>OY882871.1:1221961-1304461 GCA_963693515.1 Pipistrellus nathusii | reverse complement strand
GCAGGGAGCTTGGCGGGGGCCGATGGCTAGTGTCGCCGTGGACTGAAGGGTCCGTCCGGGGTCTGATTCCTGGTCAAGGCCACGTACCTCCCTTCAAGCCCCCAGCCCCGGTGGGGGTGCGTGTGGGAGGCAACCAGGGATGTGTCTCTCCCCACCTCCTCCCTCCCTTCCTTCTAGAAATCAATGGAAATGTCAGTATCCTGGGGGAAGAGTGAAAAAATAACAAAAATAAACTCGGGGGCGTCACGGGGCCCTGGCAGTGCTGGCTGAGGAGAGGCCTGCGGGCGACCCACGCTCCGGGCCTGCCAGCCCCTCCCTGCCTCCCAGCAGCTGCTCTGACTCTGTTTTCTGAAAAAGGGGGGCTGGTGACCACGGGAGGGATTGCCTGCTCCCGGGAGCGATGAGGGAGCGAGGAAAACGCCCCCTGTCCCCGTCCCGAGGAGGGCTGCCCGCCGTGCCCGCTGTGCCCGGCCCGGCCCGTGGCTTGCACAATGGCAGCCGCCGGCTCGGCTCTCTTTCCCTCCCTCCACGCCGCTCCCCTCCGCCTCGGCCGGCTCTTCCTCCTGCCGCGCTCCCATCAGCTGCTGGCAGGCCGCCCGGACGACTGACCGGGACAGCTCCCCAGCTCCTGCCCACCCGCCCCGGTGCTCTGCTCCAGAGGGACATCGCCGGCCAGGCTGCCCTGTCCCCCAGGCTCCGGCCCCGCTGAAGTCCGGGCCTCACCCCTTCCCAGCCCCTGGCCCTCCCCGCCCGCAGCAGCCACACCGCGCAGGTCCAGGCTGAGCCCCTCGCTCGGGGGAGAATCCGGCCCTTCAGGCCTGGCACCCAGCGGCCGGGGCTCTGGCGGCCATTCTCTCCCGGAGACCGGAGCTGGCATCGGGCTCGCCGATCCCTGAAGCTTCAACTCGGACGTGCAGGGTCTGAGGCCTCCCCCGCCGCCCTGGGCAGGCAGAGATGCCAGAATTCCCCCAGCCCGGGCGCCAGGCCCCGCTGCATGTCCACGGCGGCTCCTTCCCCAGCTCCTCCTCTCTCCCGGCCGGCTCTGCCTCTGCTCTCACCGCCACGGCCTCCGGTGCCGCTTCAGAGCTGGGTACCCGCTGGTCCCGCCGCGCGGTCCGGTCGCCCCATTCGCCCCGTTAGGGTCTGCGGGAGGAAGTCGGAGGAAGCGGGCCGCGGTGCCCGTTAGGATCTGCAGGGGGAAGCGGGGTGTGGGCAGAGGGGGCGCTGCCGTGTCCTGTCGCCAGGAGAGCAGGATTGTGTCCCTGTGGGGTCAGGGCCCGAAGCCTCCATTGGATTTCCAGCGTTTGCCTTTCCCACGGAGGCTCTGATTCCAGAACCTTCTCTCGTGGGCTAAGGGGCCTCACAGAGACCAGGCCCTGCCGGCACCAGCCAGGCCTGGCCTCATTGTGCACCTGGGGGACTCCGTGGTGAGCCCCTCAGCTCAGAGCGCCGGCTCCTCCCCCGTGGGTGCGGGGTGCGGGGTGCGGAGAGTGACGGGCCGGCGCGGCATGGCGCAGTGCGGGGTGCGGGGTGCGGAGAGTGACGGGCCGGCGTGACGTGGCATACACCGCGGGAGTTTTCTCTCACTCGGCGACGCTGGGGGTCAGACCGCTCTGGGCAGCTTGGGGCTGGGGCACCTCAGTGCTGGGTCCCGGGTCAGGGCTCGGGTGCCTGGCCTGCTCCCTAGAAGGCTGTGGGGTGGGGTGCTCTGGCGGCCCAGCCTCAGACGGGGCGCAGGAAGCACGATGGGGCCTCGATTCTTTTTATGTCCCTCCCGTCCGCTAAAAAGAAAAAAAACGGGTGGAAACTCCCGAGGGGAGCCCAGGCCCTGGCCCTTTAAGGCCGGGAGGACTGCACCCCTTTCCCCTCGTAAACTCCTCTGGTCCCTCAGCACCAGTTTTCCCCCAAAGACAGCCCTGCCCCCCAGCACGCTCAGAGTGGTCCCTCTCCTCCGGTCCACTTCCTGTGGGGTCGTGGTTTGTCTGTGTGGCTGTGACGTCCACGCAACGTGAGCTTCCTGGGAGCCACGGCGGCCGTGGCCCCCTGCGCCCCTGGCCGCACACTGAGGGCAAAGGTTCCTCACGGCCTGGGACAGGGTGAGGACCAGTGCCCTGCGCTCGCACCCCTCTTATCTGGGTGGGCCAGGTGCTCCCAGTGGGCCCCACCCTCGTCCTCCCCGGCCTTAAAGGGCCAGGGCCTGGGCTCCCCTCGGGAGTCAGGGCCTCGGTGTCCGGGGACTCGGGCTGGGACCCTCTCTCTCCGCTGCGCCATCAGCCCCACAGCCTGCTGCTGTTCTCCCCGGGGCCCTGGCGTTCTGCCCTGGCCGGGGGTGGGGGCGAGGTAGAAGCCCCGGTGAGAAGGGAGCCCCCGCTGTGCGCTGCGCGTCGAGAGCAATGGCAGCCTGCGAGCCTCCGTCTCTGTGTGGAGGGGCTGCCTGGGGTGGCACAGGGCCTCGGCCCTTCCCTCGGGGTCCTGCCTGAGCCGTGCGGGGCCTCGGTTCACCCCGACCCCGGCGCCTGCACACATCACCGTCCTCCCTCACCCTCCGCGGAGAGGCCCGGGTCAGAGGTCACGGCCTTCTCGTGGTGCTGGAGGCCCAGACTCCATGACCCCCTGGGGACTTCGGGCGGAGAGCTGGGCGGCGGAGTGGGCAGGCGCCGTCCCTCTCCTGCCCCCCGCGCTCCCTCCCGGGCACCGGCTCGGGCAGCCGAGGGGGAGGGTGGCTCTGAGGCCGGAGAGTGACGGCTTTTCTGGTTGTTTGCAGCGCCCGCCGGAGAAGATGAGCCACGGCCCGACCCTGTTCTCCTGCGGAGTGATGGGTGAGTGACCGAGGGCGGCCCTTCCCGTCCCCCCGGAGGGCCGGCCAGCCGGCGGCCAGGGGCCGTTGTGTCCCGGCGGCGTGGGTCCGCGGTGCGGGCTGCTGGGCCCGGGCCGGAGTGAGGCTCAGTGCAGCTCCAGTGCGGACAGCACCGGGCCGCCGGCTGGTGATCGCGGTGCGGCTGTTGGCTGCCGAGCGCGCCGCGGTGTGGGCACAGAACAAGGCCCCGGCCCGGCCCCCGCCCCGGCCTGCAGGAGCGCCACGCGGGTGCTTGTCTGCTCTTCGCACCGTCTTCCTAGCCCAGCCCAGGGCGAGCACAGGGGCACGTAAAACCACAAACGGAAACCAACCCCGGTGCTTTTCTCACTCGCCGTTCCCCGCCGAAGCCGCACCGCTCGGTGGGGTGGCTGGTGTAACAGTGACGGGGCCTGGAAGCTGCATCTGCTTCTGGGTGATTCCTTGGGACACCCCCTCCCCCCGCCCCGTCCAGAGCCTGGTCCCGCTCGCTCTCACGGGAGCGGGAATGACTGTTCTTCCAGAGGGGCCGGAGGGCCTGGCCGTGTGGTTAGCGGTCAGCGTGTCGGCCCGCACTCCGAAGGGCCACAGCTGTCTCGGCTCTCTCCCCCTCCTCCTCTCCGCTCTCTAGGAATCTTCAGAGGAAACACCCTCGGGTGGGGGTTAAAATAGGGAAAAGGAGGGCTGGGATCCCTCCTGCTCAGAGCGCCGCCCGTCTCCTCACCGTCTGTCCCGGCGCCCAGGAGGGCGCCCCGGGCTTTCCGATGCGTTTGCCCCGCGGGCCCCTCCTCTGCCCCCCTGCGGGGTGTCCAGGAGGCCACGCCCCTCCCGCAGGGCCTCCTGAGGGCAGCAGCGTTGGGGCTGCTCTTGTTGGGGGGCCTGGGCTTTGCCAGTGCCCCAGGCCCCGTGGGCAGAGCGGCCGGGTGGGGGGCGGGGGGAGGAGTGGCCTTCTCCTCAGTCACAGGCCACGGGGGGGGGGGGGGGGGAGCGAGGCGGGCGTGGCCAGCAGAGGAAGTGGCAGCGGGATGCCCTGGCCTGGCTCACCCGGCCCCACACTGGCCCCCAGTGGACGCCTCCAGGTGGTTACAAACCTCAGCGGCCCGGCCACGGGGCCCATCCTGCCACACTGCCCTGCGCGACCCTGAGCCGCCGTCCTGCGCGGCTGGAGGGAGGCCCATGGGGCCCGGCCCCTCGGCCCGGCCTGGGCTTCAGCTCTGAGCCGGCTGGACTGGGACCCGGGCGGTGGAGGGCCTGCCCCCCCCTCAGGGCCGCCCTCTCGGCTTCCCGGGCCTCAGAGCCGCGAGCACCATAGCCAGGTGGGGCAGATACCCTGTTTCCCCGAAAATAAGACAGTGTCCTATATCAATTTTTCCTCCCAAAGTTGCGCTAGGTCCTATTTTCAGGGGATGTCTTATCTTTCCATGCGCTAGGTCTTATTTTCGGAGGATGTCTTATTTTCGGGGAAACACTGTAGTTGCCCTGAACGGCTTAGCTTTCTCAGCCTCAGTTTCCCCATAGTGAAATGGCTACTATGGCCCTAGGAGGTGTGGCTCAGTGGATAGAGCATCTGCCGGCGGACTGAAGGGTCCTGGGTTCAATTCTGGTCAAAGGCATGTACCTAGGTTGCAGGTTCGACCCCTGGCCCTGGGAGGTAACTAATCCATGTGCCTCTCTCACATCGATGTTTTTCTCTCCGTCTCTCCCCCGCTCCTCCACTCTCTCTAAAAGTGGATGGAGCCGAAACCGGTTTGGCTCAGTGGTAGAGCGTCGGTTTGCGGACTGAAAGGTCCCGGGTTCGATTCCGGTCAGGGGCATGTACGTTGGTTGCGGGCACATCCCCGGTGAGGGTTGTGCAGGAGATGGCTGGTTGATGTTTCTCTCTCATCGACGTTTCTGGCTCTTTATCTCTCTCCCTGCCTCTCTGTAAAAAATCAATAAATATATTTTAAAAGTGGATGGAAAAATATCTTTGGATGAGGACTAACAAAAAATGTTTTAAGTGGCTACTCTGACAGCACCTGCCTGTGGGCTTGCTGGGAGGCGGTGTGAGATCACGTGAGGAGCCTGGCCAGGTGAGCACTGTGATTGACAGGCGAGGAAGAGGGCGGAGCCTAAAGCAGACATCCTGGTCCCTGCAGGAGACACCAGTCCAAACAGAGGGACTTGGGGAGCGAGTGTAGGTGAGGCAGTCGCTGTCGGGGAGACCCTCAGGCCCAGGGAGCCGGCAGAGGCCCTGGGACAGTCAAGTAGAGAGACGGAGCCTTCCGGATGCCAGCCGGGCTGAGCCGGGAGCCTGCGTTTTGCTTCCTATGGAGGCCTCCCCAGGCCCAGGGCCCGGCAGAGCGGCCGGGGGATCTGTCCCCGGGGTCCCGCCTTGCTCCTGCTCTGCAGCCCACACAGGCCCTGCCTGCGGGAGGGAGCGCGGGGAGCAGGGGTGTGGAGTGCCCTGGTCCTTCCCCTTGGCGTCTCTCCCCCACGAGCTTATCTCCTCTGCTCAGCCCTCCCGACCACCGGCCGCGCACTGCCCGCTGCTCCGCCGTGCCCTCTCCCGGCCTGGCCCACAGGTGCTCCCTGAGCAGCTACGGCCGGCGGTGCTGGGAGCGGGGGCAGAGCGAGCCGGCCTCCGAGCTGATGGCGGTGTTTGCAGGAACCAGAGGCTCAGCCCCTCCTGCCTCCTGCCTTCCCGCCCCGGCCGCGGCTTCCCAGGCCGGTGCCTGTGCGGGCAGCTCCGGTGACCCTCTGCCCGGTTCAGCCGGATGGAGGTGTGGCCTCGCCCGGGCCGGGCCGGGAGGGCATCCCGGCAGCTCGGTTTCATCTCGGGCGTGCCTCCCCTCTCGGGGTCCGGCCCGACTGTCCCTGGGGTTTGGGTCCTTCCAGAGCCTGACAATGCGCGGCAGAGGTAAACGCCACATCTTTACAATCACCTCCCCTGCCTGTCTCCTGGAGATACAGGGCCCGTGGCCTGGGCCTGGGCCCGGGTCTCCGGGGAGAGCTGACAGCGGGGCCCGCAGCTCCGCCACTCCCCGCGGTCCGCGCAGGGCCTGGCTGAGGTTCTCCGGAACCTGAGGTGCCTTTGGGCTGGAGGCCTCTTCCTATTCGCTTCCTCTCTCAAAGCCGCCCTTTCCAGGAGCTCAGCCTCCCCGGCACCCGCTCAGGTGAAATGCAAAATGCCTCGCTGCCCTAGCTAGTGTGGCTCAGTGGAGAGAGTGTGCCTCGTGGACGGAAGGGTCCCGGGATCGATTCCCGTTGAGGGCATGCACCTAGGTTGCAGGCTGGATCCCTGCCCCCGGTCCGGGCTCATGCAGGAAGCAGCCCATCAACATGTCTCTCTCACATCCATGTCTCTCTCTGTCTCTCCCCCTCCCTCCCACTCCCTCTAAAAACATCAGTGGAAATGCACCCTCGGGTGAGGAGTAGCATAAAACAGACAGAAAAGCCTCGCTCACCCCGCATTGCTGTAAGTACCCCATTCTCTGTCCCAGGAGCTGGAGCGAGGGCCCTCTGCCCCTCTGTGGCCCCCCCCGCCCCCCCGCCTCCCACATTTTGGGAACTTGATACAGAGAAGTGGCCTGTGCTTTCCCACAGGGAGGAGAGGAGGGAGCAGAGGTGGCGAGGTGTGGGCGGGAGGCGGCCGAGGGAGCCGGGGCCTGTCCCCGGGGCTGCCTCCAGCAGAGCCGCCTGCGCCTCGGTTTCTTGGTTACCAGCCATCCTCAGCGCACCTGTGGGGCCAGAGCCACCGCAAGGGGAGGACCTCACGTGCTGGGAGAGGCGGGGCTGCCCCACCTGGTGCTCGGCTCCCCCCCCCATCACTTGCCGTGGGAAGTGCTTGGTCACATGACACAGCCATCCTGGACTGGTTGAATTTTTTAAAAAAATATATTTTATTGATTTTGTACAGAGAGGAAGGGAGAGAGATAGCCAGAAACATCGATGAGAGTCATCGATCAGCCTCCTCTTGCACACCCCCCACCAGGGATATGCCCGCAACCAAGGTACATGCCCTTGACCGGAATCGAACCCGGGACCCTTCAGTCCCTAAGCCGACGCTCTATCCATTGAGCCAAACCGGTCTCCGCTGGTTGAATGTTTTTTGGTGAATTGGCAAGTGGGGGTGAGAGCAGGCTGCTTCCCACGTCCCCCCTCCCCCCGTCAGTTGCCCCTGTTAAATGAGGTCCGAGTTGCAGGGACAGTGGACACTACACGGCCCACTTTCTTCACCCCCCGGGCGAGGAGAAGGCCTGGGAATCGATGTCCCCAGAACGCGCGCTCTCAGTGGCCGCAGCAAAGAGGCGTGGAAACGAGTCTGCGGACAGAGCAAACCATTCGTCCGCTAAAAAGAAAAGAAACGGATGGAAACCCATAATTACTTCAGGAGTTATGGCAATAAATTACTTACTAATGTAAATCACTCCCCAGGCTGCGGACACAGGCAGTGTGAGGGTCATACATGATGCATAGGAAGGAATCGTACAAGGATCACAGCACCCCGCTCGGCCTGTCGGCGGTTTAATTACAAGCCCGTTCGGCCGTGTTTGATTCGTGGCTGTGACGTCTCCTCCTGCCTGAAGGGGCTCCCGGGGCCACTCGGGATTGGTGTCCGTGGGGGAAACCAAGATTTCTCTCTGAGATGTGGTAGCTTTTAAAAATACATATTTTTTTTAATTGATTTCGGGGGGGGGAGAGAGAGAGAGGGAGGGAGGGAGGGAGGGAGGGAGAGGGAGAGAGGGAGGAATATCAACGGCGAGGGAATCATTGACCAGCTGCCTCCTGCACGCCCACACTGGGGATTGAGTCTATAGCCCGGGCCTGTGCCCTGACCGGGAATCGAACGCTGACCTCTGTTCACGGGTTAATGCTCAGCAGCTGAGCCACACCCGGGCCGGCCTCCCGCGATGAGCCAGCGCCTGGGTGTGAACTCCCGAGGAGCCAGCGCCTGGGTGTGAACTCCCAGAGGAGCCAGCGCCTGGGTGTGCAGAGGTCCCGCCCGGCTGGGCCTGGAGCTGCGCATCGCGGGCCAAGCGTCAGTGCTTCGCCTTCTCTGGCAGCTGGTGCTGCCGTGGGCGTCGCCGTGGGCAGGTCCGGGACGGGCACAGAGATCGGGCCACGCGTCCTCTGCCTGGGAATCTGGGAGGGGGTGGGCCCTGGGACGCCCCCAGTAGGGCAGGTGGAGCAGCGCGTTTGGGGTTAAAGGCTGCGTGTGATGCTCTGCGTGTCTCCTCCTCCGAGCTCGTGCTCTCTGCACCCCGAGGTCTTGCCCTCCGCCGGGGGCCTCAGCACCGAGCCCCATGAGTGCTGGGGGTCATCTTCCTACCCCGTGTGCTGGAGGCGGGGGAGGGGGGGAGGCAGAGGCTGCTCAGTCTCAGGCATTGGACGGCCCCTGGCCCGTGTGCCCGTGGGGGAGCCGGATGGTGCCTGTGCTTTCTATGTGTTTGTCCAGCCCCCCCCCCCCCCCCCCCCCCCGTCTGTAGGCAGGCCCTGTGAGTACATGGCTCCCACACACTCCTGTGTACACCTCAGCCCCCAAAGATGGGCTCAGCAGGGAAACGGGGACACTCGATGCTCCTGTGGGGATGGCCTGGAACTGGGGTGCCCAACCTCCCAGGCCACATGCCACCCCCTGAGCTCACAGGCCTGGTGGCGTGTGTGTGTGTGTGTGTGTGTGTGTGTGTGTGTCCCCGCCCCGGAGCCCACATCTGCTGACATCTGCGGAGCGTGGTGCCAGAAGCCTCCCTGAGAAGCCACAGGTGTCGGGGGAGGCAGTGGTCCCTCTCTTCTCACAGACTGTGGGCTCCCCAGAACGCCTGTGCCGCTGGGGTTCCCCCGCCCCCGCTGTGAAAGGCACCCTGGGGGTGGAGGTGGGGTTGTTCCCCCCGTGGTTCTGCTTTGCTGTCGGCCCAACAGGATAAGCAGCACGGACCCGGGCAGTGGTTCAGCGCCGGCTGCGCGGGGACTGGCCGTCCACCCCGACGCTCCCGGGGCTGCGCTCCGGGCTGAGGCGTCTCGGGCGGGCTCTCACCCTCTCACAGGAAAACGCCCGGGCAGCGAACTAACATGCCGGCTCCACCCCGGAGCTCGTTTGCAAGTCCGGGACTGAGCCAGGGCTCTGCACTCTGACAGACACCCCAAAATACGCCCCCGCTGGGGGCCCCGAAACCACACTGAGGATCCGGAGCGCAGCACACAGGCTCCCGTCCCAGCCACAGCCGCAGGGACTGACCCCGCCGCTGTCACCTCATCCCCGGGGAGGGCCCCAGGCTGCAGGGCCTGTGGAGCCGAGCTCAGCGCTGGCCGCACCCTTCCCGCCCCCTCGTGCTGCCGGCTCAGCGGACCCGAGTCGGTGGCCTCGGTCGCTGTGGTTTGTGCAGAAGTGACAGGAGGCAGGGCGGGTGTCCGGAGTCCCCTCCCCAGCCGCCCGTTCCTCTGTGCAGCGTGACTGTCTCCTTTGTTTGGGGCCCTGAGCGGAGGGGGAAACACACACACACACACACACACACACACACACACACACACACACACGAGGCTAAACATAGCCCATTGTTGCTGCTCTTACACATTCTCCGAGGATAAAGATAGAACAATGACAGGTTATCTGCCGCTGGCGGCCAGGCCACCTGCCTGTGTTGACAGACGCTCCAGAGCCGTGCTCGGCGCCTGGGCCCGGCGGGCGGTACCTTAGAGGCCAGTCCTCAGCCGTCTCCCGCTGCTTCCTGCACACCTGTCCCGGCACACCTGTCCGCGCACACCTGTCCCCGGCCCGGGGGGGCGGGGCTTCAAGGACCCACAGGCTGGGCCGGCCTGGCCCGGGAAGGGGGCGTGTGCTGGGCGCAAAGACAGGGCGGATCCCCCGGCCGGCCTGGGCCAGCGGTTTAACATCTACCTGGGAACCAGGAGATCACAGTCAGGGCCCAGGCCCGGGTTGTGGGCTCCATCCCCAGTAGGGGGCGTGCAGGACGCAGCCCATCCATGATTCCCTCTCATTATTGATGTCTCTCTCTCCCTCTTCCTTTCTCTCTAAAATCAATAAAAATATGTTAATTAAAAAAAAAAAAAGACAAGTGAGACCACGCACACAGCCTGGGCCTGCTCTGAGCTTCTGCCTGCACTTGTCACTCGCTGCTTTCTGCAGACCCTTCTCTCCCCACTGAGGCCGAGGGGCTGCCCGGAGAGTGGGTGGCAGGCACCTCCAATTGGCCATGCAGCCGGCCCCGTGGGGTTTGTGGTTAACCTGGAAACAAATGGAACGCCAACCTCTGCCGATCGATGGAAGTTACCGTCCTCATTGCTGCAGTCGGTTCATCAAACTTCAGGGTTTTTTTGTTTGTTTTTTCTATTTTTAAAAATTATATTTATTGATTGATTGATTTCAGAGAGAGGAAGGGAGAGGGAGAGCTAGAAGCATCAGTGATGAGAGTCATCAGTCGTCTGCCTTCTGCACCCCCACCTCCTACTGGGGAGGATTCCGCAACCCAGCATCGAACTCCTGGTTCGTGAGCTGATGCTCAGCCACAGACTCCTGGCCAGGCGACGCTTCAGTCTCACACTTACCTTCTGGTGCCTGAGGAGGACTCTGCAGGGTTTTTTTTTTTTTTATTTTGGTATTTTCATGGGTGGTTTTCACTCGGCCTGATCCTCGGCTCCTGACGTCACAGGCGTGCTCTCTGGGGGCCGTGGGCAGCGGCCGGAGGGGACAGGCTACGGCAGGGGTGGGCCTGGGAGCTCCTCGGAAGGCGGCGAGGACGTGGGACTGACCAGGCGGGAGGCCAGAGAGCCCGAGGCCCCAGCCCTGGATGGCACGGCGGGAGCACAGTGGCCACGCTCACCGACTCCCAGTTCCCCTTCCTCCGAGATTCCCCTAGAGACGGGGAAATTCCAGGGAGACGCGACAGGAAGCAGGTCCTCTGAGGACGGGCCGTCCTGTGGTCTCCCCGTTCCCCAGGGCCGGAGAGGGTGCAGCTTAAGCAGGGGCCACTGTGGCTCCTTCCTCAGTCAGCCGCTTGCCCAGACCGTCTGGCCCCGTGGCACCTGGTCCCAGAGGGGAAGTTGGAGGCCAGGGATGGATGGCTCGATGATTGGCAGCTGGGCTTTTTGCTGTGGGGCATTTCGGTGGGTGGGACGTAAATCAATAAAACACCTGTTTCTATTGTCAGCAAGTGTTTTAAAGTGGATTTGGGCCCTAGGCAGTGTTGCCCAGTGGATAGAGCATGAGCATGCCGAGTGAAAGGTCCCGGGTTTGATTCTGGTCAAGGGCATGTACCTCGGTTGCAGGCACATCCCCAGTAGATGTGCAGGAGGCAGCTGATCAATGTTTCATCGATGTTTCTAACTGTCCCTCTCCTTTCCTCTCTGTAAAAAATCAATTACGTGTGTGTGTGTGTGTGTGTGTGTGTGTGTGTGTATATATATATATATATATATATATATATATTTTTTTTTTTTTTTTTTTTTTTTTTTACGGTGGGTTCAGGTCAGGCACCCAGGCAGCATCCCCAGCCCCAGGAACCCTGACCCCCTGAGGCACCCATCTGGTGGTGGCCGCTGGCTAGGGCTGAGTCCCAGCCTGAGAGGGGGGAGGACTGCTTGGGGTCCCCTGGGAGGCATCAGTGTGCTGGGAGGAGCACACGGGGCCTGGGACCTGGTTCGGGCCTCGCTCTGCTTCCAGCTCGGCGCCCGGGGCTGAGGCCCCTCCGGAGCCTGTTTCTCCTCCGTGAGCGGGGAGGGCCTCCCCGGGAAGCCGGGTCCCGGAGAGGAGGGAGCGGCTGGCTGGCGGGAGGGCCGCTCACGTCCCGTTTTCTCTTTGTCACTTTTGATGCAGAAAATGACAGATGGCGCGACCTGGACAGGAAGTGTCCCCTCCAGATGGACGCGCCGAGCGCCGGCCTCTGGGAGCGCCTGCCCGCGCGGTGCCTGGACGGCACGCTGTGGCCCCCGGAGGCGGCCACCGCGGGCACCGTGACCAGCCTCATCCAGGACCTCAGCCTCAGCGACCGCCGCGGGGCCCCCTCCGCGCCGCCCAGCAAGCGCCAGTGCCGCTCCCTGTCCTTCTCCGACGAGCTGTCCGGCGGCCGGCCCTCCTGGCGGCCCCTGGGCTCCCGCGTCTGGACGCCCGTGGAGAAGCGGCGCTGCCTGAGCGGGGGCAGCGTGCCCCGCGCGGCCGGCCCCGGCCCCGGCCCCGGCCCCGTGCAGCGCAGCTCCAGCTTCAGCCTGCCGTCCCGGCCCTCGCCCGCCTCGCCCGCCTCTCCTCGTCGCCCGGGGGCGGCCGCCTGCGGACCGGGGGACCCCTGGAGCCCGGGCCGGGGCCCCGTGGGCGGGCGGCTGGACATGCAGCGCTCCCTGTCCTGCTCCCACGAGCAGTTCGCCTTCGCCGAGCTCTCGGCCTGCAGCGCGCCCGCCTCCACGCCCGCGCTGGCCCGGCGCCCCGGAGGGCTGGCCCGCAGCCGCTCGCAGCCCTGCGTCCTCAGCGACAGGAAGGCGGGCGTCAAGCGGCGGCGCCCCGAGGAGGGGCCCGAGCCAAGGCCCTCCCTGGACCTGGCCAAGATGGCACAGGTAAGGTCCTGGCGCCTGCCGGGGGCGGCGGGGGGGCCGCGGGGGCCGGCGGGCACGTCTCACAGGCCCTCAGGAGTGGGGGTTCGCCTCGTATCTTAAATCCTGTCCAAAGAAAGATGAGGTTTAAAAAAATACATGTTCTGTGGGTTTCAGAGAGGAAGGGAGAGGGAGAGAGAGAAACATCCATGATGAGAGAGAATCGTGGACCAGCTGCCTCCCACAACCCGGGTCTGGGCCCTGACCAGCACTGAATCCTGACCCCTGTCCTCCTGGTTCATTGGTTGATGCTCAACCACTGAGCCACACCGGCCTCGCCAGGTTTTTGTCTGAGTCGGTTTTTCTCCATTGGAATCAGAGGTTGTCCCTGTGAACAGTGCGGGCTGCAGGCACAGGCAGGGGGTGAGAGGCAGGGTGCTGGCTGGAGCAGACCGGTGACAACAAACCCTGGTGCCCCTCCCTCGGGTGCTGAGGGCCTGGCGGGACCACCCCGCAGCGGCCATGAGGATGCTCACAGGCCGGACCCGCGCCCTCGGACGGGCTGGTCCTGCGGTCAGGGCTGGGCTATGGCTTCAGATGACGAGAGGTGGCCGAGGCCTTATTCTCTGATTAAACTGTCAAACCTGTGAGGCCAGCAAGGCGCTGGGCCACGGTCCCCGTGCCGCCTGTGCCCGGCGGCCTCGGGCCACGCGCCCGTCACACGCTGTCCCCGCCGTCTCAGCCCTGCCTGGCCTCACCCTGACCTGGGCCTGAACGAGATGAACTTGGAGCGATGCCGTTGTCAGGAGGTCTCTGAGCCGGAGTGTCGCTGCGTTCGGTTCTCCTGGGAGGCGGAGGGCAGTGAGGCCCGGCGGCAGGGCCGGCCGTGACCTGTTCCTCAGGGCCGGCGGGCGTGAGGGGAGAACCAGGCGCCTGAGGCCCCAGCGTCCGGGAGGCCCGGCCGGACCGCGGCCGCCTGCGGTCTGTGTGAGCACCGGCGTTGCCGGAGGGAGCTCCGCGGGCCGTGAGCGCTCGGCCTTGCCGGGCAGCGCCTGCCGCCTCTGGGCAGGCTCTGCAGGCCACTCCCTGGCGGCCAGGGCTGCTCTGCCCGCCGGCCCGGTTCATTCTGGAAGGAGCGCTTCCTCTCTCCCGGTCCCCCTCCCGGCCTGGCTGTCCCCCCAGAAAGAAGAGGTGCAGGATCTCGGGTCCAGAACCCACCCTGACCCAGAGGCGGGCAGGAGCACCCCCGCGGTGCCCCGTGGAGACACCCTCCCCCCCCCCCCCCCCCCCCCGGCTGCGTCGCTCTCTGCTCGAGTCACTGGAATCGACCGGCCGATGCCGACCCGGCGCTTTGCTGTCTGTCGGAGAGGAGGGAGGAGCGCACAGGGACACGGGGGGCAGGGCCAGCCACAGGGTGGTTTCCACGCGGGAGGCCTCTGAGCGCAGTGATTGATGGCGGCGTGGAGCTTGGGGTGCCCGGGCTCTCTGGAGAGCAGGGCCTTGCTTCCTCAGCCAGGTGCCCAGACGGGAGCCCTCCATTCCCCGGACGTGCTGGGAGCAGCCTGGGCTGCGGGTCACGCTCTGGTGCGGGCGCAGGCCCTGGAGACGGGCGGCCCGAGGGGACCGTGGCCTGTGGGCGCGGGCGGTTTCAGAGACATCTGCAGCCCCGCTCTGTGGAGCCACCGTGGGAGGGGCCTCTGATCAGCTGGACTCCTGGGCCCCCGGAGGAGGGGAGGGGCGCCCGGCACTGCAGCTGCCAGGGCAGGGGCAGCGTGTGGGCCGGGCTGCAGCGGGGCTGGTGGAGCAGGGCCTGTGCCAGTGGGACAGGCTCCGCCCTCGTCCTGGGCCGTGGAGAGCGGCCACAGCGTCTGGACAGGGTCAAGCTGACGAGAGGGCACAGTCCCCTCGGGCCACGCACAAGGCCCGGCTGGAGGGAGAGCCTCCCAGCACCGGGACAGCCACCGGCTGTGGTTGTGAGCGTGAACCTGTGTCCGAACACTGGCCCCGGGCCTGAGTCAGAGGCTGCGGTAAACAGGGCTGGGTCAGGTGCAGGTAGTGGAGAGGGATGGAAACCCACCAGAACGCTGTTAACATTCCCCGCCCTTCCTGTGCCTCGTGGCATCGGCTGTAAAATAATGACATGGCTTGTGTGCAGCTCTAGCAGGTGTGGCTCAGTGGATAGAGCGTGGGCCTGCAGACTAAAGGGTCCCGGGTTCGATTCCAGTCAAGGGCACGTGCCTCGGTGCAGACTCCTCCTGCCCGGCCCTGGTTGGGCTTGTGCAGGAGGCAGCCAGTCGATGTGTCTCTCTGTCTTTCCCTCTCTCTTCCACTCTCCCCAAGAGTCACTGGAGACATATCCTCGGGGGAGGATTAAAAAGGCCATTCGTGTGACACTCCAGCCGGAGCGGGGTCGGCCCGGTCGGCGCTCCTGGCTCCATGGGCGCTGCGGGAGGGGCGTCTCAGGAGGGCCCGGAGCAGCTTTGGGGTCTTGGCCGCCACGCCCGGGGCTGGGCTCGTGTGGCCGGTCCGAGGAGCTGAGCTGCGTCCCTCCCGGGGTTGGGAGCAGGGTCCCCTGGCCCCGGGGTTGGGACGGGGACTGAGAGCAGGGAGGCCCCGGGGAGGCACTGTGCCGCTGAGATCTACGGCTGGGACCCGGGCCCTCGGAGGCGCGGGGAGGGGCGGCGACCGGGCTCTGTGCTCGCTGCGAGCGGCGAGCTGGTGGCCACGGCAGCAAAGGCAGCCGGACCCCCATGACTGGGCTGTGGTCCGTCCCCACCCGGCTCCGCGCCAGGTCTGCACGGCTGACCCCCGCGGGCCCCAGGCCTCCAGCGGTGAGCGCCAGCCCGGAGGGCGCCAGGCTGGGACGGCCCAGGCCGCAGGCCAGGCAGCACGTGCCAGAGGAGCCGGCCCTGGGGCTTGGCAGCCGCCTCCCGTTTCCTGGAAAACGGCATCGTGGCTCCAGGCTGCACCCTGCCTTAGAGGAGCACGGGCCTGAGCCTCTGCAGCCAACGGCTCCGGCTGCTACGGCCTGGGCGCTGTTCTCCCCCGCCCCCTCCCCGTGTGCCCTGAGGAGCGCCGCTGTGTGCAGTGTGAGCTCACAGGCTACACAGCAAGGCCAGGCGTTGCTTCGAGGCCCATGCTTTTTCCCAATGGGCGGGGCTTAGGGTCCCAGGCCCATCCCATCTTGGTGACCCCTTAGGCTTGGGGGGAGCGGGGCTGGCCTCATGGGGCCGAGGGTGGCCGAGGCAGTCTTCCCCGTGGGCCGTGGTGGCCTTGGTGGCCGTGGTGGCCGTGATGGGACAGACCGCCCCTGGACGCGGGCTCTGATGTGGGACAGGGAGCTGCTCAGGTCAGGGCCGCCCAGGACAGCAGCTGGGATCTCACATGACCCTCTGGCCGCTGTGGCCACTGTCTGCGCTGTCCTGACGGCCTGGGGGACGTTGTCACCGTCCTGGATGAGGCCGGGAAGCCGGTGGAAGTGGCGACGCTGACAGGGCCCGGGTGGGACGCTGAGGGTTTCCTCCGGGAGCCGGGACGCGAGGAGCCGTGTTCCCAGCAGCACCTGCGGCTCAGCGTGCGGGGCGGGGGGGTGAGAGAGAAAATGAAGGCGCTGCCCCTGCTCCATGGGCCTTCCCAGCTGCCCAGCCTGGGCCCTGAGAGACCTGCCTCCCAGGGCGGGGGTGGGGCCGGGGAGGAGGGTGCGGGCAGGGCGGTCTGTGTGGGGCTTCGGAGTCTGTGGGGCCTCTTCGGAGGCTGGCGTCGGGGGCACCGGGACCGGCCTTTGCTCAGAGCCGGAGCTTCTCCTCCTCTGGGGGTGGGTGGACGGAGGGAGCCTGAGCCCCCGTCCACCGGGCCGCCCGGCCTCAGCCCTGCAGCCTGGGCTGGGGGCCGGGGGCCGGGGGCCGGAAGGGCGAGGCGGGTCTGTGTGGGACGACAGAATCTTGTAAGAACAGATTTAATCTCTAACCAGAGCCTCCCCAGGGGGACTCCCCTCCAGCGATGGCTCGTGGGTCTTCTCACTTCAAACCTCCAGGCCAGGGGCTGGCCGACCACAGCACGCGGGCCGGCGTCTGTTGTTGCAAATAAAGTTTTACTGGCACACAGCCACCTGTTTCCTGCTACAACAGGGACCAGAGGGCCAGCAACGCCTGGGCTGTTTAGAGCCTGGCCCTTTAAGAGCAGTTTACCAGCCCCGCTCCAGGTGGCCTCGTGCCTCGGTTTCCCCCCGGGACAGCGACCTCCGTCTGGCTGCTTCTCCCTGGAAGAGCCTGCCTTGTCCTCCGGCCTCAGGAATGTGGGTGACGTAGCACGGCCCCCCCGACCCTCAGGCCCCCCAACCCTCTCAGGCCCCCCAGCCCAGGCCCCGCCCCCCAGCACGCCTCTTCCTGTGCTGCTCCACCAGAGCCCGGCGCTGGCGGGAGGGTGCGTCCTGGCCGCCGGCCTGGCACAGAGCGGTGTTCTCCGCGTGCGGCCTTCTCCGTGCGGCCGGACCTCGCTCTCCGGGGGCCGCCCCGGAAGCTTCCGCGCTGGACGCCTCTGCGGGCGGCCGTCCAGGCCCTGGGGCCGCGGGGAGGGGGGCCATCTCCTCTCTCCTGCTCCCACTCTGTCCCGTCGCCCAAGGAATCTGATGAGGCCGCTCTGCCCGCTTGGACCAGACGCCCGAGCTGGCGGCCGGGAGAGCACCCTGGCCCGGGAGCCGCTGCCGCCAGACGTGCGAGGCCCGGCCGGCAGCCGGCGGCAGTCGCTGGAGGAGGTTAACTTGGCGGCCGCTCAGCCGCGTGGTTTGGAGCAGCTTCGGGGACGGGGTGAGGCTTGGCTCTGGCACCGGAGAGCCTCTGACTGCGTGGTGCGGCCAGGAGGCTGCGGCCGGGGCGGAGGCCTGTGGGGACCAGGAGTGGCCGGAAAGCTCTCAGAAGACCAGGAACCTCTGCCCCGGCGCTGCCGGCGGCCTGCGGGAGCCGAGCGGGAGGAGTGCGAGGAGGGAGGGTGCGTCTCCCTCCAGCAGCCCCCTCCCGCCTCCTGCGCTCGGGCAGCTGTGCTGGGACCACGGCGCTCTGGCAAGAAGCAGGAAGCCTGTGTGTGTGTGTGTGTGTGTGTGTGTGTGTGTGTGTGTGTGTGAGAGAGAGAGAGAGAGAGAGAGAGAGAGAGAGAGAGAGGGAGAGAGAGAATTTCCAGGGAGAATCCGTGGTCAGCCACACGGGTGATCCCAATTCTCAAGTCCTGTCCACTTCAGCAAAGCTCCCACTGTGTGCGAGATGCGGGTGGCGTGCGTCAGCCACGGCCCCCGGAGGGAGCGGACACATTGGCAGGGATGAGGCGCGAGGCAGACAGAGGGCCCAGGAACATGGGCCCCTGGGAGGACGGGTGTGGGGGAGCTGCGGCACTTCCCGCTCCCCGCGCTCCGGACCCCGAGGCGGATGTGTGATTGTCGCCGCACAGAGCAGGCTTTAATAACAGCCCTCTCGGGCACAGCCGTCCCGGCGGGTGTGGAATCGGGCCTGGGGTGGCGGAGCCCTGCGGCGGGCTGACTGCGGAGCGGTCTCAGGTGTGCCGACGGGGAAGGCGCCCGCCGCGGCCCTCGCCTCCGGCCTGCAAGCTCCGCCGGCTGCCCGGAGGGGAGGCGGGTGGTCGCCCGGCCGCTCCCAGGACCTGCACCTTCGTGTCTTTCTCCTGAGATGGCCTCGCCCTCCAGAGCAGCCGGCCCGAGGCAGGAAGTCAGCTGACTGTGTGCGGGCCCTGCCCTGAGGAGGAAGGAGGCCCCGGGAGGCGGGAGAGGGTGCTCGGTCCGCACCCCTGGGTGTTGTGGGCTCCTGCTTTGGCAGAGCAGCGGGGCACCCAGTCGTGGTGCTGGTGGGTTGGGGGAGACAAGGCCACAGCCACGCCCTGTGCGCCCTCTCCCAGTGCCCCTCTCACTGCCCGGCCCACCCCTCGCAGCAGCCCCGCTCAGCTTGCCCTCCCCGAGCACAGAGCGTGTGGGGAGGGCATCACGGTCTGAGTCCTGGTCCAGGGCCGCAGAGCCCGGCGGGGAGGGCGGGGAGGGACCAGCCCCCTCCGTGGGCAGAGGCAGAGCCAGGTGCTGAGCGCAGCTGCCCTCTGCCTCGGCCTGACCGCCGCCTGCGGCTGTGGCTGGGCTTTGTGTGGCTTGGGCAGGTCGGAGCCTCTGCCCGGAGTCGGGGAGCCCTCGGCGAAGGGAGGTGAGCCGGCAGCACCCCTCGGCGCCCCTGCTGTTCCTTCCCTGTTGCAGAGGAGTTTGTGTTCACTCTCAGCTGGGCGAGGTCCTTGGCAGGATGAGCTCCTTCCTCTGAGACGCCTCCGCCGCTTCAGCGCCGACGGCTGAGGGGTAACAGCCACCGGAGGGTTGTGCAGGTCGCAGAGAGCAAAGGGTGGAAGCATCTGGCACATCTGGTCACACGGTGGGTGCCAGCGCATGGCAGCTGCCATCACCAGCCACCACCATCATTACCTTCATCACCTTCATTATCACCACCATCATTATCTCATCGCCATCACCACTGTTATCACACCACCATCATCACCACCACCATCATCACTTCATCACTGTTATCACATCACCATCACCATCATCACTGCTGCCACCACCATCATCCTGCATGAGAGCCCGACCAGAGCTGTTGAAGATGCAGCCTCGGGCCTGGCTCTGCCCACGTGGAATCACCTTCACCTGTGGGCCCTGCCGGCGTCTCCCACCTGTGGCCTCCTCAGGGGGACAGGCCCTTCCTTGTGGGGCGAAGGGATAACAGCTCACTTACCTTAGTGTTTATTCTGGGAACGAGGCAGAGCCCGTGTCTGAAAATGATCCTCCACTTAACTTCGTGGCTGAGCATGAAGGACCCGGCTCCATTAGGGAAAGGCGCCTGGCAGCTCCTTAGCGTCTGTGCCTGTGGCTGATCATCCTGCTGAGAGGGCAGCGCCCGGCGCTATAAATCCCCGCGTGGGCCCGGGGAGGCAGCCTCAGCCCGTTCCCTCTGCTGCTCGCCAGCCGCAGGGCCCAGGGCGGCCTCCCTGAGCCCAGCCTGCCGGGGTGTCCCTGAGAAACGGGACGTGGGGTGCCCGCCGCGGCGGGTCCTGAGCGCTGGGGGCATACGGTGAGGCTCCGGGACCTGGCTCCGGCGGTGCTGTTCCTCTCGCAGACTGAGGGCGCAGGAGGGGGAGACTGAGGCCTGGGCGGGGGCTGCCGCGCCGTCACGCCAGCTCCGGAGGCGGCTGTTGGGCTGTGAACCCTCCACTTCCCAGGCGGGCCCTGTGCGTGGCGGACCCCCACAGCCGTGGAGCGTGGGCTCAGCAGCGCCTCCCGCTGGCGAATCCAGGCCTGGCCGGGTGGTAGGAGGAGCCCGGGGCAGGTGGGGCAGGGTGGTGGCTGCTTTTGGGCTGGGTGGTACGCTCACAGCTGGTGGCCTCGGGCAGGGCCTGACCCTCCCTGGCCTTGGGTGGGGCCTGGCCCCCTTTGCTGATGTGCGGAGTAAGGACGGGGGCACCTGGCGGGCGCGGGCGCGGGCGCTGCTGCTCTCGGTGGGTGCCCTTCCAAACCTCGAGGCAGCTGCTCCTGCCGTTTGGTGGCGGCCCTGCCCGGTGCCAGCCCTTGATCGGAACTGAATCCAAGGGCCGATGCTCTAGCCACTGAGCACACCGGCCAGGGCAGTCCCAGTGTTTTTGCAGCAGCGAGGGGAGCGCGTGCAGAGCTGGTTTCCCCCTGCCTCGGGTGGACGAGCTCTCGGGAGAGGCAGTCCTCTGACGAGTCCTCTCGGCCCGGGGCTCAGAACCCTCACACGTCCCTGCCACTCCCTGTGGCTCTGTGCGGGGGACAGCTGGGCCCAGGGAGTCGGAATGTGCCCAGGAATGTCCTGCCTCGCCCGTTGCCCTCGGGCATGTCCATGGCACCTGCCCTCCCAGGCACGCTGGGACACGCCTGCCGAGCCGGGTGGGCCGCCGCCTCCCTGCCCTCGCAGGACGCTGGTGGCCAGCGCGGCCTCTGTCCCCTGCCGGCCTGGGGTAGCTGCTCTCATGCCCGCTCCCAGGCGGGACCCACACGGGGCAGCAGCCCTGCTGAGGCAGTTCCCCATGGGGCCCCTGGGGGGCGCAGCTGGGCACCAGGAAGTGGTGGTGCTGCCCCACCAAGGCAGGCCTGTTCACAGCCTCCGTCCAGCCCTCGCCGCCTGAGGCCGTTCTGGCTCCCCCTCACAGAGGAGGAAGGGGAAACTCAGGCTGCAGGAGCCCCGGGAACACCAGGCCCAGCGCAGATTCTCCCCACACGGACCATCTGGGTGTGGAGAGCGGCCACAGCTTTGGGCAGGCTCAAGCCTGGGCTAATGAGAGGGCAGCTCCTCTCGTGGCGAAGCCACGTGCAAGTCCCAGCACAGTCAGCCAAAGGCTGTGCTTGTGAGCTTGCCCTTAGGGTCCGAACCTGTGGCCCCACGTGGCTGAGTGACGGGGCTGCGGGAGGAGCAGCCGGTAAACAAGCTGGATCAGGTGCGTGTGGTGGAGTGGATTGGAAGCCCGAGAGAACGCTGTGACCAGGCCCTTCCTCTGCCCGTGGGATCTGCTGTAAAATGGAGACTTGGCCTGCGGGCTGTGGCGCTGTCTCTCCGTCAGAGAGCGGGGTCCCACCGAGCCCCAGCTTCCTTCTCGTCTGTCTTTTCTCCGTCCTTCACCGCCCTCTCAGGCTCACCGTGGCCGTGGCGGTGCGACACGTTCGGGGCGCTGTTCGTGTCTGCAGGCATCTGGGATGCAGCGAGCGGCTCTGTGTCTGAGCCCAGAGCCTCGCCCGCAGCCCGTGGGGGGCCAGGGCCCAGCACACACGGTGGCGGGAGGCTGGGGTGGGTTTCAGCTGGGCCGAGGGGGAGAGGTTCATGAAGGGGGATCCCGCTGGCGGAGAACCTCCCGGGAGCCCGCGTGGCAGGAGTGGGTGCCCGGCCCACGCCCCGGGGAGGCTCTGCAGGAAGCCTGGGGGC
The DNA here is from genome assembly GCA_963693515.1 of Pipistrellus nathusii. NCBI lineage: Eukaryota > Metazoa > Chordata > Mammalia > Chiroptera > Vespertilionidae > Pipistrellus > Pipistrellus nathusii. The sequence goes on along the minus strand of OY882871.1, from coordinate 1,283,140 downwards.
CGGTGCTGGGCGGGTGCGAGGCTCGTGAGCTGCTCCTGGGGCCTTGGGCCTGGAGCTGGGACAGGCCGTGGCCTGAAGGGCGCCTTCCGGGACCATGGCGTGGAGGCGGGGTTCTGGTCGGACTGGGCGCCAGGCCTCAGGTCATGCCGAGCAGCCTGGATGGCAGCCTCCCGGGCGGACGGGCCCCGGGCTCACGCGGGATGGCGCTCCTGCCGGGACGGGCCTGGGCGGTGGGACTTCCCCAGGATGCCCCGCGCGCGTGGCCGGCTGGAGCCGGCGGCCTGGGAGAGGGTGCGGGTGCCCAGACAGGGGCCCCCAGAGCTGTGCCGAGACCCTGTTCCTGTTGCCCACCTGCGGGGCCTTCCTGGGGCGACCCATCACCTTGGACGCAGGCACCGAGCAGGGGGGGTGGGAGGAGAGGCAGCCACGGAGCAGGCGCCCGTGAACGTGCCTCTGCAGGGTGGCTGGGCGTGGGGGGGCGGGACTTCCTCCTGGCAGCCACTTCCTGTCCCCCCGCCCCCTCTGCTGTGTGCACCTAGAACCCGTGACCTGGGGGAACCTCGAGTCTCCGTTGCCAAATCAGGAGCTCACGGGGCTCCGAGCAGAGCTTCTCTTCTGCTCTGGCTGTCGCTGCCCTCGCTCCCGAGGGTGAAAGCGCTTCACAGACGCCGGGCCACCCAGCACCGGCCACCCGGCGGCCATGGCGCCGGCCAGGGCAGCGGGGGAGGGGGCGGGGAGCGGCCCCGCCTGGCCCTCGGCCCGGCTTCCTGTGAGAGTCCCGCCTGCAGGCCAGGGTCAGGTTTGTCTAAGTGAGAGGAGAGAGGCCACATCCTAGTTCTCTCTCTGAGGTAGGCAGAGAGAAACCACCCAGGAAGCTCCCAGCGGAGAGACGGGGGGACCTTCCAGGCCGTGGCGCTCGGGCCGGCTCTCCTGTCTGCGGTCGGCGTCTGCGGGAGAAAACCCTGCGTGGCCACAGCCCGGGCCGGCAGCTCCCGGCTCAGCTGCGGAGGCTGCAGGAAGCAGAGGCCAGGCTGGCGTTAGGGTGGCGTCATTGTACCCCAAATCTGTAGCAGAGATCGGCCAATTAGATTTATTTATTTAAAAAATATATATGTTGATTTTTTTACAGGGGGGAAGGGAGAGGGATAGAGAGTTAGAAACATCGCTGAGAGAGAATCATCCATCAGCTGCCTCCTGCACACCTCCCACTGGGGATGTGCCCACAACCAAGGTACATGCCCCTGACCGGAATCAAACCCGGGACCTTTCAGTCCGCAGGCCGACGCTCTGTCCACTGAGCCAAACCGGTTTTGGGTAATTAGATTTATTAGTCCTCATTGAGGACGTGGGGAAGGGGGTGGGGAGGGAGGAGAGAAACCTCAATGATGAGAGAGAAAAATAGCAATCTCGGCCTCCTGCACACCCCTCTGGGGGAGCGAGCCCTCACCCTGACCTGCCCTGAGCGGGAATCGACCGGCGACCTCGGGTGCACAGCACCCCGACGCCCGACCCGCTCCGGCCGGCCGTCACATTGGACTGAAAAGGGGGAGAGTTCCTGGAGGCAGTTGGAGCAGCCCCACCTGTTAGTCTACATCCCTGACTGGCTGTGATAGGGGGTGTATCCTATCATTTTAATTTTAAAAAAGGGATGGAAGAGCCAGAGCGAGGAGTAGAGGTGGGCTCCCGCCTGGCCCCCATTTCCCAAATTAATGCTTTTCTAGTCTCTCTTTGTTTGTGTTCGGCCTTCTCCAGAACCCGAACCCTGAACCGGAACCCTGAACCAGGCGGAACGTGAAAGGGGCTCCCACAACAACCCGGGCCTGTGCCTTGACCGGGAATCGAACCCTGACCTCCTGGTTCGTAGGTCAATGCTCAACCCCTGAGCCAGGCCGGCCGGGCTCCAGACATCCCTGAGGCACACAGGCCTCCTGCAGCCTTCCCCCTGGGGAGCTGGGCTTCTGGGCAGCCTGAGCTTCCAGGAGCGGCTGGCCCGGCCACTGCCAGGGCGTGCTGGGCACGGGGCAGCCGGGGCTGGGCGTGGTGTGCACCCTGGAGGGCAGTGTGGGTGGCCTCCCGGGGATGGAGTCAGGACAGGACACACACTGCCCAGTGTGGACACACACTGCCCATTCCTCCGGGCGTGCCACTGGAGGGCGTGCCCCCGCCCGGGCATGGAGGAGGCGGCTTGGGTGTTCCCTGCGGCTGAGTTTTGAGTCAACAAGGTTTCAAGGTGACCGGGCTTTGCAGCCGGGGAGCAGGTGCCTGAGGGCTGGTGGGGTGGGGCCCGGTGGCCGGGGCTGACTCTGTACCGGCTGAACCTCCCAGCGTCTCGCCTGCTGCAGAGCAGGGACCCAGTGCATCCAGAGAGCCCAGGGTGGCCCTGGTGCCCTCAGCCCGCCTCACTGGGCAGGTCGGGGGGTGGGGGGACTCGTCTGAAGGCCTGGTGCCCCTTCCAGGCCAACCCGTGTCTGTGTCGCCTGCAGAAGTTGGGGGGACCGCACGGGTGGCGATGGGACTCCTGCTATCAATCACACCGCCAGCCTCAGCCCAAAGGGCGGCGATGGTCACGGGAACACGGGCCCTCACGCCGGCTCCCGCAGGCTGCCCCGGAGCGGAGCTGGGATGGTGGGAGCACGGGCGCCAACAGGACAGGAAGCCCCTGCTGCTCGGATGGCCCTGCCTGACCTCATGGCACACGGCCAGCGCCCGGGCCCTGCGCATGCGGCGGCTGGAGCTGCGGCCCCCACTTGCCGGGGCTTCTCAGACGCAGCTCTGCCCCGGCTGCCAGGTCCCGCCGTACACCTCACCGTGGTCCCTGGGCGGGCCTGCGGGCGGCGTGCACCCGCTGTCAGCCTGTGTCCCAGCCCCGTGCTCCGCTGGGCGCAGGGGCCCAGCACCCTGGGTGGTGGTCAGGCTGTGCGCCGCTCAGGCAGGTCCGGCCGCCTCCTCCCGCAGGCCAGCCCCGCACGGAGGCGGCAGTGGGTGGGGAAACGGGGTTCTTTGTTAACTCGGGGAGCAAAGATGACGGGCTCTACTTGCAGGAAGTCATGGGCTCGATGCAAAGTGAAAACTCGGGGCCCTTTTAGAAGCTTCTGGATTTCAAGATGGCAGAGTAGGGAACTCACCACGCCGGGCCCTGCTGAGCCGGCCCACGAGGGCAGCCCTGTGGACCCGGAGCTTGGCGCCGAGCCTCTCGCTGTGCCAGGCAGAGGAGGCAGGAGCCTGGGGCTGAAGGGCTGCCAAGGCCCTCCCCACGGCCAGCATCTCAGGCGGGGCCGGTTCCCATGGAAACCAGCTGGCTGCTGGCTGGTGTCACCCAGCCCCAGGCTGGGCATCTCTCAGCCCTCCGCCTCCGCCCCCCTGATCGGGTCTGGGCCGGTGGGCGGGGTGGGCATGGTGCCCCTTTGTCAGCAGGCAGCTGGTGCGTTTCCATTTGCGTCAGTGGCTTCGCTACGGAATGCTCTGCCCGTGGCTCCAGAGCCTCCCGTCTGAAGGGCCTGCGTGAGCGGGTGCCGGCCTGGGCCGCCTCCCCCGCTGACCGGCGTGGGAGGCTGGTCCTGGGGCCGGGGGTGCGCACCCACTGTGTGCTCTTCAGATAAAACCCTCCACGTGGCCTGCCCCGAGGCACCTGGCTCCTGTGAGCAGGGCCGCCCCGGTGTGGGTGCTGCCAAGCCTGTGCCCTTTGCCACTTTGCAGGGGAATAACTGAATTTTTCATTTCTTGTTTTTTAAAAAATATATAAATTTTTAATGATTTCAGAGAGGAAAGGAGAGGGAGAGATGGAGAAATATCAATGAGACAGAATTATTGATCGGCTGCCTCCTGCACGCCCCCTACTGGGGATGGAGCCCGCAACCCGGGCCTGTGCCCTTGTCCGGGAATCGAACCCTGACCTCCTGGGTCACAGGTCGGTGCTCAGCCCCTGCGTCTCCTCAGCGGGTGCCGTGGCCCAGGTGTTTCTCCAGAGCGAGCAGCTGACATCCCTTCCTCCCGACGATGGAAGCCTGGGGCTGGGGGGGTCTGCCCCCTCCTGGCGGGCACTGGCCTGGCTCCGGGGCTTGGGGGCTCGGGGGCTCGGAGGGGCGTGACCCTTGGTAACCTGTGTGTCTCCCCGCAGAACTGCCAGGCCTTCAGCAGCCTCAGCGGGACGGAGGACCGCGCCCCCCGCAGCCCCTTCGCCCTGCACGTCGGCAGCACCCGGGCCTGGGCCGCCCTGTTCTCGGCCGCGGCCGCCGGGCCCGGGGGCAGGACCCCCGCCGGGACCCCGGTGCCCGAGCCGCCTGCCCCCTCCTTCGACGCCCTGGCCTGCACGGAGGAGCTGTGCTGGGAGGAGGCGGAGGGCGGCGCCCCGGGCGAGGGCTGCGGCCGGCGGGGGGATCCCGCCCCCGCCTGGCGGGACCGGGGGGCCGAGAGCAGCCCCTGCTCCCTGGACGGCGAGCTGGACATCGAACAGATAGAGAACAACTGAGGGCCGGCGGGCGGCCCGGCATCCGCCTCCCCGGGGCCGGGCGGGCGCTGGAAGCGGAGCCCACTTCCGGCCTGAGAAGGCGTCCGGGAAGGAGCCGGGTCCCAGGAGCGCCCCCTCCTCCCCGGAGGCTGCTGCCCGGAGACTCCGGCCCGGTGCGCCCACGGCCGCCGGCAGCAGAACGGAGCCGGGCCCTCACCGGCGCGGCCACGGCCACAGGACACGGGCCCCACGCGTCCCAGGCGCCCGCCGGGCACTCCTCCCCGCTCTGCCCCCCGGGGTGTCCGGTCCCTCGGCCTCCAGCTCAGGTTTCTCTCCCTCAGTCTCACTCTGTGCCTTGCCTCCGGGCCCGCAGGCTGGGAAGGCTCAGGAGGCACCTCCTTCAGCACAGACCCGAGCGGCCTTCCTTCCGAGTGAGAGACGGGCCCGGGGCCTTCCCGTCTGAACATGGGCCAGGGAACAGCCTGGGTGCCCGGCAGAGGCCATCAGGTGGGGCAGACGTGGGCGCAAAGACAGACCCGCTCACCTCCCTGTGAGCGGCCAGCCTGGCCCGGGCTCCCGGCCACTCGGGGCCGCTCCACAGGGTTGAGCGTGCCGCCGTCACTGGGGGCAGCTTAGCTGACTCGGGATCGGAGAGATGGCACCATGGGAGGGCAGCCTCTTGGAAACGCCCTCAGGAGGCGGGAGGGTGAGCAGGTGCCCACGCCAGGCCCGTGCCCAGGTCAGGGTGCGGTGTCGCTGGCCGCTCTGGGGCCTGGCCGAGGCTGGCACAGCCCCCGGTGGGATTCCAGGCGCGTGCCTGGGGTGGGGGCATTCCCTGGGGCTGTAACCGGGGCACCCCGTCCACCGGGAGACGGAGCCCGCTGCTCGGCGTTGGGAGCGGAGGGTGCTCATTGCCACCCCCTTGCCGAAGCCCCGCCCCGGGCACAGAGCTCCAGGCACACACACCCCCTGCTCCTTCCCTCCCCAGCCCCCCTCCTCCTCGAACCCTGCTCCTGGCCCTGGCAGCCCTGGTGATGGCGAGGAGCCTGCCCCCTGAGACTTCACCCCGCCGCCCGGCTCGGCCAGCTGCAGACGACCGTGTGGCTGTTGGCATCGGGCCTTAACGCCCTGGCACCTCCGCACACAGCCACCTGGTGGGCTCAGGAGCCCTGGCTCCTCTTCCCGCGGCTAAGAGCAGCCAGTGCGGGCGCCCCGGGTTCCTGGTGGGATCAGGCAGGGCCTCCCCTGCAGCTCACCTCCCTGAGGACAGGCCCCGGAGCCCCACACCCTCACTGTTTCCATCGGAAGAGGTGGCGCAGGCCCGGGCGCACAGGCGGCTTTTCGGCAAATCGGCCGGGACGCTGGCAAAGCCCGGCCGTGGCCGAGGAGGTGGTGCTGGGTCCCGGCTGGAGCATGATAGGGGGCGGGGAGGGGTGCACCCCTCGTGGCGTGGAGACCAGAGCTGGAGGCTCAGGGTTGATGAGCACATCTTGCCCGTCCCCTCCAGGTGGGTGTGGGCGTCCTGTTCTTGGCGGTAACCCGGGAAGGCTGGGCCGCGGTCAGGTCACCGGACGGCACCTGCACTGGAGACCACGTGCTCCGTGTCCTCCCAGCCGGTGGGAGGCAGGGCTGGGCCCACCGCTCGAAGGCAGTCCCTCCTGGGAAGGAGAGGCCCGTCCCCCTGTCCACACAGCAGGTGCCCACGGCGAGGGGGGCGGGGGCTGGGCCGGGCCGGGCAGCGGCCCCAGGTGCCGTTCCTGGGGCGGAGGAGGGGCCACGTTGGGGGTGGGGGGTGTCTCAGGGCTGCAGTGCAGGTGACCTCAGAGCCCTCCTCCCCCCTGCCCTGCGGTCCGCCCGCTGGGGGCCGCTGGGAAGAGGGACTCCAGGCCCGGCAGGCTGGCCCTCTCCTGGCTCCCATCTCCCGGGCCCTCGGGACTGTGCTGCCCAGCAGCTCCTGGCCACACCCACACCACAGCCGCTTGTGGAGGGATGGCCCTGTCCCTTCTTGGAGGAGACAGTCTTGGGCTGGTTGTGTATTTGGTTGGAGAGGGCAGACTTCTAGAAGGTTCTGCCGCCTGCCCGGAGAGCCCCTCGGGTCCTGGAGGGAGGCCCCGCTGACCACGCCCTGCCGGAGCCTCCCTCGGCCGATGACCATGACCTGCTCTGCGGGCACAGGGAGGACGTCCGAGCCGGGAGGGAGGGAGGGCGGCTGCCAGGCCTGCGGGACAGCCGAGTCGTGGGGGGCGGTGGGTGGGGAGAGGCCCCCTCTCACCCAAAGCAGCACCCGCCCCAGCCACTGGGCTCACGGCCGGAATGGCGAACCTGCCCGCCCCGCCCCGCCCCGCCCGGCGGGCGCTGCCAGCCTCACGTTTACATGCCGCCATCTCTTGCCTTATTCCCGGTGGCCACCCCGGCCACCGAGCTTCTCTGACCACACACATTCCCACTCTCGGAAAGCCTTACTTTTCAACAAGATTTTTGTAGCAGGAAAGTTTCGTGGATTTGTATCCGGAGGAAAATGCCAATAGAGAAGCCACGTGATCAAACCAAACCGACGTCCGAATGGGTGTCCCTGCGCAGCGCGCGTGGCTCCCGCCCTTGGGTGCTGCCCAGGGCCTAGGGCTGCCCGTCCCCGCAGCCTTCCTGGCATCGACCCCCACAGCCCCTCCCGGGAGGCCCTGCGCCTCTGCCTCTGCTCAGGTCACGCGTGCCCTCTGGCTTCGGGGCCGGTCACCTGGTGGTGACCGCTCCAGCTGTGGCCGGGGGCGCGAGCAGTCCCTGCCGACGCCGGGCCGTGGGTGCGGCCCCGGACCGCCTCTGGCCGGTCACACAGCTGCTCGAACCCCTCCCCTGGCGCCAGCGGACACCAGGCCTCTTGAAAGTACAAGATGAGAGTCGCAGGCCAGGCGGGGCTGGGGCCTGACCCTCCGGCACAGCCTCCGGCAAGTTGTGTTGCCGGGGTGTGGGGGTGTCCTGGGGCTCGGCGACAGGGTGGCCTGTCCCTGGGGATGGGCGTGTTTTCCGGAAACTCCAGGGAGGGTGGCGGCCTGAGTGGGCGGTGGGTCAGGCCCCTGCCCGGCAGAGCCCCGTGTGCCCAGGCGTGGGGTCTGGCCACCCCTGCCCCCAGCTGCTCCCCACCCCCATGGGCCATGCTGCCTTGCACTAGAGCCCTCTAGTCTCAGGAATTCGCTTGTTACTTTTACTGTGTAAATAAAGCTTCCTGGTTTAATGGCCACCGCAGAGCTGTCCGGCTGGTTTCTGTTGGGCGTGGCTAATGGGCGGCCCCCGGGGCAGGGCAGGGCCGGGACCCCGTCACCTGAGCCTCGGGGTCCGTCTGTGAGGTGGGACAGCAGGCTCTCCACACTGTGGGGAGGCTGGATACGGGGCTGGGGCGGCGTGAGGGCCAGGGGGAGATGGGCTGTGGCCAGGGCCATGGCTGGGGGGTACCATTCTAGAGGTGCCATCTGGGTAGCCCCGTGCCCAGGCCATGCTCGTGTGTGTGTGTGTGAGAGTATGTATGTGTGTGTGTGCGAGATAGAGAGGCGGAGGGCTCAGCTCCTCACCACACTGGGAGCCAGGACGCCAGGGCAGCCGTGGAGATGCCCCGTCTGTGACCTCCAAGTCCAGATGTGGGGGGCCCGCCTTTCAGAGCCCCCGAGAGCTTCGCTCAGCTCCGGTGCCGAGAGCCAGGCCCCGGGGGGGATCCTGCGTCACCGTGCTGCCGACCGCCGGCCCGGCCCACAGCCCTGCAGGCACCTGCCACCGGGGTCGCCAAGGAGGTGGCCTGGAGGACAGGGTGGCTCACCGCCCTGCGGGCACCCAGCGGGGCCGAGGGGCTCGGGCACTGTGCCGCCCTCCAGGTCGGGGCGTGGCTGACACCCCGTGGAGAGCTCGCCTCACTGCACAGCCGTTGGCCACGCGATCTGCCCGCGGGGCTGTGCCTAGGACACGGAGGTCCTGGGGGCCTCGGTTTCCCCGTCTGTGAATGAAAGGGCTGGGCAGGGCAGGAGTCCCAGGGCCGGCCCTCTGCTGTTCGTGATTCAAGCCCCCCAACCTCCCCCCGTCCCCCCCTCTGCCCTGTAGCTGAAGCCCACGTTCCACAGGTGGGTTTATTGCTGGTTAGTGTCCTGCACACAGTGGGCGCCGTGGCCCCGGGGAGCGCCTCGGCCCGCAGCCCGCCCAGCGGTCACGTCAGGGTGCCGAGTGGCCACTCTGAGTCCCGTGGGCGGGGCGGTGCCCGGAGGTGGCTCCGCTGGGCTGCACTGGCCGAGGGGAGGCCGTGCCCTCCAGGCTCCGACGGGAAAGGCCAGAAGGTGGGTGAGGAGGCCGGGACCTGCCTGGCCCACGTGGAGCATCCACAGCACCGGGAGCCGGAGAGCACGCGCACGCCGGTGCCGTGTTCCCGGTGCCCAGCCCGCCCGGGGTTTCTTCTCGGGGGCCTAGCCCCCTCCCCTGCTCCACCGGCCTCGGGCAGGGGGAGGCCCCAGGGAGGGAGAGGAAGGGCCCCTCGCCGGCCTGTGGAGGGGAGGGCAGAGCCGGGTGGCCTGGGCGGGCGGGGCAGGAGGCGGGGCCTTCCCGGAGCCGTCACTGGTCCGCGTGCCGCAGCAGCAGGTCCACGGCCTCCGCCAGGTTGTCCACGTACCCGTCAGCCTTCACCTCGGGGTGCTGCTCGTCGCTGGGCCTGGGGGTGGGGGGGGGCACGTGTCAGGCCACGTGGGGCCCAGGTGGCAGCGCCCCAGGCAAGCTCTCTGGCGGGCCAGAGGCCTGGGCTCACAGCAGAACAGAAGCCCCCCCTGCAAACACCCCCGTCCCCATTCCCCACCACGTCCCTGGCACTTGCCCCAGGACCGTCTCCCCGGCCCCCAGGCCAGCTTTACTGTCCTCAAAGGAACCAGCCCCAAGGGAGCACCTTGTGGCCCTGGCCAGTTTGGCTCAGTGGATAGAGCCTCGGCCTGCAGACTGAAGGGGCCCGGGTTCGATTCCGGTCAGGGCACAGTCCCAGGTTGCGGGCTCAATCCCTAGAAGGGGAGGTGCAGGAGGCAGCCAATCCATGATTCTCTCTCATCACTGACGTTTCTCTTTCCCTCTCCCTTCCTCTTTCTGAAATCAATAAAAATGTGTTTTTGTTTTTTTTTAAGGCACATTGTGATGAGACTCTGGCCAGCCCCCTGTGCACGGTACTAGCCAATCAGCATACGTGGCTAATTGTGTTTACGTGTGATTTAAACCCGAGGATCCATTAAAAGAGGATTGCATGAGCGGCCGGCGCTGTTTGCCAGCACAGGAAATCGTGGGCTTTCTGTCTTCATTGCAGGAGGCTGCTCAGGGCTCAGGGGACCCCGTGCATGAAGCTCCTCGCCTTCCCTGCCCGCCCTGAAGGCCCGGAGCCCCCTCCATGCTGGTCTGTGGCCCGTGGGGCCTCCATCCCGCACACGAGGGGGCTGGACCCTGAAACCCAGCAATGGTGTGCCCTGCAGTGGGCGCAGAGCAGAGAGGCCTGCGTGGCCTGGGGGCGGGTGAGCCACACGCTGCCCCCCAGGACGAGGGACAGACACGCCTGGCCCACGTGTGCGCACAGCTCTGGGGCGGGCATCCGACACATCCACGCCAGATGAGGACACGGACACAGACACGGACACGGACACAGACACGGACGGGGGCTGGCACCTGCCCGGTCACGGCAGGGCTCATCTTAGCGGCCCTTCCCTCAGCGCATGGGACACAGTCTCCACCCGGAGCCCCGTGTGCTGTGGCCTCGGCCGGGCCCAGAGGCCCGAGGCGGGCGCCCTCCCCCTGCGGCTCCAGGGCGGGGCGGCCGAGGTGCTGGCCGTGCAGTGAGCGGGCGCGGTGTTGGTGGAAGACCCACGAGGAGATGAGGGAGGCACCGTCACACGGACCCCCACGAGGTGCTGAGAGCCACGTGGCCGCCCCGCGCCTCCCGGTCTGGGCCGGCCGGCGGCCAGGGCCCAGGCGGGCCTGACGGGGCCGCTGCACCCGGGCCCGGGCAGGGGGCCGGCCGGCGAGGAGGGACTTCCCGTGGACCCGGCCCGCCCACCGCTCTGCGGAGGGAGGAACCGGCCTGCTCACCGCAGGTTCCAGCCGGTGGCGCCCTGTCAGCCAGAACAGACCGCAGCGCCAGCTGCTTCCTGCCTGGGCACCTGGGCGGGGAGGGCACAGGCGGCAGCCAAAAATGTGGGTGTGCCACGTGCTGCCCGCGGTGTGCGGCGTCCGGGAGACCCCTCACCCTGACACACAGGCTCTGAGCCCCGCCTCTGCCCCGTCCACAGGCGGGGAGGCCCAGGGGGGGCCGGGCAGAGTGACTTCACAAGCAGAAGCCGGGACTCGGGCTGAGACGGGCCAGCACGCCCCAGGCGATCGGGAGCGGCACCACAGCGCCCCCCCGGATGGGCTAGTGGCCTCTGGGTGCCCCCCTTTCCCTGTGGCCTCCCTCATCCGTCACCCGCTGGTTCCTGCTGCCCGCCCCAGAGCACCAGCTGCCCCTCCCCAGAAGCCGGTCCTGGCACATCCCCCCCACCTCCCCCACTCCACCGCACCGTCTGCTTAGCTGTGCCCCCAGGGGGGTGATTCCTGAGGTCTGGGCATCTTGGGGGGGGTGCGCCGGGCGTGCGTGGCCTTCCTGTCATGCAGCCTGGGCCTGGCGGAAGGGCCTCACCATCGTGACGTGGGACACGGCCACGCCGAGCCCTGGTTCCCTCAGCCGCGAGGGGAGCAGAGCCTCCGGGCTGCAGGGGAGCCGGGGAGATGGTATGGTGGGCACAGCGTGGCCTAGGAGGGGATGGGTGGCACCAGTGTCCCGCACTGTGTGTGTGTGTCTACCCGCAGGTGCATTTCCTCCCTGAGCCGCAGGGGGCGCTGTCCACGGTGCAGAGGCTGCTGGGGCTCCGCAGAGCGCCCTGAAGCCAGGAAGGCCCCTCAGAGGCTGCGGGCAGGGCACCGACCTCAGACCTCACGCTGGGACAGGATCCTGCTTGCTGCGGGGAGAGGGCCCTCGTGGCCTGGGCCTCCGACAGTGGAGCACACGCTGCCAGCCCTCTCTGAGCTGCTGTGGGACCTGCTCTTGTGGGTGAGGACGCAGGCCTGGCAGGGCTGCCCCCCGGGACCCCCTGCCCCCGGGGCCCGCGAGCAGGTGGGTGGGTGCTGGGCCTCGGCCCATCCCGTCTCCTGCAGGACGACCCCTGCCCTCAGCCGCGCGTCACTGGGGCCTCCCATGGGACAGGCCGCTGTTCGGATGAGGCCCCGGGGCGTCGGGCCTGGGCTGCCACGTCCGGTCCCCACGGAGGGGGGGGCGAGAGGGGGGTGCCAGTGCCACGTCACACCTGGGCCAGCAGGAGGCCTCTCGGCTCCGATGGCGCATCCTGAGCGCGAGGAAGACCCTGGCTGTCCTTCCAGCCCTCACTGCCACGGAGGGCAAGGCCAAGGCCAGCGCGGGCCCGCCCCCGTGGGGAAGGGGGCACGTACACACAGAGACAACTGCTCACCAAGCCAGGCCGTGTGAGCCACAGGCAGGCCCGGCCGCGGGCTCAGTGGTGAGCATCCACCTAGGAACCAGGGGGTCAGGGCTCCGTCCCCAGTGTGGGGCGTGCAGAAGCTGGTCCCGGATTCTCTCTTCATGGATGTTTGTCTTTCTCTTCCCTCCCCCACCCTTCCATCTCTGACATCAACAGAAGTTTATATTTTTAAAATCTCACAGGCTAATGAGGGACGCCGACAGACTCATCTGGACGTCCCAGCATTCCCCGTGGGCGGGCGCCCGTGGCACCGTCTCCCTGGCAGCCAGGGGCCCCTCCCTGCCCAGGCCTCAGCCCTGGCTCGCTCTGCAGCCCCAGCCCCATTTCCTCTGCCCTGGGGGGTGGGGTGGGGGAGAGGGGAGAACACCGTGATTGGAGGAGTGAGCCGTGTGCGGAGGTTTGGAAAGAATGGCGGTGCGCGGCCAGGACGGCCGAGAGCTTTCCTGAAGGGCCTTGGCCTGGAAACTAAGTCAAACAACGGCGTTGGCAGCACGGCTCCCGGCACAGCCAGCCCCGGCGGCCAGCACCCGTGGGCCTGGGATGACGCCGCCTTCACCGAGCCGGAGCGCTGCCAGGGGGCTGTGGACGGGGGGCTGCGGACCAGGGGGCGTGGCTCAGTGGTTGAGCATTGACCTATGAACTAGGAGGTCAGGGTTCAATTCCCTGCCAGGGCACAGGCCCGGGTTGCGGGCTCCCTCCCATGTGGGGCGTGAGGAGGTCTGCACGCCCTCTACTGGAGATTAAGCTGGCAAACTGGGTTCGTGCCTTTGACTGGTGAGCCACACCAGCCAGGGCGACGAGGAAGGTTTCAATTCCTCTTGGCGTCGGTTGTCTCTGAGGCCTCCCGGTGATTATGGGGGTGGGGACCAGGGGGCACCCTCCATGTCCCCCCTCTGACCCGCAGTTCCCCTCCGGGGAACTTGTTTTAAAGAAATCATCAAGCACACACACACAAACATGTTTGTGACGAGGCCCGAAAAGCCTGGGCTGACAGTGTGGTGCCGTGGTGAGCTCGGCTGTGACCGGGCACTGCGGAGACGGGAGGTGTCCCGGGAGGAGGCGGGGGCGTGGGGATCACTGCCCCCCGGCTGTTCGGTGATTATGAAATCCTCGCCCAACAACAAGCTTTTTCACAGACACACACGTCTGGTGGGGATTCTCACTGGGACACATGAGACGGTGGGAAATGGAAACTGTCTCCAGGCTGGGTCCTTCAATGCACAACGTGCAAAGTGCGTGTGTGTGTGTCCCCTCCCCCTCCACCCCCGGACCCTGGCAAAGAGGAGGCACAGACAGGGTGCTAACGGGGAGAAGCACAGTTGTCGGCCTTACAGCTGCGGTGTGGCTCTGGCCAGTAAAAAGGGGCGTGTACATGCACATGAGAACCCAGAGGACCACGTCAGACCGTCTCGGCACCGTGGCTGCCGTGGCCGCGTGGGCGCAGCGAGCGGTCCCCGTAACCTCTCCCCCCGCAGCCGGGAGACCCACTCACACCGACGTCCCCACACACTGTCTTTGCGCAAAAACCCACGAGGGACCATCCGGCTGAATAAACGTGGCAGGATGAGAGCTGCAGCCTTGCCCTGGCTGGTGTGGCTCAGTGGATGGAGCATCAGCCTGCAGACTGAAGGATCGGGTTCGATTCTGGTCAAGGGCATGCACCTGAGTTGCAGGCTGTGTGGGAAGCAGCCGATCGATGTGTCCCTCTCACATGGATGCTTCTTTCTCCCCCCTCCCCTCTCTCCTTTCCACTCTCTCTAAGGAACAGCGTCTCCACTAGCTCCCCCTCCCCGCCCAGTGCGGTGCCCTCGCCCCTCCCCCTCTTCCCGTCTCTCCGCTCTGCCCTCCGGGGCACAGGCTGCCCGGCCTGGGCCTGCGGGCACCCCCCTTCCAGCTGGGACGTGTTCCCCTCGCCGAGGCGGGGCTGTGGCAGGGCCGCCCGTGCCGTCTGGGGGAAACGCCGAGGGAGGCGGCGGAGGGCAGGCCGGCAGCTGCGTCTTTATTTATAATCCCAGCGCCCAGGCCCGCGAGGTCAGGAGAAGCGTGAGGCCAGAGCGTTTTCCCGAACATCCTCCGAGGCTCCGGCAGGAGCGGCCCCGGGGCCGGGAGCGGCCGTGTCCGTCAGAGACGCTGCCCCGGCCCCCGGCCCGCGCGGCGGCAGAGGAAACGCCGAACGCGTGCGGGACCAGGGCCCCCAGCCGCACGCCCGTGTTCGCCGGCGTGGGAGCGGGCAGCGCGGTGAGAGCCGGCCCGATGCCCTCCCTCGGACCCGGGACAGCGTGGGCACGGCCGGGGCAGGCGAGGGCACGGGGCGGCCCTGCAGGGGCACCAGGGCAGGGAGTTTGGCTTTGCCTCCTGCTCCACACGCTTCTCATTGCCTCTCGTCAGCACCTGCTTCGGCTGAGTGTGCGGAGCACGGGGCCGCCGGGCGGGCCGAGAGCCACAGAATCCCCTGGCTGCCCGGCCGCCGAGCGCCCCCCCCCCCCGGGGGAGGGAGGGGCAGCGTCAGCGCCCGGGCGGCCTCACCCCCAGCCCGGAGACCGGCATGGAGGTAAACAGTGATGGCGAGTCCCGTGAATGTTAATCAGGAGCCTAATGAGCGGTGCCCGCCGAGCTGTGGGTCAGACCAGGTTTGTGTGCAATTACCCTAACGGGCATATGGGTCGCAATTACGCTCCAATTAAACCCCAGCGAACTGCCTGTTAATCAGCTGGGCCTCCTCCCGCTCCGGCCGCCCCTGCGGCTCCGGGCACCTGCGGGCGGGAGGCGCGGGGCGGGGCACACGGTCTCTGCGGTTCAGAGGACGAGGCCGCGCACCCCCCGCCCGTCCGTCCGCGCTGCCCAGTGAGGAGCCCTGGGCCGTCTTCGCCTCTGACTCCGCCCCCAGCAGCCCCGCGTCTCCTCTCGGGCGGGAGGTGGTGAATATTAACCCCTCTCCGCTGGGACCCGCGGGGCGGGGGCAGCGAGGGTGCTGGGAACCCCGATGGCTGCAGGAGGGCTGGGGCGGCAGAGGGTCCGAGAGGAACTGAGGGGCAGCCAGCGGGCGGGGGAGGCGGGAGGTGCCGGAGGCCGGGGCCGCTTGCGGAGAGGAGAGGCATCTGGGAGCAGAGGGGTGGGAGGACCGGCGGAGGCGGCGGCTCAGCGAGGCTGGGGAGGCCGTCCACCTGCCTCAGGCCCGCAGAGCGACGCCCTCGGCACCAGGCCGGCACCCGTGTCCCCACGCCGCACCGGCCGCACCGCGCGAGGGGGCGGAGGGGCGGAGAGCCTGGGAGGCTGGGCCACCGGCTCTCAGGCGGGACTCCTGCCCCACGTGGCTCCCACAGGCCGGCCTGGCTGGGACCTGGCGGGGGGCGCCCTCTAGTGGCCCCAGCAGAGAGCGAGGTGAGGGAAGGCACCGGCCCCTGCCCTAAGGTCTGGGCCGGTCATTGGCAGGTGCCCGAGCAGGTGCCACGGGGCCTCTGGATTTCCGGCCCCGGGTGGAGGGGTTGGGGGGACCACAGAGCTCCTAGGCCTGCCCGGCCAAGGTGCAGCCTGTGCGCCCACAGTGCCCTCTGCTGGGGGTAAAGGGCAGGGCGGCCCCACTGCCCAGCAGAAGCAGAGGCCAGCCAGAACTTTCATGAACATCAGCAGGTGAAAGCACCATCAGGGTGGGCTTCTGTCATCAGTATGCACACTGCCGATGAGACTCGGCCCCGGCCCCAAAGCCCTGGTCTGCTGGGAAGGCAGCGCGGCCGGCCTCGGCCTCGGGGACGGGCCTGGCCCCGGCGGTGCCCACGTGGGAAGGGGCCCCTCTATCTGGGGACAGGAACCGCAGGGAGGCGCGGGGCAGCCACGGGCCTCACCTGAACTTGCCGGTCCGCACCTGCAGCGCCCGCATCCCGCACCGCTGCGCCCCGCCGACGTCGCCCACGATGTCATCGCCGACCATGACGGCCTGCCACGGAAGCCACAGCCACGGAGCCACGTCAGCGGTGCCAGGCCTCGGCTGACATCACCAGCGGGATCTGACGGTTAAGATGACCACAGCCCGGCTGGCATGGCTCAGGGCTGAGCGTCCACCTGGGAGCCAGGAGGTCAGGGCTCCATTCCCGGTCAGGGCCCAGGCCCGGGCCACGGCTCCATCCCCAGTGGGGGGCGTGCCGGAGGCAGCCGAGCCGTGATTCTCTCTCAGTATTGATCTCTCCCTCCCTCTCTGAAACCAATTTAAAAAAAAAACTCCTCCCCCTCACAGGGACACCTGGGCCGGGCGGCAGGGAGGACTCTGGAGGAGGAGCCGCAGCTGGGCTTCTGCCTGATGGTCCCATGCCCAGGCCTGCAGGGTGCGGGGCCTGCAGGGTGAGGGACCTGGGGTGTGGGCCTGCCGGGGGTGGGCCTTGGGGGTGGGGCCTGTGGGGTGGGGGGTGCGGGGTGGAGGCCTGGGGGGTGGGGCCTGTGAGGTGGGGGGTGGGGCCTGCGGGGTGGGGGGTGCGGGGTGTGGGGTGGGGCCTGCGGGGTGCCGGGTGCGGGGTGCGGGCCTGCCGGATGGGGGTGGGGGCCTGCCGGTGAGGGCCGTGGTGGCCGGCTGACAGCCATGTGCAGCGCGGGCAGCGATGCCCGTCTGGCCGGCCTGCTGCCGAGCAGCGGGTCCCTGGGGACGCACAGCGCTCGGCGGTGAAGGGCAATGATCGCGGGCGGAGCGGCAATTACTGCCCGGCGGCTGGGGATTAGGGAATCGCTGGTGGAGATGGGGGTCAGGAGGTGCGCTGTCGGGGGAAATTAGCCGGCCGTCAGCGCCGCCTCCGACTCAGCCTCAGCCTGGGGGGAGGCCAGTGCGGGCGGAGCTGTGGGCCACGGCCCAGCAGCCGCTCTGGTTTGGGCTCAGAGAGCAGGTTCCCTCCTTCCTGAGCGTGTGCCCCCGCGGCCTCGGCTGCCGTGCCGGCCGGCAGCCTGCTGGTGCTGATGGGCTGCCGGGAACCCCCACCCCCACACAGGCCTGGCCCCCGGGAGGAGCCCGGTCACCCCGGCCACCCACACCGGAGGCCCCTCCACCGGCGGCCTCAGTGCGAGGAGCCGGCACAGCGGCGGGGCTGCCCGACGGGGGGACAGCCTGCGGGCCGTGCCTGCGGCCGGGGGTGGGGGACCCCCTTCTCGGATGGAAGCGAGCAGCGGAAAGACGATGCTCCTAAGAACCTCTCCCTCCTCCGCCAGGAGGCGCTGGTGGCCGCGGCCATGAGAACCGGGACAGGGCCCCAGGGGTTCCGTGCTGGGCTCTCTGTGGGCCCCCACGGCTGGCGTCCCCCGGGGTGTTCTGCGGGCCACAGCGGGGCATCCTACAGGGCCAGCCCAGACCCCGCCCCGAGAGCCCGGCCCTGTGCCCAGCGCCTCAGGCGGAGGCGGGTGCCCGGGGCCAGAGAAGAGCTTCCCGCAGACACCCGTGTGCTCGCACCGGCTAGGGGGCCGGCGTGTTCTCCTCTCCGTCACCTCGGGGGAGGCTACAGGGCCCACTCTGCGCTCTGAGGAGTAAGAAGCCCAAGGACATGGCCATTATCGGGGTGTCCGCTGTGAGCTCACCGACTCAGGTCACAACAGTGGGAGCGACGGCTTCCTACAGAGAAGCGGCCGGAGGGCCGGAGGACGGGCCACTGTCACTGCAGCCCTGAGGGTGGCTCAGGCTCCGGCCTCGGGGCTGCTGGCACCCACAAAGGGACCTGGGATGCCCCCCCCCCCCAATCCCCCCTCAGAGCAGTCACTGCAAAGCTGAGCCGGCTCTGACCCGGCTTCGAGGCCCCGCCGCCACACCCAGGGCACAGAGGGCGGAGGGCACCCGAGGGCACCCCTCTGGGCACACCACTTCTCCCACCCTCCGGAGGGGACAGGGAGGCGCGAGGCTGGGAAGGGACGGATGGAAAAGCACCAGCCCGGGCCAGTGCGGCTCAGTGGATAGAGCGCCCTGCCTGGGGCCTGTGGACTGAAGGTCCCGGGTTCCATCTCCGTGGCAGGCTAGAGCGCCCGGTCAGGGTGCGTGCGGGAGGCAACCCATGGATGTGCCTCTTTCTCATCGATGTTTCTCTGTCTCTCCCCCTCCCGCCACTCTTTAAAAATCAATGAAAAAATAATGTCCTCTGGGGAGGATTAGGGGGGGAAAGAATCACCTGACCCATCGCAGTGCAAGGGCCTCCTGTGATTCAAACACCTGAGGCAGCACAGCCCTGAGCGCGGGGCCCGGGGGCGATGGGCGGCGGGGGCGGCACCTGTGCTTCCGTAAGGAGCACCCTGCGCTGTGGGGACTCGGAGGTGCTGCAGCTGACGCGGCACCATTTCCGGGACCCGGTTCAGGGGATGTGGGGGGTGGGGGGGGCAGATGAACCCCGAGGCGGCTCGCCGGGAACGGGCTCTGGCTGCCGGACGCAGGGCAAGCGGAGCCACAGGACCCGCCACCAGGGGAAGGGCTGTCACTCGTGAAATACGACCAGCACGGCGATCCGCGTGGGAGCAAACAGCCAAGGGGGAGAAGGGAGAGCTTGTCCTCACGGTAAAGCCCGCCAGGGGCTGAGCATCGACCTAGGAACCAGGAGGTCAGGGTTCGATTCCCGGTCGGGGCACAGGCCCGGGTTGTGGGCTCCATCCCCAGTGGGGGGCGCACAGGAGGCAGCCGATCCGTGATTCTCTCTCACTATTGATGTTTCTCTCTCTCTCTCCCTCCCCCTTCCTCTCTCTTTAAAATTCAATTAGAACATTTTTAAAGCTGGTGGTGGGGCGGCTGACAGCGGCTGCAGAGGTCTGGGTTAACTGCCGTCGTGCGTCAGCATCGCTGTGACGGCCGTGTGACAACACGGGAGCCGGCTCAGGGCACGGGACATTCCGCGCGAATGTGACATGGTTTCCAGCGGACGTGAGAAACCATCAGAACGGGGCTCCGTCAGCCGGTCATCACGGGAGCTCAGTGAGGGACACGGGGTTCGTGAGGCACCGACAGCTGACATGATTCTCGATGGAAGTTAAACAGTTTTAAGAGGCGAAAGCCACACGCAGGGAAGGCAGGACTGCGTTTGGATTTGATGCAAAAACACATCGACACCAGACGCGTTTCTGAGACGGCCAGGAGCCCAGAGTGCGGACTGGAGCCGGCTGGCGTGGCTCAGTGGGGAGCGTCGGCCCAGGAACCAGGAGGTCCTGGTTCCATTCTGGGTCAGGGCACAGGCCCGGGTTGTGGGCTCGGTCCCCAGTGTGGGCGTGCAAGAAGCAACCGGTCCGTGATTCTCTCTCATCCATCGTGGATGTGTCTCTTTCTCCCTCTCCCTTCCTCTCTGACATTAATAAAAAATATATTTAACAAACAATAAACAAACACTCAGCGGACTTCCTTGGCTGCCTCTTCCCGTTTCCAGCGGAATCAGCTCTCGTGGTGCGGGGTCCGCGTGGGGCTGCCCGGCCCACGGCCCACGAGGCTGCTTGAGCCCAGCCCTGCGGCCGGCACCCGCTCCCCAAGGCGACCTACCTGGTGGGCCTCCACGCCCAGCTCCCGCAGGGCCGACCGGAAGAACTCGGGCGAGGGCTTGCCCACCACCTCGGCCTGGATGCCGCAGGCGTACTGCAGAGAGAGGGCGCGTGGGCGTGGGCGTGGGCAGGCCCGACCGCGGGGAGGCCCCTCCGGGACCGGGGGAGACAGGCCCAGAGGTGCGCCCCCCATAGGCCAGGGGTCTCCGGGGCACCACGTCGGGCTGCCTGGGACGCTCGGAGCCGCCCCGCCAGGCCCGCCGTCCACTCAAGCTCCGAGCCTGGGGGAGGCGGCCATCTTGGGCATCCCATGGGCACTCTGACTGTGTTCTCACCTGTATTCCTGCTCCCCACTCCCCCGCCCGCTGTCATGGCTCCCCCGCGTCCCGTCTGTCCCTCTTCCAGACAGGCAGGGCGGCGCCCGGTGCGGGCGGCGGTGAGGGGCCGGGGGCTGGGCCGGGGGCTGGGCCGGGACAGCGGAGCCCGCCTGGGCCTGGCTACAGAGTGGGGGGAGGGGCAGGGGGCGGGAAGGGGTTCAGTCAGGACAGGTCAGGCTGCAGGTGCCCAGGGTGGGGAGTGAGGATGGTCCCACGGATAGTGCCCAGGAGGGGGCGCAGTGGGCACGCTGGAGGGTCAGGGTCAGCACCCGGCATGGAGAGAGGGCAGGCACCGCTCTGCAACGCAGGGAGCCACTGAGCCCCCTCCTCCAGAAAGTCTGGAGCGCGAGGAGGGCTGGGCAGTACCTCGAGCGCCTTCATGTAGCAGCCAACGTCCAGCATCAGGCCCGAGCTCTGCTTGTAGTAGCGCCTGGGAGAGGAGGGGACGGGTGAGCGATGCCCGCCCCGACCGGAGGGCCAGGGGTGAGGGCCAGGCAGGAGCCCAGCTGAGCATGGCCGTGTGGTCACCACCCGGCCTGCGGCGCTCGGTCAGAACGGCCCGCTGCCCGCTGTGTGGGGACTCGCCACGGTGACTGACGGGGCCGAGGGCAGATGGGCCAGCTGCTGACAGAGCAGGCCCAGGCCCCGGGAGGACAGCAGGCCCAGAGCACGTGTGAGCCCCCGATTGCTAATCGTTAACCCCGATTGCTGCTGGGGAGAAACGCCCGCAGCTCCGCGCCCGTCCGCCCGTCCCGTGAGCTCGGTCAGAGGCCCGCGGGGTCCGTGGGCGCCAGGTGCCTGAGGAGAAGACAGCGGGGGACCGAGATGGCCGGGTGCTCGGGGACCCACCTCCCCAGTTCCCTTTTCCCTTCCCCTCCCAGCTCCTCAAATCCGGGAGACATCAGACGGCGTGCGCAGGGCAAGAGCAGGCAGGCGTGCTGGCCTCAGGCCTTCAAAGTCCTCGACTGTGGGACTTGGGGTTGCTTAAGACCCCTGGGCCTCAGTTTCCTAATCTGTAAAATGGGCCAAAACCCCCACAGACCAACCAACCCCGGGACCTACTTTACAGATGAGGCTGAGGCTGAGGCAAGCTGAGCGCTCACTGTGTGCCTGGCGTGCAAAACCACTGGAAACCATTTCCAGACCGAGAGGAAGAGCAGTGAGGAGGAGGAGGGGGAGGAGGAGGAGCAGGAGGAAAAGGAGGAGGGGGAGGAGCAGTAAGGAGGAGGAGCAGGAGAAGGAGGAGCGGGAGGAGGAGCAGTGAGGAGGAGGAGGGGGTGCGTGAGGAGGAGCGGGAGGAGGAGGAGCGGGAGGAAGGAGTGGATGCGGGTCTCCCGGATTGTGCTGGAACCTGTCCTGGGACTGTGTGCCCAGCACGTGCCCTGACTGGGAACCGAACTCGACCTTCTGGTTCCAGGTCAACCTCAACCGTGAGCCACGCTGGCCAGGCTGTGCCTGTCTGACCTGTGAGAGCTGAGCCTCCCCCGGGAGCTGCCCGCTGCGCCCTCCCCAGCCCAGGACCCAGCCGGGCTCTCTGCTCGCCTGGCCTCAGCCCGCCCTGGCCTCCAGGACCAGTGCCTGCCCCTCACCCGCCGGGTGCAGTCTGAGCCCATTTCTAAAGCCACGAGGGGTGTCCTGATCGATAGGCCTCGCTGGCCTGCATGTGCCCCATCCCTCCGTGTGCCCATCCCTCCGTGTGCCCAGGCCTCCGTGTCCCCAGGCCTCTGAGCGCACCCAGGCCTCCGTGTCCCCAGGCCTCTGTGTGCCCATCCCTCCCTGTCCCCAGGCCTCCGTGTCCCCAGGCCTCCGTGTGCCGCCTCCTCCTCCGCGGCTCTGTGAGTCGGACTGGGCGCCTCACGCCCACTTACCCGCTCCCCAGGGAGAGGAGCACGGGGTCCGCCAGCCCCATGAGCACCTGGAAGGCCCGGTTCAGGTTGCGGTAGGAGAAGTGGTCCCCCGCGTCCCCGATGAGCACGCAGTTGGGGTTGGACGTGTCGATGTGGTCAAACTCCGAGCGGACTTCTGGAAGCGGGAGGGTCAGGTTCAGAGGCAGCCTGCGCCCTCTCCTCCCTGCACCTCCCCCTGCGCCCTCCCCTCCCCCTGCGCCCCGCCCTGCGCTGTGGCCCGGGGAGAGAGGGTGCTGGCCTGGCCCACCGGGAAGGAGGTCTGCACACACCCCCCCCCCCTCGGCCCCAGGCCTACCGTCGTGGACCAGCAGGTGTGGGCGGAGGCCGCGCTCCTGGAGGAGGCGGCGGGCGGCGGGCGGCGGGGAGGTCACCTCGGCCTCGGACACGTCGAAGCCCAGGCCGCGCAGCTCGCCCACCAGGCGCCCGCGGGACTTCTGCGACTCGTTGGTGCAGAACCGCACCTTCAGCCCCGAGCGCTTCAGCCTGGGGGGGACGGGGGGGCGTTACCGCCCGGCCTCCGGGGCCTGCCCTGGGAGCAGAGGGGCCTCCGGGTCTGCCCTGGGAGCAGAGGGGCCTCCGGGGCCTGCCCTGGGGAGCAGAGGGGCCACTGCCCGGCCACGGGGTCTCGGTGAAGGCACCATGGAGGCAGCGTCCGGGCCGCGGGCTGCGGCTGACGGCGGAAGCGGGAGGAAGGCAGAGCTGCTGACAGCGAGGACGCAGACGCGGACGGGCGGACGGGCCTTCGTCACGGCTGCGATCGCCCGTTCTCAGTATCCGCCTTTCCCAGTCAGAGGGCTGTGCGTGGCCCGCTGTGCGCGTGGTTAATTGCCCTTCATAAAGACGGTTTGGCGTTTTAATTAGGCGGTTAATTATCGGAACTAACAGCATCACCTTGTGCCGCTCGGCCTCCCTGATCGGCGCTGGGCCGTGGTTCACACGGTTAGCGGAGCCGCGGAGGGGGGGGGGGCCTGGTCCTGCTGACGCCGCGTCCTTCTCAGCTCGGCGAGCACCTGCCTGAGCGCGGAGCCACCTGCTCCCCCTTCGGGGCGGCAGACGCGATGGCAGACCCCGTGGGGACACTCTGGCCTGGTCCCCTTCAAACTGCCAACCTGCGCTCTCCAACGCCTCTGCCTGAAACCCGAGGAACAGCCCGGCCGCCTGGCTCAGGGGCTGAGCATCGAGCTATGAACCCGGAGTCAGGGTTCGATTCCCGGTCAGGGCACAGGCCCGGGTTGTGGGCTCCATCCCCAGTGGGGGGCGTGCAGGAGGCAGCCGATCCCTGATTCTCTCTTGTCATGGATCTTTATTTCCTGCTCTCCCTCTCCCTTCCTCTTTGAAATTAAAAAGGAGGAGGAGGAGGGGGGGGAGGGGGAGGAGGAGGAGGAGGAGAAGGAGGAGGAGGAAGAAGAGGAGGAGGAGGGGAAGGGGGAGGGAAAGGAGGAGGAGGAGGGGGAGGGGGAGGGAAAGGAGGGGGAGGAGAAGAAGGAGGAGGAGAAGGAGGAGGAGGAGGAGGAAGAGGAGGACTGGAGGAGGGGTAGGAGGGGGGGAAGAGTAGGGGGAGGGAAAAAAGGGGGAGGAGGGGGAGGAGGAGGAGGGGGAGGGAAAGGAGGGGAAGGGGGAGGGGGAGGAGAAGAAGGAGGAGGAGGGGAGGAGGAAGAGGAGGACTGGAGGAGGGGTAGGAGGGGGGGAAGAGTAGGGGGAGGGAAAAAAGGGGGAGGAGGGGGAGGAGGAGGAGGGGAAGGGAAAGGAGGGGGAGGGGGAGGGGGAGGAGAAGAAGGAGGAGGAGGAGGAAGAGGAGGACTAGAGGAGGGGGAGGAGGGGGGGAAGAGTAGGGGGAGGGAAAGAAGGGGGAGGAGGGGGAGGAGGAGGAGGGGGAGGGAAAGGAGGGGGAGGGGGAGGGGGAGGGGGAGGAGAAGAAGGAGGAGGAGATGGAGGAGGAGGAGGAGGAGGGTACCT
Source organism: Pipistrellus nathusii (assembly GCA_963693515.1). NCBI lineage: Eukaryota > Metazoa > Chordata > Mammalia > Chiroptera > Vespertilionidae > Pipistrellus > Pipistrellus nathusii. The sequence continues at coordinate 1,259,448 of OY882871.1, read as the reverse complement.
ACAAGCCAGGAAGAGAACTCCACCCAACCAGGGAACAGCCACTGGCTGCCCACCCCCCTCGCCGTGGGTCTGCTGCCTCAGGGCACACGCCGGCCCCTGCGGCCTGGACGTGAGAGTCGGAGGTCAGGGAAGCCCGAGCCGGCCCAGGAGTGACTCCCAGGGACAGGCCATGTTTTCACCCCTCCCGTCGCCTCAAATCTGGGACAAGGGCTCCCTGAGACCTCGGCGCTGCCCAGCCCGCTGCCCCTCCCCAGGGCCCGGGGATGAGCCGTGGGGTCTGTGAACCGACCTTCGCCTCGGCCCGGCGGGCGGGCAGGGACCCCTGAGCGGCAGCGGCGTCGCCGGGCAATTACGTGCCCACAGAGCGGTCCGTCACCGGCCTCGCCCATCTGCGGCGCCATCTGCCGCCGCTCACCCGGAGATGATGGAGCGTCAGGGCGGGAGCGGGGCCGGGCGGCCCGGGCTGGCTGACCTTGGCTCTCTCCGCAGCCACAGGGCCCGCCGCGGGGAGCTGGCGGGCCGGGAGGGGCCAGGAGGGGCGCCTATGGGATCTGCCGGCCGGCTGACCCGGCCCCCTCCCCACCGAGGCTGCCTTCCCGGCCCCGAGGGCCGCGTCCCACTCATCCGGCAAGGCCAGGTTCATGCGCCCTCCCTCCAGGAAGGCCCCCGGGCCCCGCCGCCTGGGCAGCCACCGGCCTCTGCGTGGCTCTCAGCCTGTGGTCCTCCCTCTGCCTCCCACCGCTCCGGGCTCCCTCGGTGTTTCCTGAGGCACCGCCCACCCCGGCGCCCAGGCCCAAGCCCCTCGCCAGCCCCTCCCACCAGCCACGTCAGTTCTCCATGTGCACACTCTCTTGCCCCTGAGATGGGCATGACAACAGCACCCACCTCCCGTCGTGAGGACCCAGGAGGTGCCACTGGGCACTGTGAGCAGCCGCCGTGGGCAGCGGGCAGCGGGCAGCAGCCCACTCTCCCCCGGTGCCTCTCACGGGGGTGGGAGCCTGCAGCCATGGGGCCGGGCACCCCGGTCCGGAGACCAGGCCCACCGAGACTCCACCCCCTCCCTCTCCCCATCCCGGAAGAGGGACCCACAGGTGCGGGGTTCCTGGGGGAAGGCGAGCCCCTGCTGGCAGGTCACACTCAGGTCACAAATGAGATGGGCGCCCAGAGGGGAGGGGCTTCTCGCCAGCACTGCAGGCTGCTCCGCCTGCTTGTTGTTCTAATGTCGTTTTTGACGGCAGAGAGGGAGGGAGAGGGAGGAATATCCATGACGAGGGAGAATCACTGACCGGCTGCCTCCTGCCCGCCTCCTCCTGGGGATCCAGCCCACACCCCGGCCTGTGCCCTGCCGGGGCCAGAGCCATGGTCAGACATGGCTGGTTTGTTTCTTTTTAAATATATTTTATTGATTTTTTACAGAGAGGAAGAGAGAGGGATAGAGAGTTAGAAACATCGATGAGAGAGAATCACCCCCTACCGGGGATGTGCCCTCAACCAAGGTACATGCCCTTGACCGGAATCGAACCTGGGACGTTGCGATCTGCAGGCCAACGCTCTATCCACTGAGCCAAACTGGTTTCGGCCAAGGCTGGTTTTTCACATAGAAAAATACAGTCATCTGCACACACAAGGGACACCCGACATACATATGGGACACCCCCCCACAGGGGACACCCCCTCCCCCACAGGGGACCCCCCCGCCAGGGGACCTCCCCCACAGGGGACACCCACGTTGACTCCGAGCGTCCTGACGGCACAGCTCAGGGCCAGGAGCCCGGGCTTTCCCGCCCGGGGCTGGGGCTGGCGCTTGCACGTGCCCTGGGCTCCCGGAGTCCTGAGCCTCAGCCAGGCGTGTGGTGACACAGCACCTGGCCCCCCACCCCCACCCCCGCTGGCGGTTCTCCGGGGCCGGGCACTGTGGGCACATGTGACCGCTGCCCTGGGTCACTGCAGGGCCTGGCTGCCAGGATCTCTGCTGAGCCAGCTGTGCCTCTCTCTCCCTGCAGCACCGCCCCCTCCCGCTGGCTGTGGGCAGAGTGTGGGCAGAGTCCGGAGTCTGGACAGAGCGGAGGGGACGGGCGGTGGTAAGAACACGCCAGTGGCCTGAGGACAGGGATGAGGTCACACAGACTGGACAGGCCCAGAGCAGGGCCTTGGGACACCAGGCTCACCTCCCTGCCCGTGGCCGCCCACCCCCCCTCAGTGCTCCCCGCTGACCGGCCGCGCTGACCGGCCGCGCTGACCTGCAGCCGCTGGGGCAGGTCGGAGACACGTGGAGCCGCAGACCTCAGCGCGTTTGTTCACAAACTCCAGCGGGAGGCGGGCAGGGAGTGGACCCTCAGGGGGCCTTGCTGGACACAGACCCCGGCCCCGGTGACCCACCTTTCTCTGGGGAGCAGCCCGGCCCTGGGGAGTGCACAGCCACCATCCTGCCTCTGGGGGGGGTCTTTGAACCTCAGGCTCCTTCTCTCTTTTTAAAAAATATGTTTTTATTGATTTCAGAGGGGAAGGGAGAGGGGGAGATTAGATAGATAGATAGATAGATAGATAGATGATAGATAGATAGATAGATAGATAGATAGCAACGTAAATGATGAGAGGGAATCTTTGACCAGTGGTCCTGCCCACCGACGTGGAGACCAAACGCTCCCCCCCAGTCCCCCCCAGAGGCAGGCGGGTTTACCTGTCCTCTCTGTTGTCTCTCTTTCTGAGCAGAAGGGGTTCATACACATCGCTCCCCGGCTTTGTCACGTGCTACGGGCACGTGTCACAGGAACCAAAGCCAACAGCAAACGGAGAGCCTGCATCCTAACAGGGCACAGTCTGCTCCCTCATCGCCTCCCGAGGGACACGTGGCTGTTCCCCTCTCACCTCCCCCCCCCCCCCCCCCCGCACCTCAGCCATGGACGCCTGCACCAGGCGGGCAGTCTACCGTGCCAGGGGCCCATCCTGCATCCCCCGGCGCACCCGCTCTCTCACCGCCTGGCACACCCGCCCTCTCACCGCCTGGCCTCAGCACCAACGCTGCAGGTGTGAACCTCAAACACAGCCCCGCTCAGCCGGCCGTGTGGCGCAGGGGTTCAGCGTTAACCTGCGAACCAGGAGGTCAGGGTTCGATTCCCGGTCAGGGCACAGGCCCGCGTTGAGGGCTGGATCCCCAGTGTGGTGTTGCAGGAGGCAGCCAATCCATGATTCTCTCTCATCAATGTTTCCATCTCTTCCTTCTCCCTCTCTCTAAGAATCAATAAAAACATATTTCGAAAAAATAACACTACTCAAACAACGCTCCTTTATTTGTTTCATTTGGGGGTTCCACCCCGAGTTCATTGGGGATAAGACTGTGAACCCCCTGGACTGGGATCTGCGGGGGACTCCGTCGGCTCCTGTGACCTGTGACCCATGAGCTTCAGGGCGGGCCGTAAGGGGTGATGGGCGCCACGGGCTCAGGAAAGGGGGCGCACCCTGCACCCTCTGCGCTTTCGAGGGAAAGGGGAGCAGGCCCGGAGGCCCCCACATCCCTGAGGGAAAGAGGAGCAGGCCCGGAGGCCCCCACATCCCTGAGGGAAAGGGGAGCAGGCCCGGAGGCCCCCCGTGGCCCCGAGAGGACCTGACTGAGCCGGGACGGGGTGTGGCTGCCGGACGCCGGTATCCACGCTGGGGGGGGGGGGGGGTGTTAGGAGTTGGCACCGCAGGGAGATGGGAACACAGCGGGGTGAGTGGCCCGCCCTGGCCGCCCTCCATCCTGAGCTGGCACGTCACCCCCACGGAGACGCAGAGGGAGACGGGACAGGACATTCTCCCAACGCCCCCGTCCAAGGTCCGGGCTGAGTCAGGAGGTGCCGCTGCCTAAACAAACTCACCAGGCCCGCCCCCCACAGCGCAGGCCGCGGCAGGGGCCGGCCACACAGGGGAGGGATGGAGCGGGCGAGAGGCTCAGGGCCGCCCACGGTCCCTGCTGGGCCGCCTCCCGGGACCCAGGGCTGACGGTGCCGCGTGGCCAGCACCGGGGGAGTGGGGTCTGTGCCTGCCCGGCTCCAGACAGGGCCCCGGCCGGTTCCTCGTGGCTCAGACCTGCTAGGCGGGGCCTGAGTTCCATGGGGCCCGGCTTCGGGGCACCCCGGCTGTGAGGGCCCCGGGAAGGAGGGGCTGCAGCGGGCGGGGTGTGTGGGAATTGCTTTATGAGGCCGCCTGGGCCCCGCAGAGCCTGGCTGGGCAGTTGTGCTTTAGTGGCCGCCCGCCGGCCCGCCCGGAGGCAGGAAGCCGGGCCTTTCACATGCAGATGCCGGGCCTTTGTGCTCGGAAGGGGAGGGCCCGCTCTGAATGGCTCCCCAATAAAGCGCCCGCGGGGACCCAGGCGGTTACAGGTGTCCCAGGACCGCCCGCCCCGCGGTCCAAGCAGGAAACCCCGTCCTGGTGGCTCCGGAGGGACCACACTGTCCGGAAGGACAAGGGGCAGAGTGCCTCCCGCCCTCCCATCTGGGCTCTGCTGGTCCAGGTGTAGACTTCAGACCCTCATCCCTGGGCCTGCGAGGCCACGCCCCGAGTCCCCACCCCCCCCACCCCACCAGACACCAGCCTTTGGGTGCTCTTTACGGGACCGGCAGTTGGGGGGCTGTGAGTGAGCAGCACCTGCAGGGTGGGGTGAAGGAAGGAGGTGGTGTGGCTGGCAGGGAGAGCCAGGCTCTGCAGTCGGGCAGATGTGGGTGAATCCCAGCAGTTCCCAATCTCTGAGCCTGGGCCCCACTTCGAAAAGGGGCGCACCCCCTCGGGGCTGGCTGTGAGGGTGGCGTGGGGCTGGGCAGGCCTCCCTCACTCCGTGGCGACAGCTGTTGGGGTCGAACAGTTTTAAAGAGCAGAGTGTATCCTCCCCGTGGGCTCTGTCCCAAAGGCGGGCCTTTTCAGGAAGTCAGGGGCACTGTCACACGGAAAGCCCAGGAAGAGGCTGGGACCGCCCTCCCCGGGGTGCCCGGACTGCAGGTGCCTGGTGCGGGGAGCCTGGTGTGGGGAGCCTGGTGCGGGGGGCCTGGTGCAGAGAGCTGGGTGGAGGCAGGTCTCCCCAGGACCCGGTCCCCCTCTGCCCATCACACTGGTCCTGAGGAGGGGCCTTGTCCCCAGGCGCTTCCTCCAGTTCCAGGACTTCAAAGCCGGCCAGCCGCACATCAAGGCCGTGGAGGGAGGTGCAGAGGGGCCTCGGGGGAGTGGGGGCTGCAGGGCCCATGCCCAGGGCCATTCACCTAGGCCCTGATCAAGCCACCTGCGGCTCTTTGGCCCCTTGAGTGTGGCTCTCCCACAAAACACCATGGGCGGCCGCACACCAACAGAGCGATTGCAACTTCGCGGCCCATGCGCAGAAGTTGGATTTCGGCTCTCCAAAGAAATGTCAATCATTGTGCTGTTGATAGTGGGCTCTGTTGACTGATGAGTTTGCCGACCACTGGCCTAGGCACACAGGGCCTGCTCCGGAAAATTCCTGGTGGAGTCCTCTCTTGGCTCAGCCACCACGGAAGGAAATAGTCCCCCCGCCTCCCCATTACTGAAACATCCCAGGGAAAGCCCCGAAGCCGGCCTGTTTTACTGGGGGAAGTTTCCGGAACTGCACTCACTCCGCCTCACCCTGGCCTCCGCCCAGGCCCAGGCAGCCCACGAGCGTGTGGGGCTCCTGTGCCCCGAACGGCCGCCAGGCTGGGCCGCGGGGAGGGCCTCGTCGCCACGGCGGCGGGAGCTGTGGGAGGTTGGCCTCAGTTATGTGGGTTCTGGGGAGTCAGGACTCTGTTCCTAAAATGTTTCCCTTTCACACTGAAATGCATTTGAACTTAATTCCCATCCATCCACTCAATCTTCCGAGAGTGCACTGCTCCCTCACCCCAGGCCCTTCGCCTCCTTCCCGCCAGCCCAGCCACACTCTGCCCCTCCTCAGCGCCCCTTTCTTCCCGTCGCTATGCCAACCTGGCGACTTGGTCTCTCATTTGTGCCCAGTTTACTGCCCACCTGCCCTCCGGACACGCGCCCACGAGGCCTTGTCTGGTTCAGTCACGGCCCCGAGGTCCGGTCCCCCACAGGCAGCGCGGTGCCCGCTGGCTGCTCCCACAGGTGCCCCACCTCGTGCCTGTGATGGGGCCAGCCTGAAGCTGACCGTGGGGCAAACGGAGACTAAGACAGAGGCCATGCAGGCACTGGCCTGGCACCCAGGTCTGGGGTTCTTTCCTGGGCGCCTTGCCCCCCTTTTCGAGTTCCCGGCCTCTCCAGCACCTCCGGCCTGGCCTCGCCATGAGGACACTGTGGCTGCGGCACGGACAGGGGAGGTGGGCTCCCTCAGCCGCCGTCTACAGGTGGGCAAACTGAGTCCCACCAGGTCAGACCCAGCTGGGAGGCCACATCCTGTGCAACCAGCCCTGGCCAGCTGCCCGTCGCCATCGTGGCGCACGGCCTGCGATGCCCTGGCAGTGACAAAGCCCAGGTCCAGTGTGCCCCCGCAGTCCCGGCATGTCCTCCATGCGCTGACCCCTCCTACTGTCTAACAGATGATCAAACACAGTCCAGCTGCCTAGCTGTATGGCTCAGTGGTTGAGCATAGACTTTTTTTTTTTTTAATATATTTGTATTGATTTCAGAGAGAAAGGGAGAGAAACAATGATAAGAATCACTGATTGGCCCCACACGGGGGATCACACTGGGAATCTGTGCCTGCAACCCAGGCATGTGCCCTGACCGGGAATCGAACCGCGATCTCCTTGTTCATAGGTCCACACTCAGCCCACTGAGCCATGTGGCTGGGCGAGCATGGACTTTTGAACCAGAAGGTCAGGGTTCAATTCCCGGTCAGGGCACATGCCCAGGTTGTGGGTTCGATCCCCAGTAGTGGGCGTGCAGGAGGTGTCCGATCCATGATTCTCTCTCATTGATGTTTTTTACTCTTTCTCTCTCTCTGAAACCAATAAAAACGTATTTTTTAAAAAATACAGTCCCACTGAATTACAATGCCAGTCACGTAATTCAAAGTTTCCTGGTAACCAACTGCCTTAACAAAAGTCAAAAGAAATAGATGAAACCTACTTGATAGGTTTTATTTAAACCTAGCATATTCCTTTGATTATCATAACAACATGCAATCAAGACGAACTATAGGCCCCGCGTGGACTTGACACGGACGGCTCATCCCCAGCAGACCGGCCACCTGCCCAGCGCTCCCCCGGGGCGCAGGCTCCCCCGGGCGGGTTCTAGGGCTCCGGGAGGGGCGAGGCCAAAGCAGCAGCCCCGCCCCAGGCCCCGCCCCTCTGGGCCCCGCCCCCAGCCCCCGCCCCCGCGGCGATCAGAGCGGCGGAGGGACCGGACCGGGCTGAGCGGTGGCCCGGCCCCAGGCGGCCCGCGCGGCGCACTCACCTCGCCACCGCGTCCACGGAGCCGGCGATCGGCCTGCCGCCGCCCTCGCCGCTGTCGTACAGGACGCCCGAGATGTCCAGCAGCACCCCGCGCACGCCGGCCAGCCGGTCTCCCCACGCGGCCATCGCGCCGCCGCGCAACCCCGACTGCGTGTCCCAGCCCGACAGCTCGTCCCAGCCCCGGCTGCAGACTGCGGCTGCGCCGCCGCGCAGGGGCGCCTGGGAACTGTAGTTCCGCGGGGCGGGTCCCCAGGGGAAGGGGGGGCGGGCTCTGCCTTTGGCCTTGGGGGTCACGTGCTCCCAAATGGGCGTCCTCTCCGCAAACCCCGGGGTAAAAGTCCGACCATGTGGAATGCTCGCGGGAGACAGACACCTGCGGAGGCAGCCGGAGTGAGAGCCTTAGAGCCGGACCGTGGACCACACAGCCCGCATCTGCCCAGCGCGGCCCAGGCGGGGATGCTGAAGAGGATGGCGGCTGTGAGCCTCGGCGCCAGAACCAGCCGGAAGAACAGTGTGAGGGCGGGATGGTCCCAGGAGTGGTAACATGGCTGCTGAAAGAAAGACCGTGCCATCCAAAAAGGAAGAACGGGCCCTGGCTGGTGTGGCTCAGTGGATGGAGCGTTGGCCCGCAAACTGAAAGATCCCGGATTCGATTCCAGCCAAGGGCACAGGTCCAGGTCGTGGGCTCGATCCCCAGTGGGGGGTTTGCAGGAAGCAGCCGATCCATGATTCTCTCATAGATGTTTCTGTCTCTCTCCCTCTTCCTTCCTCTCTGAAATCAATGAAAACATATTGAAGCCCTAACCGGTTTGAAGGGCCCCCGGTGCGATTCCAGTCAAGGACCTTGCCTGAAACCGGTGTGGCTCAGTGGATAGAACGTCGACCTGCGGACTGAAGGGTCCCGGGTTCAATTCCGGTCAAGGGCATGTACCTTGGCTGAAACCGGTTTGGCTCAGTGGATAGAGCATCGGCCTGCAGACTGAAAGGTCCCAGGTTCAATTCCGGTCAAGGGCATGTACCTTGGTTGTGGGCACATCCCCAGTAGGGGGGGTGCAGGAGGCAGCTGATTGATGTTTCTCTCTCTCATCAATGTTTCTAACTCTCTATTTTTCTTCCTTCCTCTCTGTAAAAGAATCAATAAAATATATATATTTTAAAAATGAAGACTGGGTAGCAAGATGGGAAATGCTCACGTTACCACATTATGTGAATAAGCAGATGCCACGCGGTGCAGGCCACAGCCCTGCAGACGTCAGATGCGCGGGAACGGCCGGGAGAGAATGGGAGTGTTACGATGGTAAGCAGTGAGATTTTGGACGTCGCCCTCTCTCAGCTGCCGTCACGGGCGCATTGTTATCGGCTCGGGACACCCGCCGTGAATATCGATCCCCAGCCGGGTGCAGCCGTCACTTGCCGTGGGGCAGGCCAGGGTGGAGCCTGGGAGCCATGTGAAGGCAGCGCTCAGCGGAATGCTGATGTCCACCGGGAAAACAAACGCCTCCACGCACGGGCGGGCGGGCGGGGGGAGCTGGCCCCTCACGGATGCGTTTATTATTGAACTCCTCGGGTATAAATACAGGTATGAACGAGCCCTCACGTCCCCAACGGGGCCTCAGGCAGGTGGTCAGAAAACAGTTCCCCAAGGTTCTCTCCGCCCACCGGACTGCAGAACCCAGCGGGCTCGGGGGCGAGGGGCTTCTCTCTAGGGGGGTGAGTAAGGGGGGTTCTATTCCTCCTGTTTGTGGGAGACCCCTCGCGCTGCTTCTGGGTCCGCTGTTTCCACAGCCAAGTGCTCCGGCTGCCCCGAACACACGTGACGGAGATGCAGGCACCGTACAGGGCGAGCACCGTTTAGAACGACGGGAAGGAGTTGAGGACCCGCTGTCTAAAGCGCGTGGCCTGGGAGCGTCCCTGCCTTCGCAGCGCGGCTTCTCCCGGCTCCTCCCTGTGGCTCCACCTGTGCCCCCGCCTCCGCGGACAGTGCTTCCCACCCTGCAGACAAGTCTGAGCATTTATAGAGTGAAAGTGTCCTAACCGTCCCTGGCCCTCTGGTTGGGGGGCCCGGGGGGTGGGGAGAATGGAGGCTCCGGAAGGCCACCCGCCTTCCCGTGAAGACGGCCTCCCCGCCTCTCCCGGTGGACGTATAGGAAGAGGGACCTTGGGAAGCCGCAGAGGCCCGTTATGGAGTGACCTGAGGAGGTGGACCTCCGGCCAGCCTGAGGGCGGACCTGGCCGGAAAGATGAACGCAGGCCCTAACCAGTGTGGCTCAGTGGATGGAGCGTCAGCCTGCGGACTGAGGGGTCCCAGGTTCGATTCCGGTCAAGGGCATGTACCTTGGTCGCGGGCATGTCCCCAGTAGGGAGTGTGCAGGAGGCAGCTGATCGATGTTTCTCTCTTATTTATATTTCTGACTCTCTCTCCCTCTCCCTTCCTCCCTGTAAAAAATCAAAATATAGTAAAAAAAAAAAAAAAAAAAAAGATGAACGTGGTTGTTAAAAAGTAAAGGGGGCAGGGAGATCAGTGTGGGGCGGGAGAGAGAAAAGGAGGATGAAAGACAGTAAACAAGTGAGCACAGAGTGAGGAGAGTTGTGAAACAGAAACGAAATCCCCGCTCTGTCCCAGGGTCTGCGGCCGCCCAGGCCCCGCTGCACTGTGGGGCCCCGGGCCAGCTGTGGGGCCCCGGGCCAGCTGTGGGGCCCCGGGCCAGCTGTGGGGTCCCGGCCGGCGGGCGGCCTGTCCGGGGCTCTCACAGGTGGGCCCCTCTGGCGGGAGGCTGGCCCTTCAGTTCCGGTTTCCTTTTCACGCACGTCCATCTGGGCTTGGGGATGGCCGGCTTGCAGTCGGCAGGGCTTTCAAGTCCCCAGGGGACCCCGTGCCGCCCCTGGGAGGAGCCCGGGGTTTGAATGAGAAAGGCAACGAGGCCGCTCTCCGACCACAGGAGGGTCCGCAGCTGATGGGGTCCCCGCCCCTGCCCACCCCACCTGCTGGGACAATAGTGACTGCCCAGCCTTTGTGCCACACCCGGAAGGGGGGGGGCGGGAAGAAAGGGCCCGGGCTGGGGGCACCTCTGGGCGGGCGGAGGGGAGAAGCTCAGGGGAGTGAGAGTGAGGCCCGGGCTGGGGGGGGGGGGGTGCCACAGGGCAGGAGGGAGAGGGGCATCTCCCCTGGACAGATGTCCACTCTCCCACGGGACTCAGTGCAGCATGGGGGCCAGCTCAGAGGTCTCGGCCCCTGACCGCACACTCAGACCGGACAAACATCTCCCACCTTCATCTGCGTGGGGCTGGGACCACCTGCTCCCCAGAGGCCCAGTTCCTGTTGGAGATGACCAGGTCCAGGCTGGGGAGGCCTGCAGGCACCAGGGCTGTGCGTGATGGCTTAGCCAGCCCGGTAGCCATCCTCACCATGCTCACCGGGCCCACCGGCTCTGAACCTGGGACCTGCCACAGTCTCCGTAGCCGCGGGCCACCTTCCCGGGCCTGGGGTCTCTCTCCGCGCCCCGCCCTGAGGGGGAGGGAAGGCTTGGCCGGGCAGGGTTCTGTCCTTGGTGCCTGGCTGTCAGGAGGTGCTGGAAGGTCCTGTCCAGAAGAGGATGGGGTTTGAGTCCAGACTCTGTCACCAGCCCGCAGTGTCCCTGGGCAGCTCACTCCTCATCTCTGAGCCTCAGTGTTCTCATCTTTAGAATGGGGACATTAGCCCATCCAGGCCAGCCCACCTCCCCGGCCGCTCTGAGAACCCGGAGGACCCTGGGAGCTCGCTCCAGCCGCCCGGTTCTGTGAACTGTGAGGACGCGAGGGCCCACGTCCGGGGTGACCGGGTCTCAGGCCGTCTCCGTGCTTCCCTGGCGAGGCTGGAGGGGGCTGAGCGGGGCCGTGGTCGCTAGTCCTGCCTCCACCGCAGCCCCAACGCCGAGGCGGGCGCTTTGGGAAGAGGGCGCAAGCCAGTGTGCGTGTCCGTGGGTGCGCGCTCAGCCCTCTCCCCCACTCCTTCCCTCTCCTTCCCCCCCTCTCCCCCCTCCCTTCTCCCTCTCTCCCCTCTCCCTTCTCCCTCTCTCTCCCTCCCCCCCTCTCCGGGGTCTCTGCCGGGCGCGGAGGCGCTCTGGGAGCGCGCGAGCGGGCGCGCACCGAGGCGCCCTGGCTGGGGCTGGCGGCGGGGAGGCGCGGGCGGCAGGGGCTGCGGGCGGCGGGGGCCTCGGTCCGGCAGGTGCCAATCGGCGCGCAGCCCCCCGCTGCTCCGCGCTCCCCGCCCCCTCCCGGCGCCCCCGGCCGCCCGGCCCTCCCTCCCTCCCTCCCTCCCTCTGGCGGGAGACCGCGGAGGAGCCACGGAGAGGCGAGCCGGAGCGCGGGCATGCTGGCCGGGCAGGACGGCGGGGCCCAGGCGGCCCCCGCCCCGCACAGGACCCCCTTCTCCGTGCTGGACATCCTGGACCCGCGCAAGTTCACCCGCGCCGCGCGCCCCGCCCCGCGCCCCGCGCCCCGCGCGCCCGGGGAAAGTTTGGCGGCGGCCGGAGCGCGGGGGGAGGCGGGCTGCGGGGACCGGGCCCGCCCGCCGGAGCCGCCGGGTAAGGATGGAGGAGGCCGGGCTGGGGGGCCCCGATTAAGGATGGAGGAGGCCGGGCTTGGGGGGGCTCAGGTGGTGCGATGGAGAGGAGAGGTGTGAGCGCGTGGCGCGGGGAGGAGGAGGGGGCCCGGGACGCGGGGACGGCCAGGGAGGCGGCGCTGCGCCGGGAAGGAAGGCGCCGGAGGTGGACACGGACCCCGCGCCCGCCCGGCCCGGCCCCGTCCATCCACCAGCGTCTCCGCTCCGCCACGTGCGGGAGCTGCCGGCCGGGGTGAGAGTCAGGAAGCGGCAGCACCTCCAGACCGCTCAGGCGCATCCCCCGTTTTATGGCTGAGGAAGCTGAGGTTCTCGTTGAGGATGGGCTCAGAAAAGGGCTATCCTGGTGGCCACTGCCAACTGCCCAGACACCTGCAGACCCAGCTCATAGGGGGTGGTATGATGGGGAGCTTTTAGTCCCCCCCCCCCCCCTATTTAAGAGCGCGGAAGGGAAGGAGACAGGAACATCTTGTGAGAGAAACTTAGCGATTGGCTGCCTCCCGCATGTCAGGGCCCAGGATGGAGCCTGCAGTCCAGGTATCTGCCCTTGGCTGGAAGCGAACCCGAGACCCTTTAGTCCGCGGGCTGCCGCTCTGTCCACTGGGTCACACTGGCCAGGGCTCCAGTCCCTCTTGGATTTGCTTCTCACCAGTGGACACCTGCTGAGGGTCCAGGGACGTGTGTCCGGAAGGACAAAGGGCCCCGGACCCTGGGAGGGGAGTGGGGGGGGCGGGCGCCGTGGTCAGAGGCGCAGCCTGGGGGGGGGGAGCTGGATGCACCATCCTCTCTGTCTCCCCTCACCCCCCTCCCGCCCGGGTTTGGGTTTGGGCTGATTGTCCGGGGCTGGGGCACTGATTGCCTGGGGCTGGGGGCCCCTGGCGGCCGCTGGGGCCGGTCAGCCGGTAATTGTTGGGACCGCCCTCGGAGGGGCGCCCCCCCTCCCCCATGATCGATATCCTATTACTGGCCGCTGGTATCTCCCGCCTGCAGCTGGCAGGTACCGGAGTCCAGCCCTTCCCCTGTCTGATCCCAATATCGCTCCATTAGAACTTACCTCTAATAGATGACATCTATCGATCCCCGCACAAATCTGAAACTCTATTAGCGCGGGATTGAGGAGATGGAAGGGCTGTTCCCAGAGGGGGGCCTGGCACTTCTGTGGCAGCTGCCGGGGTCCCGCCAGAACAGGGGGGGGGACGCGCCCCAAACGCGCTGGGCGCCCCCCACGTCTTAAGGTGCAATGACCCCCCCTCCCACGGATGCCCAATAAGATCATTAGTTTTTCTTAATGCGGGTGTCATTCCTTCACACACATTGTGGACACCACTGCGTCACAGAGAGTGAGAGGCAAGGGGTACTGCACCCCTGCACCGCACCCCTTCCCCGCTGCACCCCTCTGCACCCCTGCACCGCCCCCCTCCCCTGCCGCTCCGAGAAGGGCCGGCCGAGCTGAGCGGCGCGAGCTGCGTGCTCTGGGGGGACCAGGAGGCGGGCTCCGGCCCCGGATAACGGCCCTGCTCCTCCAGGTGCTGCGGCCCGGAGCGCGGAGGCGGCGGCGGCGGCGGAGGACCCCGAGGACCCCGAGGACGCGGGCGGGCGGCGGCGGCACCGGGCGGCGCTCCAGCCGGGCTCCCCGGAGGCGTTGGCGGCGGCGGCGGAGCTCTGCCAGGCGGGGGCTCCGGGCTCCCCGGGCTCCCCCGGCTCCCCGGGCTCCCCGGGGTCCCCGCAGCCGCGGCGCCGGCGCCCCGAGCCCCGCGCCCGGCCCCCCGCCGCCCGGCCCCGGCGCGCGCGCACGGCCTTCTCGGCGGAGCAGCTGGCCGCCCTGGAGCGCCGCTTCCGCGCCGGCCGCTACCTGTCGGTGTGCGAGCGGCTGGGCCTGGCGCTGGCGCTCCGCCTCTCCGAGACGCAGGTCAAGATCTGGTTCCAGAACCGCCGCACCAAGTGGAAGCGCCAGCACCCGGCCGCCGGCGGCGCGGCCCCGGCCCCGCCCGGATCCCCGGGGGCCGCGGCGGCGGGCGGCGGGGGCGGCGGCCCGGCGGGCAGCCCGGGGCCCCCCGCCTTCCAGACGGCCCCCTCCTTCCCCGCGGCCCACCTGCTCCTCCCCGCCGCCCCCTTCCCGCTGGCGGCCGCCGGGGCCCCCTTCGCGCCCCTCCTCGCGCCTCCCTACCCGGCCCCCTTCTACGCCCCGCACCTGTGACCCGCGCCCCGCGCCCCGCCGCACCGGGACCGAGTCTGCGCGCCCCTCCCCGCCAGGGGGCGCCCCAGGGGCCGGGAGAGGCCGGGCGCTGACCAGCTGGATCCACCGAGGCCACGTGGTTAGCGTCCTCGGGTTTCCCGCGCCTGGACCTGGCTCTCCGTCGGTCGGTCGGTCGGTCAGGCCTAACTCCGCCCAGGGCCCCTTTGGGGGGTCCGGGAGCCGCCACCCCCATCCGGTCCACCAGCTGCTCCCCGGGACCGAGTCCTCCGGGATGTTAGCTCACCCGCAGGGTGGGGAGCTCCCGTTTTGCAGCGGACGGTCCCCCTTTCACACCGGGTCACCGGCCAAACCCGGGGGTTTCTTCCCGGGACCCCGAGGCTGGGCCGCTGCGGCCCTGAGCGCGCCCCGAACTGGGAACGGACGCCGTTTTCAATGCGTGAAGCTCAGCGTGAGACCTTTCTTTGGGTCTGGTTCATTCGGACGCCGCGGAGGCTGCAGAGCACGCAGACGGCTCAGGGGGCGTGACGGACGCACGCCTGGGTGTGGGAGCTGCTGGGGACGGAAGCATATTCCTCACCGAGCCCACTGCAGGCGCCTCCCCGGGGCACCCACTGCCGCTGTGACCATCTGCCCACACTGCCTCCTCCGTGGCCTCGCCTCCGGCTGTGTCTGGTCCCCTCTCCGCTGGCTTTCCAGGTGACGTGGTTTGTGGCCAGCCCGCAGCTCCGCAGCCCAGGCGTCCCCAGGCAGCGAGGTCATGTGTGTCTTATGCTCGCCTTTGCTGATGGAGGCCCACGGGGATCTACAGGAATACCATGCTCCTGTTCCTTCTCGGTAGCCTGTGCCGTCAATCATTACGTTTAATGGTCAAAGACTTCATGCCTATCAAGTAAAGCACACTGCTGGTGTGAACCCATAATGCTATTGCCATCTTTTTGTTTTTGTTTTGATTTTTCTAATTTCAGAGAGGAAGGGAGAGAGAGAGAGTTATCAATGATGAGAGAGAATCATTGATCGGCTGCCTCTGCACTTGATGGAGCCCGCAACCCAAGCCTGTGCCCTGAATGGTAATTGAACTGTAACCCCCTAGTTCATAGGTCAATGCTCAACCATGGAGCCACGCCGGCCTGGTCATCCTGAAACAGCAAGTTCTATTATGATCAGGAACGATAGAAAATAGCCTTCCTCTCAAATTAAGTGCAGACTTCCTATTCATGGGACTTCAGAGGTATGAACACACCTGTTATTTAATTCTGTAAGATTTACCGCTTCGACCCTTTTCCTTCTGTTCTAAGGGAGAACAGTGTCCCCAGACAATGCACTGTGCTTTCTAAGAGACAGTGGGTGCCGGGTGAGACAAAAACAGGGGCGGTTACTGCAGTAGAAGGCGATTCTCTCACTCCTTCTCACATGCCGATCCACCTCCTTCAGAACGATTCTTGGTTTCTCAAAACTCAGGTCCATGTGTCCCGGCAGCCGAGGGGACAGAGGCGAGACGGGGACAAGGAGCTGGATTTCCCTCAGGTGTGGGGCGAGGCATCCCTCTCAGTGCCAGGACCACAGACTCCGGGTGGAGAGAGGGCCTGGAGGAGAACCCAGAGCCTGCCTGGGGGAGGAGGAGAGCAAGCGAGCTGCCAGCATGAGGATTGGCTGCCTTTCCCTCCCGGTGACCGGAAGGCAGGGCAGTCCGCAGTGCGGTCTCACTGTCCACCTCCTGATGGCAATGACATTCCTGTGCCCACTGGCCACTTCCGTATCCGTCTCCTTAAGTGTTTCGTCACATCTTCTACCCCCTCATTTCCTGGTTGGTTAACTGACTTTTAGGGAAGTAACTTGTCCAAAGCCACCCACGTTACCGAAGAAAGACTCAGCGAGGCCGGGGAGGTGCCAGGGCCACGCCGCGGGGAAGAGACCAGGGCCTGAGCTGAGGCCTGAGAACTCCGGAGTGATTTACAGTGCGCCGGGGCTGCCGATCGTGAGGAATATTGGATTAAAATCTTTAAGAACGACCTGAGAGCTGTTTGGGCCTTTTGTAGTTCCCTGCTCAGAGTCAGCACGGGACAGAAAGGTGATTCTGTAGTCCCCTCCCGCTCCTCGATCTGCACAAAGTGAGCCCCTAGTCTGTGCCAGCACTGATTGGGGTGATGGGAGTTTACTGATTATTTATTGATTTCTGTTAACATTTGTTTGTTTTGATTGGAGAGGATGAGGGAGAGGGCAATTTCCGGGAAGCAGAGTCGCAGAGACGGGCAGTTAGACATTAGAATGAAAGGCGGGGCCTAAGCGGTCCCATGAAATGCACGGGTGGCAGATTAGGGAGGCGGGAGGAAGCCAAGCGGGAACCCTCTGGGATTGGCTGACGTAAAATGATAGACACCTGCTTCTTTCACGTGGGTGGGTGGGGCTCTGTGGTGGCTGCTCTGGGGAGGTTGTGCGAGGCGTGGGGTGGTGGTCTGGGAAAGGAGGTGGCTTGGACCTTCAAAAGGTTTGCTCTCTCAGATGCAGAGACCACAGGTGGGCTCAGCTGAGGCCAGGGCTGACCTTTGGCAAAGAAGATGCCGGCCACCCCAGGACCACCTGCCACCACTCACTGTCCGGCGGGTTCAGGCCATCCTGGGGGCACACTAGCGCTCTGAGTTCGCACGGCTGCACACAGGCCTCCCCTGAGCTTATCAGGGTTCGTATGGGCCCCCTTTTAATCTGCAAAACTTTACTGAACTTGAAATGACTGGAAAGGAAATGTCACATTTATGAGAGCGGTGTCCAGCGTTTGTTTTCTCTCCCGCCCTCAGGGGGAGGGCATCCATAGACATCAACGCCGTAGGAAACACTGATGCCTGGGCTGCCCCCGTGGCAGGCGGCTCTGGCTTTCTCATTTCTAACCCTCTCATTGATGTTTCTACCTATCCCACCCGCTTCCTCTCTCTCTAAAAGAAATCAATAAAAACATTTTTCCCCCCAAAAAAGAATGCTTTCCCTGTAAATGTGGCATCTGTTTCTCCCCATGGTCAGAGGTGTGAGGTTTCCGTGCACACCTGCTGACGGTGCCTCTCCCCACTCCCTCCCCCCCGGTGAGAAGCCTCGGCAGCTCTGGCGCTGGGCACTCAGGCACACGTGCTGACCGCACCGAGGAAGCTGATTTAGGTGAGGGGCCTCTTCCGAGGGGCCACCCGCTCTCCTCTCCGCCGGCCCTGCCTGAGACGGCCTGACACTGGACCTGTAGCCAGGCTTCCGACCCAGCGATTGCACTGCTGGGACTTTAACCCACAGACATGCCTTCATGAGGGGTCGCAGACAAGGTTATCTGCTGAGGCGCTGCTCAGCAAGATTGAACCACCCGGCCGTCTGCAATATGGGGCTGTTAACGGGCTGTAAACAGACGGCAGGGGCCTCTCCTGAGGCCTCGGAGAGCGGAGAGCGCGGGCTTGGCAGCAGCGAGGTCCAAGGAGCCCACAGAACCCGCAGGGGCAGGTGCCACACAGCGGTGAAGACTGTGTGTTTGTGCTGCTTCTATGGCACGGACCGTCAGAGGAATGTTGCTATTGATTCACTCCTTGACGCACAGGGCGTGGGCTAGAGGGCTGTCCACACGGGCTGTCCACACAAGTGTGGGCTGAGGGGCGTGGGCTGAGGGGCCTGGGCTAGAGGAAGTCTCTCCAGGGTGGGCTTTTTATTTTTATTGTTTATTATTTTTTTATTTTGACTCAGAAACAGACGTAAGTCAGTTTAATCAATTCAACAAATCACACCTGAGGTGGCAGGGAAGCGTGCCATTTCTCAGCCCTAATTTAAGGATTTAATTCATCGTTATTACCAAAATCCTTCTGGGGGAGGATCTATGTCCAAAGAAAAGAGAAAGCCCGGAAGCCTCTGTGAAGGGGTGGCAGCCACAGACGCAGAGCCTGGGCCTGCCCCCCGGGGCTGGGCCACAGACGCAGCCTGCCCGGGGGACTGCCCCCAGGGCGGCACTGCTGTGTCTGTGACTCAGCTGTCCGAAACGGTGAGCACGCTAAACTTCAGTGTTTTCAACAGAGGAAAGGATGTGTAATACCGTATTACATTTATTTAATAGCGTTTAACTTCGAAATTAAAAAACACCTTAAAAACCAATTTATTTAAGTCAACAATTTTAGGAGAAAACTTTGAATTAGTTTACATTAATCAGTTATTATCTTTACGATAGTAGATTGCCAAAGAGCCAGGGTTTGAGTTCTGCAGAGAAAAATAACAAACGGCATCCAACTCCGGGCACTCCGAGTTCGCCTCCGTGCCGTCCATAAAACGTCGTTGCAAAACACACTGGGCTTCCTCGTCCTGAACAGATAAGGATGTGAATATTTAACTAGCACTCGAGGCTTCTCTTACTTTATTTTTAAGTCAATGAGCACTGTAAATATTTTTCAAATAAATGTTGCTATTGACTCACTCCTTAACTTTTTGTAAAAAAAAAAAAAAAAAATGTTTACTCCAACCATTTTTTTGTCCTGAGTTGAAGTTCTTTCTGCTGATTATATACCCTGAGCAGGAAGCATGATGGGTAGACCCCCTGGCTCCGTCCTATTTCATAAGACCTGCTGGGGCCCTTTGCCTGGGACTTTGGATTTCCCCATCGTAAAAAATGTTAGGCCTTTACAGCTTTTCAGCTTTAAAACCTACCATGCACAGGAATCTGTAATTCCCTTGTTCAAAACAACATAGTTGTTATGTTTTCACATAAAGAATTAGCTGACTTTTCGGCTCCAGGAGCCAAGTCTCTTTATTAATCATTGGCTATTGAGGTGACTTCAACAGCCTTCCCCTCTAGCTGAGCGAGCCTCCCAGCCCGGCTGGCCGCCCTCCCTCTCCTGGCGTCTTCTCCTGACGTGTGTGGCTGAACGGAGGGAGTTACTGCAGGGAGGGACATCTGCTACGGGCTCAGTCTCTCTCGGTCAGCTTCATGGCTCCTGGGGAGTTAAATATTGGGACCATGGAGAGTTTTTGAGGCTGGAAATCTCTGCAGTGTGTGCTCTGCCCTTGCACGTGTCCAGGCTGCGCACAAAGCACACGCCCATGGAGCCGCTGGCTCTGCTTCTTGGCTGCAGACGGGCTGCTTTCAAGTCTCCGTCTCCAAGGCCAAGTGAGGCCGAGCAGCGGCGGTTAGGAGAGGAACGGTGAGAAACACCCTGCTCTCTGTCCCGCCGCCTGTTTCCGATAAGAAAGAAGAGATAAAACCCAGACGTTCTCAGCGGTTTCTTGCTCACGGAAGCACTTTTGTTAAAGAGCACCTTGTCTGGGCGTCCCGGGGCGTGCCAGGCTGTGCCACTCACACGCTGGCCGGCCCGGCCCGCCCCGCCCCCGGGTGAGCTCAGAGCACCTGCTCCTGCCCGCAGAGGCATGGCCTGGCCCTGGCTTTGCCGTCATTCCGAGAGCCGGGCTTGGCTCACAGACCTGCCCGGGCTGGAAGAGCAGGAACGAGGGGAGATTTCTCTCTGACCCCTGGGGCAGAGCCAGCTAACTTCCAGTAATGAATCTCACTCTTCAGGGAATGGAGGGAGAGAAAAAAGAAAGTAAGAAAAAGGAAAGAAAGGAGAAGGAAAGGAAAAGGCACAGGCCTGTTCTCAGCAGTTCAGTGGCCCCAACCGTGTGAGTCAGTGGCCTTGGTCTCGGGCAGGTGGGCCCAGGAGGACAATCCCTTGGGGTCTTGCTCTGGACAGCTGCCAACCTGGTCCTGCTGTTACGGCCCCACCTGTGTGCCCACACCGTTCTCTGGCCCCTGCAGTGCAGCTGTGACCACTTCCTGCTCAGCGGCTTATGTATGGCCAATGTCTTCCATTTGCCTCCTATCCCATCGTCTCTCCGCCCTTCCCCACCCTGTCTGTGTCCCAGGAGGCTCACCTGCAAGTACTGCCGTCCGGGGCTGGCAGCTGGCTCTCTGGCCTCCGGTGGCTCAGCCTGGGACCGCCCAGCTCCACCCCGGGGGTCACCCCTGGCAGGGGCCAGGCAGGTGTGGGCTCTGGAAACATCTCCTGTTAGGCCTGGGCTGACAAAGGCCCCGGTGCACTGGCCCAGCTCACTCCTCCACCCCCGGCTGACCCGTCCCCAGCGAAGTGATGACCAAGCAGACCCAGAGTTACATTCTGGAGCTGCTGCTGCTGTTTTCCCGCCGGGAGCCTGACTGGGCACGTGGGTCTAGTGGACTGTGGGGCCCAGTTCAATTCTCTGTTCCTGTCTGCACACAGGCGGGGCCGGCCTCCCCTTGGGGATAGCCTGCTGTGGACGGAAGGGGCCCCATGCTGACCTGACAGCTCAGGGGGGCCTGCATGACGGTCTTGCAAGCTCAGACCTAAAGTGACCACAAAGGACGGTCCGAAATGAAACTTCACTATCAATTACATCCTAGGCCGGTATCTTCACAGACAAGGTCAACCTTTACCTTAACCGAGCCTGTCTTTTGGCACCTTGAAATGTCTGGGTAACTTGTAACTTGCCTTTTTCTGGACCCCTCGGGGGCGCAACCTAATGTGGTGGGCGCCAGGACAGATGCCACAAATTCCTTCATGATGTTAATTGTTCCTGCACCCCCTACGTAGGTGTCCATCGTTTCACGTTTTATCCAATCCCAGGGGTTTCCTCTGCTTTGCTTTATCCCATCTCCTTAATCCATCACCAATGGATTTCATGTACCCCGCCTGTGTCCCTCCTTTGATGGCAATGTATAAATACAGACGTAGCCCGCCATTCTCCGGAGCATGAGCTCAATTGAGCATTATCTCAATATCCGGCATCTGTCGACAGTTTGGCTCAAATAAGCTCACAAAAGTTCTTTACAGGTTTCAGCGGTGTTTTACGTAATCTCTGGGCAGGCCGCCTGTCCTCTCCTGCCTGTTACCCAACACCCCAAACAGGAGGTCCAGACCCCTCCGAGTTCAGGGAGATTGAGCCTGAGTTTTGTCACCGCAGGTGCATTGCAACCATTTAGGGTTCCCAGCTGCTGCGGTGGCTTCTGGGGGCGAGTCAGAGCCGCAGCCGCCGGGGTTCGAGGGCGAGGGGCCCGCAGCCCGTCTGGGGGGCTGCGCGCTCCTCGCGGGTCCGCAGGGCCGGCCGGCGGGCGCGGGGCGCAGGGACCGGGCTGGGCCCGCGGGGCCCGCGGGGCGGGCGGGGCTACGGGGCCCACGGCGATTGGCGCGCGGCCCTCCGCGTCAGCCAATGGGAGGCGAGGGCGTCTCGGGGGCGTGGCGGACGCAGCGTCTTAAGTGCGTGACGCCGCGCAGCCGCCGCCGGGACGCAGCCGCAGGTGAGCGAGTGGGGCGCCGCCGGGGAGCCGCGCGGGGGCGGCCGGGCGGCGGGTCTGGTCCCGGGGCGGCGGGGGGCGCGGGCGGCGAGGGCCGCGGGCGGCTCCGGCGGCTCCGGCGGGCCCGGGAGCGGGGGGCGCTGGGCCTCCGCGGGCGGCGGGTCCGCCCCGCACCCGGCGCGGCGCCACGGGCCCGGGGCCGCGCGGAGGGAGGCCGGAGGCTGTGGACGTGGCACCTCCGCCTTCCGGCGGGCGGAGCGGCCCGAGCCCCGGCGTGTCCGCGCGCCCGGCCCCGCGGGAGGCGTTGGGCCGCGGGCACCCGGCACCCGTCCCCGGAGGCCGGCCTGGGCCGCGGGCACCCCGGGCCGCGGGCACCCGTCCCCGGAGGCCGGCTGGGGCCGCTCTGGACGCGGGAAGGCCGGGTGGCGGCGGCTCCGTGGGCCTGAGGCCCATCTGCGGGCTCCGCTCCCCGCCCCGTCCCGCGGCCGCCGCAGTGGGTCCCCCAGGTTAGTGACGGGGCGCCGGGGCCCTTCCGGTCCTGCCCGCCCCCTGCCCGCCCCCTGCCCGGTCGCTGGCCTTCGCGGGGTCGGGTTTGAGCCGAGGGGCCGAGGAGACGCACGGGGTCAGCAGGGCCTTCGGGGAGGAGGCGGTAGCGGGGGTCCTCGCTCCGGGCGGGCTCAGGAGGGGGCTCTGGGCTCCCGCTCTGAGGCGCCGGAGCCAAACTCCTCCCTCCCCCTGGAGCACTGGACGGGAATGAGAGACCCCTCCCTTCATGGGCGCCGGCTCCTGCAGGGAACAGGGGCCAAGGGTTTTTTGTTGTTGTTGTTGTTTTTTTTTTTTTTTAAATAAATTTTATTTATTGAAAACAAGACTTCAGTGAAAAAGTTGCTTGTTTTGGGTTTGCAGTTTTTCATGATGTTTGAGATTACTTTCGCATCCTCTTCCTTCCAAAGCCCAGTGATCTTTAAATTGTAAAAATTCTTAAAAGCGTGTTTTCCCCCTCAAAGAGGCTGACTTACTTGTATTTCCCCCACCCTTGACTGATTTTGTGAGGATGGGTTGATCTTATATAATACATTTTAAAAAGTGTATGTTTTTATTGATTTTTTATTTTTTTTTATTTTTTATTGAGAGGAAGGCAGAGATAGAAACATCAGTGAGAAACATCATTGATCGGCTGCCTCCTGCAGGCCCCGTACTGAGCATGTGCCTGGGAATTGAGCCGGTGACCTCCAGGTTCCTGGGCTGGGCTCACCACTGAGCCACACAAGCCGGGCCGTCCGTTAGGGGAGTGATGAACGGGCGGCTGGGGGTGTGTGGAGGGTGTTGTCTGGCTGAGCCAGTCTCTTTCAGTAGCGCTGCTGCCAGTGACGCACTTCAGCTGAGCGGCAGCCAGGTTATGCAAAAGCCCAGCACTTACTGGCAGGCCTTTTGGAAAAGGACTGTGTTTGTTGTGAATGGTTACCTCAAGAAAAGTAAATATTTGACAAATAGAGTAAGCCAAATTTATTCAAGTGGATAGTTCAAGGCTTTTTTTGTTATTGTTGTTGGATTTACAGTCTCTCCGCCCCCCCCCCCCCCCCCCGTGAATTAAAAAAATATTTCCTAGTGTATGCTACATTAACTTCAAAATGCAGCCTTTGTGGAAAGTTCTATTTTAGGTATGTTCTGATGGAAATAGGAGGGATTAGACAGGAGAGAGTGATTCAGTGTCTTGAGGAAGGGTTTGTTAATTCCGCGGATTGCTGAAAACATGCGAGGTGAACATTTTGGCGGCCAAGAGCAACTTTTTCTCTTCTTCGGGACCTGGGTGTGGTCAGGCGTGACAGCAGCCTGGCATGCTCACATCTGTGCACGTGAAGGTCGTTAAATCTAACGGAGTGAATTCTTTTAAAAAATATACATGTTGAAATAATATACAAATATTATTATTTTAGAAAAAAATTAGATCCAAGATGGCTGCTCGGGTAGGCACCTAGCCGAGCTGCACACAACAATTTCAACAAAATACAACTAAAATATAAAATGGACATCACCCAGAACTACAGGAAAGTTGACTGACTGGAAATTCTACAACGAGAAGCAAGGAGAAAACCAGAAGGAAGCGCGGAGGAGCTGGAAAAGCCTAAGGTACGGAGACACGCGGCGCGCGGAGAGGACGGAGCCGGAGAGGAGGGCGGCGGAGTGCCTGGCGGGCGTTCCCTGGCGGGAAGGAGATAAACGTCCGAATGTGCTGGCCCCCATTCTGACTGCTCTGAACCCCAGGCCTAGGCCAGACCCCGGGGACCCAGGCTCACACAGAGGGAGCCGGGCTGAAAGGCTGAACCCCGGGGAAGAGGCGAAAGGAGGTCCCGGCGGCGGCGGCGGCGGCGGTGCCGCCGCGCAGAGAAGGGACGGTTGGCTGTGCCGCGGGATTGCCTGGCGGGAAGGAGACAGGGGCTCCAGACTGCTCTGAACGCCACCTCCAACTCCACTTCCAACTGAACTGAACCCCAGTTTCGGGACCATTGGGGGAGAGACTAGACTGTTTGGCAGCAGGCGAAAATCGAGGGCGCCTTTCTCTCAGAGGCGCTTACAACAAGTACTGAAGGACCCTGAGTCTCAGGAGTCGCATAGGGCGGGGCTGACAGAAGCCAAAGCTGTAGGCTCCACCCTGAAACCCCGCCCCATCAGGAAAGCTGCCTGCGAAAATGCCTAAACCAAATAGATCACAAACGAAAGAAATGGAGGACAAAAAGCGACTGGATATAGAGTTCAAAACCACACTTATAAGGTTTTTCAAGAGTTTCCTAGAAAAGGCCGATAAAATAAATGAGACTTATGAGGATATGAAAAGGGATCAACAAGAAATAAAGAATACATTGTCTGAAATAAAAACTATTATACAGAGTCCTAAAAACAGAATAGAAGATCGCAAGAATTAAGTCAAAGATTTGGAACATAAAGAGCCAGAAGATACTCCTCCGCAGAAGCTAGAAGGCAAGAGAATCCAGAAAATTGAGAATCAAGTCAAAGATTTGGAACATAAAGAGCCAGAAGATACTCCTCTGCAGTCGCTAGAAGGCAAGAGAATCCAGAAAATTGAAGATGATGTAAGAAACCTCTGGGACAACTTCAAACGATCCAACATCAGAATTATGGGGGTCCCAGAAGATGAGAGAGAGCAAGATATCGAAAACATATTGAAAGAAATAGTGACAGAAAACTTCCCCCACCTGGGGAAAGAATTGGACTTACAAGTCCAGGAAGCACACAGAACTCCAAATAAAAGGAATCCAAAGAGGACCACACCAAGACAAATCATAATTAAGATTCCAAGAGCAAAAGACAAAGAGAGAATATTAAAAGCAGCAAGAGCTAGGCAGATAGTTACCTATAAAGGAGCACCTATACGATTGTCAGCTGACTTCTCAACAGAAACCATGCAGGCCAGACGGGAATGGCAAGAAATATTCAAGGTGATGAATAGTAAGAACCTACAGCCAAAGATAATCTATCCAGCAAAGCTATCACTCAAATTCGAAGGTCAGATAAAGAGCTTCACTAATAAAAAAAAGCTAAAGGAGTTCATCAACACCAAACCAGAATTATATGAATTGCTGAAGGGGGTTCTTTCAGAAGAGAAAGTAAATAAAGATAAAAATTATGAACAACAAATACGTAACTATCAACAAGTGAATCTAAAAACCAAGGAAATTAAAAAAAAAATCTGATGAACAATATTAACTGTTGAATATAATAGAATCAGAGGTATGGAAGGGGAGTGAACTGATGATTCTTGGGGAAAAGGGGAGAAGGGGATGTGGGAAGAGACTGAACATAAACTGTGCACCTATGGATGAGGACAATGGGGGGTGGGGAAAGGGCAGAGGGTGGGGTGGGAAGGGACATTTGTATTAATATGAACAATAAAAATTAAGAAAAAAAAATTATTATTTTAGAGAGAGGAAGGGAAAGGGGAGAGGGAGACAGAGAGGCCTGGATCAGCTGCCTCCTGCTCGCTCCAGGATCCAACCTGTACTCCACCGGGAACCGAACTGGTGACCTTTAAGTGCACAGGATGACACCCAACCACTGAGCCACACCTGCCAGGCCTGAGTGAACGCTTTATTTATTTATTTATTTATTTATTTATTTAAAAATATGTTTTATTGATTTTTTACAGAGAGGAAGGGAGAGAGAGAGAGCTAGAAACTTCGATGAGAGAGAAGAAACATCGACCAGCTGCCTCTTGCACACCCCCTACTGGGGATGTGCCCGCAGCCCAGGTACGTGCCCGCAGCCCAGGTACATGCCCTTGACCGGAATCGAACCTGGGACCTTTCAGTCCGCAGACCAATGCTCTACCGCTGAACCAAACCGGTTTCGGCTTGAGTGAATGCTTTTAAACTTTATGTATTTATTTGAAGTGAACTCGATGGAAAGATTAGTCACAATCTAAGGTCTCCCCTAGGGCTGCCCCAGCGTGTCCGGATGGCTTAGCCCTGCAGGGCCCTTCTCCCTGCCGCGCCCTCGGGAGTCCTGAGGCTGCGTGTGCCTCCTCTGGCCTCAGGCGGCTGACGGCAGCGCTCGCAGGATGCCCAGCCGGGCTAGGTTCTGGGGAGGCAGGGGGGGATGTCATGCCTGGTGGTTGTCCTTTTCAGGAGCCTAGGGGATTAGGGAGGAGGGGAGGGGCAGGACCTGGGACAGAGTTTGTGCGAGGTAACCTGGGAGTGCCCAGGAGGGTTTCTGTGGTGAAGTCTGTGGAGGAGGTGAAAAGACGCAGCTCTATAGTCCTGCAGATAAAGCTCAGTGGTTACCTCCAAAGTGTGGAATTGCTGGAAATTGTCTGTGTCTCTATCAGTAGAAACATCCTACTCCCATTAAAGAAAATCTCTAGTTTAAAAGGAGGAGCCACGGCTGTTGGTACTTACCTTGTAGAAGTTGCCAATTCTATTAGAGGTGGAGGAGGAGGGCCCTGGTGGAGTGGCCACCTGAGCCGGGTTGGCACTCACATTTAATCATCGCATTTAATCCTCACTCTGCCCGCAGGGCCGGCAAGCTCAAGATGCTCACACGGACACGGGTAGCTTAGGGGCTCTGCTCCCCTGTCTCCCCGGCATTCTGGGAGAGGAGATTGTTGATCTGACTAGTTCAAGTCCATCTCAATTCCGTTACAATTTCTCTAAAAAATATATTTTTATTGATTTTAGAGGGAGAGAGAGAGATCATTGGTGAGAGAGAAACATTGATCCAGCTGCTCCCTGCACGCCCGGCCTGGGGGAGCCCGCCCTGGCTCTGTACCCTACTGGGAGGGACCTGATGACCTGCGGGCGATGGGAGGGTGCTCAGCCACCGAGCCCCCGGGCTGACGTGTTCATGTGACTGTCTTGGTTGTTGATGCACCTGAGGGGCCTCCTCCCCAGCCATGCTGACCATTCTGCATCTCATTTCAGGAATCCTTGGGCCCCTGGGTCTCCGCTTCACAGTCTGTTTGCATCTGAACTGCGGAAGGAAGGGCAGCTGGTGAGTGGCGGCGAACGCTGGGGCTTCCTAATTCCCGAACACGGGGTTTACTGGGGGGGGGAGGGCAGGCTAAGGGGAGTGCGTCGGGGTCCACACGTTACTTCTGCTCATTGAAGGCTGGGCGGTTGTGAGCGCCTCTGGCTGCTCAGCCCACGAGGTCAGCACCAGCCCTTCCATCTGCCGGTGGGTCACCCAGCCTGACCCCCAGAGGGCGCTCTTGTCCCTGATGCACTGTCAGCACCAAGGACTTAAAAGTGTGCGTGTTTGTGTGTGTGTGTGTGTGTGTGTTTTGGAGCTACCAGCTGCACGGGGGGTGGTGGGTTGAGAAGTACCCTCATTGTTTATCTTCTTACTCTGTGGACCCAGCCCGTGGCACTGGGTGTCTGTCCACTGCAGTGCGTGTCTGTGTGTCTATTCACCGCAGTGCGTGTCAGACACAGACTGAGTGTCTGTGTGTCTGTCCACCGCAGTGCGTGTCAGACACAGACTGAGTGTCTGTATGTCCATCCACCGCAGTGCGTGTCAGGTGTGACTGTCAATGTTCACATGCTGCTCCCGTGCTTACTTTCCGCTTCCCGGAGGCTTTGTGCTCTAGTCTGCTTCCTTCCTTCATGTTCTAATCCTCACTGAGGATATGTTTTCCCACTGAGTCTCAGAGGGAGTAGGAGGGAGGGAGAATGGCTGGTGGAGGGAGCGGGAAAGGAGGAGAGAGAAACACTGACGTGAGAGAAACATTGGCCAGCTGCCTGCCCACGCCCCTCCCCCCCCCCCCTCCGTCCCTTACTGGCCAGAATGAACCTGCAACCCAGGTCCGTGCTCTTGACTGGGAATCCAAATCTTGACCTTTTAGTGCTCAGGCTGACACTGTAACCGCTGAGCACTCTGGCCAGGGTGCTCTCATTTCTTGGTTTCTCGGTAGATGACGGCACATGCTCAGTGGTGTTAGTGAGTCAGCGTACCCCGACGGGGAGGATGCTCACTTGGTGCTCCCCTTCTGTGGCCAGGTGGGTGCATTCCTGCTCCGAGGACATGATGCTCTCCAAACTCGCTCGTCTGCAGGCCGTGGCTGGGCTCTGTCGGGGCGCTCACACGTCAGCAGCCTCTGCTACATCGGTGGCGACGAAGAAAACGGTTCAAGGCCCTCTGTCCTCCGATTATGTGTTTGAACGCGAATCCAAGTATGGCGCTCACAACTACCACCCCTTACCCGTCGCCCTGGAGCGAGGGAAAGGCACGTATTGAACTCATTCCGTTTTCGCTTTGAAACCTCGTGTAGAAATCGCTCTTAGTTTTCTCCGGGTGCATTTCCCAGCGTCCTTCAGTGTCTCTGTTGTGGATGAGGTTAGCTCACGGTTGTTGGGGTCGCTGCTCGCTGGGCTGGGTGTTGTGGGGCACAGGGATGAGCTCGGTCGGTCTTGGTGGGGAGCCCCTGGCCGGCAGAAGGAAGATGCAAGTAAAGCGCTGGGACAGCTGCCCCTGTCCCCTCAGATGCAGAGGAGGGAAGCTGCCACAGGGCGCCAGCTTTCCTGCCGGCTTTCCGCACTGCTGCCTCCATCAGCGGGCACAGCCCTGCTTTCTCTCCACCTTGCCGACGCTGGCTTTCCCGTTTTAAAAATCATAACCTTCTCACGGGTGTGAATGCTGTTGTGATTGCTTAACAGTATGTTTTTATTGATTATTAGAGAGGGGGGGGTAAGGGAGAGAGAGAGAGAGAGGGAGACATGTCCACAGGTTCTTTGCCCTTTTTCCCCTGGGTTTAAGTCTTTGTTGAGTGATAAGAGTGCTGGATACTAGCTCCCGATCAGGTAAATGATTTGTTACCTGATGGGTTGTTACAGTTAACTGATCGTGACTTTTTATGTTATCTTCCTCCTTGAAATTCTCACTTTAAATTGCAAACTCCTGTTTTATAGGAGTAAAGCTTTTACTCTGGAGTTTATGAAACCTTTTATGCTTTGCTGTTCTTGTTCAATGTTAACTTAAGCTGGACAGATACAATAGAAGTTTTTTTTTTTTTTTTTTTTTTTTTTTTATAAACCAGAGTGTATTACACTTGAACTAAAACATGCCTTAACCACCGTGCTGGCAGTTTTAATTTTCCAACTTTATATGATTATCTAAAGTCATTCCTATTTTTATCTATTCTCCGCTTTGTGGTTTTTCTAAATCCATCCCTGTGCGTCTCAGGGATCTACCTGTGGGACGTGGAAGGCAGGAAGTACTTCGATTTCCTGAGCGCGTACAGCGCCGTCAACCAAGGCCATTGCCACCCCAAGATCGTGGAGGCGCTGAAGAGCCAGGCGGAGCGGCTGACGCTGACCTCGCGGGCCTTCTACAACAGCGTGCTGGGCGAGTACGAGGAGTACGTGACCAAGCTCTTCAACTACCACAAGGTCCTGCCCATGAACACCGGTGAGCTGCGGGCCTCAGCCAGGGCCGCCCCGGCCGCCACCAGCACCTTAACCACCCGTTTTCTCTCGTAGGCGTGGAGGCCGGAGAGACGGCTTGCAAGCTGGCGCGGCGGTGGGGCTACACCGTGAAGGGCATTCCCAAGTACAAAGCCAAGATCCTGTTCGCAGGTCCGTGCCCTGGCCTTCTGCACACACACTGCGTTTGCCGTTGAACCCGATGAAATGAATGCTCTGATGTGTTGGTGTGATGCAGGATTGGTTGAATGTTCCATAAACATTTTCTTTTCTTGGGTTTCTTTCCAAATATTTGTTCACATACGGGATTTATCTCTCCTAAATAACTTCCTACTCCTCTCTCCCGAGGGCGAGTGATGTTATGAGCTTTGAGAGCTCACTTCTGGCTCCATCTCCAGAGGGGGCCTGCAGGAGGCAGCCACTCCATGATTCTCTCTCATTGATGGTTCCCTCTCTCTCTCTCCCTCTCCCTTCCTCTCTGACATCATTAAAAAATACAAAGTGACCCATCACTATTTAAAAGAAAAGAGAACCTCCAAGTCACTCTCTTATCCGCATTGTTTCTCTTCCTCGCATTTACCCGGGAGAGGGCGCTCTCGTGTGCTGTGTGTCACGGTGTTTCTCCCTGCTAGAGCGGGGACCCCGGGGCCAAGCGAGCAGTCAGTCTCCATTCTGTCTGAGCCCCTGGAGCAGAGCCCCCAGAGCTGGGCTCCCTCTCACTCTCACGAGCTGCCGAGGGTGGACGTTCTGTGCCAGGCCGGCTCCAGTGACAGCGCACCGTGGGGGCGTGTGCACTCACCCACAACAGCCGGCCGGAGGCGTGGCTGCTGACAGGGGAGCTGGGAGACCCGTGGAGCTGCCCTCACACACGTTTCCACGGGTGCTCGGGGGCTGGGTGGTTGGGGGAGCATCTGCCCCGGCTGCTCTGCCGGGCGTCATGAAACGCCTGCCTGGCACTCATGGGGCGGCCCTGGTGTCCCGTTCCCATGCGGTCCCAGACCAGCTTTGTCACAGCGGAAGCTCCTGGAAGCTCTCCCGGCAAAGCCTGGGCTTTCAGGACTCAGACTTGCTACGGTGTTGGGGGCGTTTGGGGCTGCTTGTAACGTGGGGTGGAAGTAATCACTATTTCTCCGCCAGCTGGGAACTTCTGGGGCAGGACCTTGTCCGCCATCTCCAGCTCCACAGACCCCAGCAGCTATGATGGCTTCGGCCCCTTCATGCCAGGGTTCGAGATCATTCCCTACAACGACCTGCCCGCTCTCGAGGTACCGGCCGGTGTCCATGCCGTTGTGCACAGTAAATGGGCTTAGACTTGGGGTGTGTGTGTGTGTGTGTGTGTGTGAGTTACACATGGTCACGTGACCGAGAACACCCATCTCACTAAGTCGGCCAGGACTCAGACTCTGTGACGGTCCCTGGTTTCCAGTGGGGGGGACTGAGGTCCGTGGTCTAACCTGCCAGCCAACCAGCCGCGTTAGGTTGTGTCCTGTGTGAGCGTTAACATGCAGAGTAGCTGCTCCATTGGTAGATAAAACCACTCAGTTTTCAGCTAGCTTTTTAAAAATGTGAGCGGAGGATTCTACAATGGAGGATTCACCTAAAATGGCTTTTACAAAGGCCATTTTCTCTAATTTCAGTAACATTTTACTATATACTAGAAAATGTAAGATAGAATAACTTCAGGCTGAAGTGCTGGAGTTTTTGGTAATTGAATGTCAGAAGTGTAGTTTGAAGTTAGAATATAATTTAGTGGGAAAACGTAATGTGTATGCTTATTCGTACCAGGAAGCTGCATACGTGCACTGTGAGCTCAGAT
Organism: Pipistrellus nathusii; assembly: GCA_963693515.1. Classification (NCBI taxonomy): domain Eukaryota; kingdom Metazoa; phylum Chordata; class Mammalia; order Chiroptera; family Vespertilionidae; genus Pipistrellus; species Pipistrellus nathusii. The sequence goes on along the minus strand of OY882871.1, from coordinate 1,228,261 downwards.
ATGAAATGGTGGGAGGGAGTGGCTGATGCGTGTTCACATGCTTTCTGCAGCGTGCTCTTCAGGACCCGAACGTGGCAGCGTTCATGGTGGAGCCCATTCAGGGCGAGGCGGGCGTCATTGTCCCCGACCCAGGCTACCTGGTGGGCGTGCGTGAGCTCTGCACCAGGCACCAGGTGGGCTGCCCTCCCTCACCCCCTTTTCCGCCTCACCCCCTTTCCTGCCTCACCCCCTTTTCCGCCTCACCCCCTTTCCTCACCTTATCCCCTTTCCTCAGCTGCCTCACCCCCTTTCCTCACCTGCCTGCGTCTCAGGGTTCAGCGGGGACACATGCAGAGTGCCTGACCTTCCACTAGGGGAGACATCCTTCCTGGAGCTTCAGAGCTCTGAGCAGCTGGCCCAGAGCCCACTTTTATGGCTGTGGAAACCGGGGACCCTGGCCCGCAGAGCTGCAGCCCCCCACTCCCCCTTCCTCCCCCTTCTCAGCGTTTGCCCCTGATTCCTCCCAACCTTTGTCCTCTGTGCCAGCATTCAAGCTCTCTCCCGCCTCTTCCCACCAAGCTAGCAAATATTTAATAGGAAGTTGATGTTTAATAACTGTTGGTGGAATAAACAAGCGAATTAATTATTCCTAGAGATTCGCTCTATTCTGAAAGCCCTCAAAGGCCTTACCTGACGTTAGTTCCTCTCCTCCCTGGGGGACTGAGCGGATGGCCTGGGGCTGGGGGCGGGCCCAGGAGTCGTGGCGCGTCCAGTTTCAGAGCACACGTCTGTCTGTCTTTTTAAAGCATCTTTTTATTTGATCTTCATTGTTGGAAGTGTTACAGAAGTCCCTTTGTTTGTGTCTTCTTTTTTCCCATTGACCCCCTCTGCCACGTGCCCACTTCCCAGGCCTTCGCCACTTTGTCTGTGTCTGTGGGTTATGCATATATTCTATGTATATAAAAGGCCAACATGCAAAATGTCCCCTGGGAGTTTGACGGGGAGACCGGAGTTTGATAACTTGATATGATATGTGCTGATCACCAGGGGGCAGTGCAGAATGAAGGAAGGCCCCAGCTGGCACCTGGCAGCTGGGGAAGGAAGGCCCCAGCTGGCAGCCGGAAGGTCCTGATTGGCCCTGATCACTGGCCAAGCCTAGGGATCCTACCTGTGTATGAATTTTGTGCACAAGGCCTCTAGTCCTATATAATAAAAGGGTAATAAGCAAATAGACTGAATGTCAGAACTAAACAATCAAAGCCTAATATGCTAATGTATTAAGGCTGCTCAGCTGCTTGCTATGACATGCACTGACCGCCGGGGGCAGACAATCAGCTGGTTGACCAGTTGCTATTGAGCACCAGGGGCCAGGTGTTCCAATTGGTAGGTTAGCTTGCTGCTGGGGTCCGGCCCATCAGGACTGAGCGAGATGGGCCGAACATGCCCTGGAGGCCTCCCATGGTCCCTCCCTGGCCCAGTCATGCAACTGTGGGTCTTTCAGTCTGGCCTGCGCCCTCTCACAATGTCAGAGAGCTGGTTTCAGCCCCATCCTGCAGGCCACTCCCCGTGGGAGGGGACCAGACGCAGGGCTCATGGCTGGCGAGCGCGCTGTGGCAGCGGGAGCCGCTCCTGATCAGACTGATTGAGAGCAGGCCTGCAGCAGGGGGCAGCAGGCAGGAGCTGCAGGCGGCATTGGGCTGGGTTTCGGCCTGATCCCTGCAGGCCACCCAGGGGGACCCCACCTGTGCATGAACTCGTGCACCAGGTCTCTAGTGTGTATGTAAGTTCCCCGGCTAATCACTCCTCTCCAGTCTCCACACCCCGCCTTCCCTCTGTATTCCGTAGCACACTTCCTACAGAGAAACATTTTTATTGATCTTTAGAGAGAGCGGGAGAGAGAAACAGTATTGACTGCCTCCCACATAAACAACCCCTACTGAGGATTGAGCCCCAGCCTGGGCTTGTCCTCTCACTGGGAATGGAATTGGCAACTGGTATGTAACTGGTACACAGGACAGTGCCCAGCCCACTGAGCCGCACTGGCCAGGGCTCAGAGCACACGATTGAAATTGCATGGCTGGTGACAGCGTTTTCACCACCCTCTGTGTGGGGATCAGGGAATGACGGTCACTATTTCCCTAGGGGAAGGAGGTGGATGATAACGTTGGTGTGGTTTCCCACAGGCCCTGTTTATCGCCGATGAGATACAGACGGGACTGGCCAGGACGGGGAGATGGCTGGCGGTCGACCATGAAAACGTCAGGCCTGACCTCGTCCTCCTGGGCAAGGCCCTTTCCGGGGGCTTGTACCCGGTGAGGACCCGTCCCCTCTTCCCCTGCAGTGCCGTCTTTCCTGCGGTTTGGGCCCACATGGTGTGTCGGTCACCCGTAATACGTGCCGCCCGTGGGCAACCCACTGGTCAACTGTAACCGCAGAATCGGTGGGCCGTGGGCTTGGCTTCGGCATTAGCACTGGTTGGACAGTGCACCGTGGAGGTGTCCCTGTGGGCCCCATGCTCTCTCCGGTTGTCAGAGGCGAGTGTGACTGACTGCTTATGTGTGCGAGGAGCCCGGGTGGCGGCTGGGCGAGCGGGTTTGTCGACGTGCCGCTCCTGCTGCCGGAGCTTCTGCCCGGTTCGCTGTCGGCTCGGGGTGTCAGGCTCGGGGGGTGTCAGGCTCGGGGTGTCTGCAGCTCGGGGTGTCTGCGGCTCAGGGGGGGTGTCAGGCTCGTGGTGTCTGCCGCTCGGGGTGTCTGCCACTCGGGGTGTCTGCTCCGGGGGCAGGAACCCGGAGTTGGTGGGAGGGGTGGCAGCACTGACTCTCCCCCAGGTGTCTGCGGTGCTGTGTGACGACGAGATCATGCTGACCATCAAGCCCGGCGAGCACGGCTCCACGTACGGGGGCAACCCTCTGGGCAGCCGCGTGGCCATCGCCGCCCTTGAGGTGAGCCTGGGGCAGCGCACCCATCCCGCGGGGCGGGGAGCAGTGACTGGCGGGAGCCATCGGGGTGTCCCCTGGGCATCGCCGTCCACAGTGCCGGCTGTGGGCCCGGGGCCTCCCTGAGCCCGGCAGGCCTCTGGCTCCGTGTGCATGGCGCTTTTCCGTGTGTATCTGATTTATTACGTAAAATTACGTCACCCCTAAGGCGGACTTCTTAGAGAAAAGTGTAAGTGAACTGTTACAGGTAAAAAGTTAAGCTGTTTAGCCCATTGGTTTAGTCAGCTAGTAAGGAACTATTTCGTTGTGTTAACACATTTGGCCCCTGTGTGCCTGCTGCAGGCTGGTGGGTGGTGATGAGGCAGGGCTCTGCGCTCGGGTGTGGCCTGGGCTTGAGAAGGAAAAGCTGGAGCCTTTGCTCGCCCCTCCCCTGCGCACACCCCACATTCCCTCTGCTGAGCCGCCGCTGGCCCCGCAGGTTCTGGAGGAGGAGAACCTGGCGGAGAACGCGGACCGCATGGGCGCCCTCCTGCGGAACGAGCTTATGAAGCTGCCCTCGGACATCGTGACGGCCGTGCGCGGGAAGGGGCTGCTGAACGCCATCGTCATCCGGGAGACCAAAGGTGGGCCCCCCTCCAGCTGCTGTCTGCCCCTCCCCCTATTGTCCCCTCCAGAGCATCGGAGGGAGAAGGGAGGAGGAGGGGGGAGAGGAACAGCTGTGTGAGAGAGACATCTCCTGGCTGCAGCCCAGCCACGTGCCCTTGCCTGGGAGCCAACCCATGACCCTTGGGTACGGGGGCCAGCGCTCCCAGCACGCGGCCGGCTGGGAGGTGTTCTCACAGGACGGCTAACACGGGCGTTTTGTCTGGTTTTGGGGTTTCTCGGAGACCGCTGTCTGGCCGCCTAGGGCCAGCTCTTCAGGCTACGGGTCCCCTGATGCACTTAACAGTCTTTCCCTCATGACGGCACCTGGATGCCACCTGCCCTGCTTTTGTGCTAAAGGCCTGGTCTGGCCTCCGCCAGTGAGGAGCTGGGAGCTGTGCTCTGTCAGTCCTCGCGGCACACCCGCCCTACGTAACCTCTGCCGTCCTTGCCCGCCGCTGTGACCTCATCTGCAGAGGCTGCGGGGACGGGAGGGGCATGCGCCATGGCGAGGACGTGAGGCAGCGGCGGCCCTGCCTGGCTGCGCGGTTAGAGGGTTAGAGCCGAGCACCGGCTGCTTGTGCTAACGCTTCCGCTAAAGAGGGGAGTTCAGCTGCGCCAGAGCCAGCTGGGGGCCTCGAGCCTCATCCCAGCCCGCAGGCTCTGGCCTGACGGGTCTGGGCGGCCTGAGCGACGGCAGCGCCCCTCCCACAGGCAGGAGGAGCAGCCCTGGTGAGGTGGTGGTTGCTGGGTTTGGGGCATCACTCGTTCTGTGCTCGTTACAGTCTGTGTCGCACCCTCGTTCTTTCTGTGCCGCCTCCTCCTGGACTGGGTGCAGCAATCCGCGCACGTAGTCTTCTTCATGAAAAACCGACGAGAACGCTGAGTCTGATGAGGCCGCTCGGCTCGTCTGCGCTGGCTGACGGAGCTTCCTTTAAGGCCAGGCCAGAGCGCCGTCTTGCTGGAGCGGGACGGGAGGCCGTGTGCGGGCCTCTCCTGCCCGGGACCTTCAGGGAGTGCTGGGCGTCATCGGCTTCTCTCTGACCACGTCTGTGGGCCTTTCTCCTTAGATTACGACGCTTGGAAGGTGTGTCTGCGCCTCCGCGATAATGGACTTCTGGCCAAGCCCACCCACGGCGACATCATCAGGTTCGCGCCCCCGCTGGTGATCAAGGAGGACGAGGTCCAGGAGGCCGTGGAGATCATCAACAAGACCATCCTGTCCTTCTGAGGGCCCTGCTTTCCTAGGGGCCAGCGTCCCCGGGGGCAGAGCCAGCTGGGCTGGCAGCTGTGCCACATCCTAGAGCCTCAGCGCTGCTCTCAGTGCTGCTCTCAGCGGGGGCACATTCCACTCCCCTGTGTCTCCAAGGACCTTTTTAAATGGACGTTCTTTTTAGCTCACGCACTGGCAGGGCGTTTGTGGCCACGCTGGCTGCTGTGTAAGAGGGCGATGGCGGCTGTGGTCACGGCTGTGTGTGTGAGTGAAATGCTCCCTCTGTATATAGGCGGCCTGTTCGTCAAGCCCGTGTGGTTCTGCAGGCTTTATCAGTTCCGTGCAGGTGTGGATGTATTATATTTAAAAAGTTGTGTGTGGTTTTACATAGAAGACTGCTTTAACCTTTAAAGTTGAATCATAATCACTGAGTTTTAGGAGGGATTAAATGGTTAGGCTTATATAAAGTACTAGGTTTAAATAAACTTGACATTAGCCAACACCAAGATGTGTCATTATTTTGAATGAAAAATTAATCTTCAACATTCCCAAATTACGTTTTCAGTGTTAGTATAATTTGTAAAAAATACTTGTTTTCAGTTTTTCTTTAAACTTAAAGCTGATATTTAAGACGTCAGCTTTGTGATCAGCGTGCATGTGCTGACCACTGCTCTGCAGGTCTTAGAGAATGGGCTTTGCTTAGCTTCCTGTTTCTAAGAGCAGTTTGGTCTCTGGGTGATCTCTGAAGAACAGACACTGAAAAGCAAGTCTCGCCGAAACCAGTTTGGCTCAGCAGTAGAGCGTTGGTCTGTGAACTGAAAGGTCCCAGGTTCGATTCCGGTCAAGGGCATGGACGTTGGTGGCGGGCACATCCCCGGTAGGGGGTGTGCAAGAGGCAGCTGGTCGATGTTTCTCTCTCATCGACGTTTCTAGCTCTCTGTCTCTCTCCCTTCCTCTCTGTAAGAAAAATCAATAAAATATATTTAAAAAAAAAAAAAAAGCAAGTCTCTAATGCCACCCCTCCCCTGGCCACCGCCTTTCTGGGCGCCGTTCAGCCCCTCCCCTGGCCACCGCCTTTCTGGGCGCCGTTCAGCGCCCCGGGGGGCACAGCTCCTGGGGCGGCCTCCCGGCATCTCCTGGGCACGCCAGGTGTGCTGTGAACACGTATGGGGCACGTTTGGACGGGGCCGTTTCTCTCTGGAATACAGCGTGTGGCACTGTTCTGTGTCACTGCCGCAGTGGGGGTCTGTGGCCGGGGCCCTCCAGGGAACTGGCTCCTGCCCTCCTGCCCTGAGCCTCTGAGCAGCAGGAGCTCCCGGCTGACGGCGAGCCGGTGGGGGAGGAGGGCGCTCACAGTGGCTTATGGTCTGGGTGGGTTTCTGGTTGGATGGCTGCAGGGGCTAGACGTGTTATAAGACACATGACACACGAAGGTCAGGTGACATTGCATAGATGAGGAAACCAAGGCTCAGAGAGGGACACTTGTCTTAGGTCATTGGAACAGGAAGTAGTGAGCCGGACCGGCGTGGC
>OY882871.1:1191961-1214461 GCA_963693515.1 Pipistrellus nathusii | reverse complement strand
GTGGGGAGGAGGAAGGCACACAGCTGCCTGGCTTAGGGCCTGGGACTGTGCAGTGCGAGGGGTGGGGCTGGGGGAGGGCCTCCTGCCCATGCAGGTCGGGGTCCTGAGCATCCTCCTGGGTGGGACCCTCAGGCTCTGCAGCAGGTGTCTAGGTGGCAGGTCATGTGACCCGGGCACCATGTGACCTGGGCACACGTGACCCAGGCATCCCGTGACCCTCCCACCTGCATTGCCACCTAATCTCAGGAATTGGAGCCTCAGTTAAGCAGGATCCTCCGTGGGAAGGGCTTCGCTGTCCCTCAGCCCTGACCCCTGATGGGCGTTGTCGATGTTGCAGCCTCCGGACAGAGCTCAGATGGCAGGTCCCTCATGCTGTGCAGGTGCCTCTTGTTCCCAGTGGTTTATTGTGCTCACAGCACTGACGCTGCAGGGAACTGCAGACTTATTCTGTGCAGGGGTGGGCGGGGGACACCGGAGGGCCCCAGTGGAGAGCGTGTGCGGAGGAGTGGAGAGCGCGCCTGGGAACGGCCCCTGAGCTGATTGCCATCTGAATGCATCGGCCTCGGCAGAGTCATGCTCTGGCAACATACCTTGCCGCAGGCAGGTGTGTTGTCAGCCTGACCTTTAGCTCCGGCCCAGAGGGTAGGTCTCATGATCTAAGTTCAGCCGGGTGCCAGGAATAGACACAGTTATCCGGGCCCGGCCAGGAGTGACAATTACAGAGAAGCCACGAGACTGAAGAACTCCAGTTTGATCTTTAACCAAGATTTCACATAATTTCCTGTACCTTAAGCTTTAGTAAAACTTCCTGGTTTCGTGGTGTAGAAAATAAAGGTGCTGTGCCGGCTCTGGGTCACTGTCTCTCCATCAGAGGACAGCTCTCCCACCTGGCCCCCGCTTTCCGCTGCTAGTTCTGAGTCTATTTCTTTCATTTTCTCAATCCCCAGCCGCCCCTACGCAGGACCCGTGACCTCTCTCTAGCCACGCTGGCCTCGGTGAAAGAGAGAATGCTAACAGAGGAGCGGGGAGGCGGCCCCCCCCCCCCCCTCATCTCGGACCCTCCACGGACCACCGCGGGGAAAGGGGAGGGTGCGTGTCAGGAGCTGACCAGCGCGGTCAGGTCCAGCGGATGTGTCACACCCGGGCCTGTCCCTCGCCAGCACGGGGCCGGGCTGGGCGGGACCTGCCCCTTTCCTGTGGCCGGGGCGGGTGAGGGTGAGGAGCAGCCAGGGCGGGGAGCGGCCTGAAGGAGCCCACAGGAAACCCTGGGACACATTAGCGCTCCGTGGATGGTGGCTGCGCACAAACGACCTGGGAATCTCTCAGTTTTGTGAGCCGGGAACAAAGCACCATGTGTCTGGCGGCCAGAACGGCTTCGTGTGTGCCTGGTCATGCCCGTGGGCCGTATGGCCATCCGTCCGCACCCCCAACCCATCGCCTCGAAGCACACAGGCCGTTTGGAGCCGGGGGTATTCCCAGGGTGCTTTGCTGCGGGGCAGTCCTCAGAGGCCTCACAGGCTCACAGGCTCCGTGCCACACCCAGTGCCCATCGCCCCGGGGCCCTTGCCTAACCTGCCTGCCTCTTTGCCCCATTGTCTGGGCAGCCGGCCCCAGAGCCCAGTGCTGTCCGCGGCTGTCCCGGCCATAAACACCCGTAAACCTTGCCAGGAACAAGGGGACCTTCTGTTGGTGGCGCCTCCGGCCCAGGCCATTAAGTCTGTCCCGACAGCGGCTGGGGCCGGGTGGCTGAGCACACAGGCTTTGTGCAGGCCTCCAATTAGGGTCCTCTTGGCTGGCCCAGGGGCGAGGTTGGAGGGGTGAGGGTGAAGGGCAAGGGGCAGAGGAGCGAGAATGAGGGGTGAGGGGCGAGGGATGAAGGGTGGCGGGGTGGTGGGGTGGAGGGGGAGGGGCCGAGGAGAGGGGCGTGGGGATCAGCAGGACCCGAGTCAGGATTCTCCCCGTGGGAGGGGCTGGAGGGCCACAGACCCCAGAGCGAACCCCCTCCCAGGAGGCCTGTGCCAGCAGCAGCGGCACCCCGACTTCTTTTAAAAATTCCCATGATTCCCAGAGAGAACAGCAGGGAGGGAGCGGGAGCGAGAGGGAAACATTGATGTGGGAGGGACATTGGTTGGTGGCCTCCCGCCCCCTCCCCGCCCGGGGCCAGGATCAAGCCCACAGCCCTTGGCCAGGTGGGGCCTGACCCCTCGGCCCTGGGCCGGCGTGCCAGCCGCTGAGCACCGGCCAGGCGTGGTCAGAGCTGCTGCGGGCGGCCGGCCTGCCCGGCTTGGCCTCGCCTCACCTCGGCCCTGAGACGGTGACGTCCCCGGGGTCTCCCGGGATCCTCACACCGCCCCCCGCGGGGCTGCCCCTCAGGGCGGAGCCTCAGGCCCGGAGGCCAGGGCAGGTGCGAGATGGTCAAGTCCAGGGACCGAGGCGGCGGGCCCCGCCCTGCTGACCCCGGGCTGTGGAGCTGTCAGAGCCGCGCTGCTTCCCAGAACAGCTTCCTTCCGGGCCTGAAGGAGCACAGCTCAGCACGGAGCGCTGGAGAGTCCGGGAGACGGGGACGTGACCGGCCGCTCGCACCGCCCTGGGGGAGCCCGCGGCGGCAGCAGGCAGGGCGCACGGCCCTCCTCACGGCGGGGAGAGGGCGTGACGTCACCCGCCTTGGTGCTAAGCTGGCTTCGCCAGGCGCCGTCCGGCCGCGGTTCCCAGGACCGTGGTTCGTGCTCTGTGAGGACGAGGCCTCCCGCACACCGACGGCCACTCCGTCACAGGCCGCAGGCCGAGTGAGGCCCTGCCCTCCGCTCCGCTCTGTAATCTGCCCACCTCCCCACAGGGGAGGGGGCACCTCCCATCGGTGTTAAACCCCCATCACCAAGGTCACGGCCGTGTGACCTTCCACCGCCTCCCCGGCCAGGACAGCCCGTGACTCACTGCCTCGCCACACGGACGGTTTTCATTCCTCCGCCCACACTCCCGGGCGCCGTGGGCAGCTGCTCGCTGGCCCGAGGGGGCAGCGCCTGGTGGACAGGGCGGCGGGCAGCGTCTTGGTCTGGAGCTCCACCCCAAAGAGCCGTCGCGGTGACAGGAGAGGTGAGACTTACTCAGCCTCCACCAGTGTCTGGTGTCTGCAGTGAGCGGTTCTCGGGTCCCTTAGCCTCAGCGGAGCCCCAGGGCCCCTTGGGCAGCGGGTCTGGGTCCGAGCAGAGCCGGCAGCTGCAGGAGTGGGTCTGCAGCCTGTGGTGGGGGAGACGCCGGGGTGCTGGGGCAGGTGACAGGGGCCCAGGGAGAGGGCAGAGGCGGAAGAAGGTCACGGACAGACCCTGAGGGAGCCCCAACATTTAAGGGCCAGGCAGGGGCCGAACGGGGAGGAGCAGCTGGCGGTGGGGAGGGGATGCAGGCGGCCCAGGCCCCGGAGGCCTGGCGGGAGAGCTCCCAGCTCAGGGAGAGCCCAGGGCTCTGACCCCTTTTCAACAGAGGTTAGGGCTCCCCACCTCTCGGCCCTGAGCCCTGAGCCCCCCCGTCTCTGCTCAGCCAGAGGCCCCGGCCCCAGCACAGGTCCCCCACGCTCCTCCCGTCCCCCGTGGCTCTGAGCAGCCAGGACAGAAGGCAACGGGGATGCACCTGTCTCCCCCACGTGCATGGCTGTAGGGGCCCTGGGGGCGGGCAGGCTTTCTGGACATTTTGGGGGGACACGTAAGGTCAGGAGGAGGGCAGGAGGGCGGGAGAGAGACGGGTCCGCTGGGGCGGGGTGGCAGGTAATTACAGAGCAGGGGGAGCTGGTGGGGAGAGCTGGTGGGCGGGGTGGCGGGGTGCAGTCAGCTGGGCCACAGCTGCTGACAGCTGTGTGGGCTGCACTGGCCACAGGCTGACAGGCCCGGGACCCGTGCCGGCTGTGCATGGCCTGGCCTCTTTCCTGGGCAAGGGGGTGGTGTCCCAGCCGCTGACTGTCCTTTCCGGGCCTCCTCCCTGTCCTGGGTCGCAGAGGCCTGGCTGCACCAGGCTGCCAGGGACCCCAGCGCCGCCTGAGCCCCCGCGTGAGCCTCTGCGTGTGCCTGTGTGTACATGTGCTTGCATGACGGTGTGCATATGTGCGCGTGTTCATGTGTGTCTGTGTGCACACGTGCACGTGTACCTGTGTATACACGTGCATGTGTGCACGTGTGCCTGTGTCCTGCGTGTATGTGTGCACGTGTGCATGTGTGCATGTATGTATGTGTGCCCGTGTGCCTGTGTGCACGTGTGCATGTATGTATGCGTGCCTGTGTGCCTGTGTGCACGTGTGCCTGTGTGCACGTGTGCATGTATGTATGTGTGCCTGTGTGTACGTGTGCACGTGTGCCTGTGTGTGTGCCTGTGTCCGTGTGCACGTGTGCACGTGTGTCCATGTGCATGTGTGCCTGTGTGTATGTGTGCCTGTGTGTCCGTGTGCAGGTGTGCATGTGTGTCCGTGTGCCTGTGTGCCTGTGTGTGTGGCCGAGGCGCTGGTGCTCCCCAGCAGCTGCGGCCGGCAGCGGGCCTCTCTGGAAACCTGCCGCCAGCAGGGAGCTGCTGAGCCCAGAGAAACATACGTGTTTGGAAAGTAAACATTTGGCCGGGAGAGAGCCCTCGCCAAGCCCCGGGAAAGCCGCAGGTCACGGCCCAGGAATGTCCGCGCTGGAAGCCGTACAAGGTCAGGGCCAGAGGGATCCACCGAGGAGCTGCCGCACCGCCTGGACCGCTCCCACGGGAAGCGGCGGCGTGGGGTCAGGCGCGGGGCGTGGCGGGGGGAGTGACTGCAGAGGGCTTGTCTGCGTGGGGTCAGGCGCGGGGAGTGACTGCAGAGGGCTTGTCTGCGTGGGGTCAGGCGCGGGGGGGTGGCGGGGGGAGTGACCGCAGAGGGCTTGTCTGCGGTCCCGGGCCCACATCGGGACGATGGCATTAGGGCTGCCCTCTGAGACCCGGTTCCCGCCCTGTGCCTGTGTGTCTCGGTTTGGGGCATCCTATCCTGCGGGGAGCCAGCCGCATTGGGGTCTGTGAGCTGGTAATTTCCATCGACTTGGAAAAATCCCCCAATGGCCCTTCTCCCTCTCCTGCGGCTCCATCACACCCTTAGACCCGGGTCCGACTCACAGCCCTTTCCTCTCGCTGCTTCACTGTGGACCGTTTCTCCTGCTACAGCTTACGGGGATGAATGGCTGTTTTCCTGCAGCGATTAATCAGTGCCGCTGGTTCCCATTTATTTCCGGCGTGTGCGTGTGTGTGTGTGTGTGTGTGTGTGTGTGTGTGCGCGCGTGTGCGTGTGCGTGTGTGTGTGTGTGTGTGTGTGTGAATGCGTGTCTGTCTGGGAATTTATGTTTCTTTTTTACATCTTCCATTTCTCTCTTTGTCATGTTCTTATTTTCCGTTACATATTTGAGCATACGACGCATATTTATAATAGTTTTTTTTTTTAAATCTTACTTTAAAATGACTGTGCAGTGAGATAGCCGCTGTGAGGTGGACAGGCCTGCGCAGCGGCACCGTGATCAGAATGCACACGTTTCCATCGCCCCCTGCCCTCCCCCCACCCCCAACGCCTTCACATGCTCCATCCCGGAGCGGGAGCGGACGAGGCAGCCCGGTGAGCCGGCTGCAGGCCGGAGGTGGTGCCTGGCTGCAGGGCAGGCCGCCTGGGAAGGCACACGGGCATTTCCTGTCATTGTTGCCAGCTGAGACCGAGACAATGGGCAGAGCCTCGCCCTGGGAACACGTTTCCCCACGATGGCGGACATGTGGTCAGCTTGGCCGTCATCAAGCCCAGGTGTCCGCAGGGGCGGGACAGATATGTAAATCCAGGCATCCTAGGGCCCACTTAAAAATGCAAATAGCCGAGCCGGGACCGGTTTGGCTCAATGGATAGAGCGTCGGCTTGGGGACTGAAGGGACCCGGGTTCGATTCCGGTCAAGGGCATGTACCTTGGTTGCGGGCACATCCCCAGTAGGGGGTGTGCAAGAGGCAGCTGATGGATGACTCTCTCTCATTGATGTTTCTAACTCTCTATCTTTCTTCCTTCCTCTCTGTACAAAATCAATAAAATATATTTTTTAAAAAATGCAAATAGCCGAAACCGGTGTGCTCAGTGGATAGAGCATCAGCCTGCGGGCTGAAAGGTCCCGGGTTTGATTCGGTCAAGGGCATGTGCCTTGGTTGTGGGCACATCCCCAGTAGGAGGTGTGCAGGAGTAAGCTGGTCCATGTTTCTCTCTCATTGGTGTTTCTGACTCTATCCCTCTCTCTTCCTCGCTGTAAAAAAATCAATAAAATATATATTTTTTAAAAAAGAATGCAAATAAGTTAGAGTTACTTGCTGGTATTGGGGTATAAAATAAATGAGCTGGGTGTCATCTTTGATCTGCAGGCTAAGGCTCTATCCATTGAGCCACACCAGCCAGGGCAGTCTCCCTGTGACTTTAATTTACAAATCCCCGGGACCGGTGAAGTGAGGCACCCTCTCCCTGTGCAGCAGTCTGCCTCCCCTCTGCCTGTTCTCGAGCGTCGCCCCCGGTTAAGTTGGGGTGTCTGCCTTTTCTCATCGCCCTGCGGGCGCTCCTCAGACAGCGGGACGCCATGACGGTTAGATACTTTCCAGCTGTGGTCCCGGAGGTTTGGGGAGCAGCTGAGGGAGGTGTCTGGCTGGTTGTGGGTCTTGGGGTGACGTAGGATTGGGGGAAGGAGGGGTGGGGTGAGTAAGGCTTGGACAGGGAACTGGAGCTCCTGAAAAGGCCATGAGGGGCCCGGGGAGGCCAGATTGGGTTTTCTCAGCATCCCCCTCGCCCTGAGACGGGCCATGTGGGCCCTCGGGAATCCGATCGGGGTCTGAGGCTGCAGGTGGGTGGCCGTGGTGCTGAGTTTGTCCGGGGCCTCGGGGAACGGAACCGGAAGGCCGGAGGCACTTTTAAGAACTTTGCAGATGTTCCAACATGGACAGTCCCACGTCGCACACCCCGAGGGCAGAGGCCACCCCTACGGGAACAGAACGTCTTACTTTTCACCGAGGGGGAATCCCCTAGGGCCGTGGTCGGCAAACTCATCCGTCCACAGAGCCAAATACCAACAGCACAACGATTGGAATTTCTTTGGAGAGACAAATTTTTTAAACATAAACTTCTTCTAACGCCACTTCTTCAACACAGACTCGCCCAGGCCATGGTGTTTTGTGGAAGAGCCACACTCAGGGGCCAAAGAGCCGCCTGTGTCGCGAGCCACGGCCCAGGCCCAGGCTGAGGAGAAGGGCGGAGCAGGTGCACGTCGCTCGTAAATCACGGCCGCAGACGCCGCGGCGGCAGGTCTCGCCGGAGGAGACGTCACCTGAGCCGGGTTACAAACGCTGGCGCACAAAGGACCACAGCGCGTAACTGATGGCTTCCTCTTGGATGCATCGGATGCATCGAATACGTTAATTTGATTGCTATGCAGAGGACGTTCGTTAATTTGCTTTTATAATTAAGTTAGTTCGGAGAGCTGCTGTGGGTGCGAGATTTCACAGGAGGCAGGAATGGCTGCAGGCGGAGGTGACACTGGGAGGATGTGGACAGCAGAGAAAGGATGCCAGGCTGACGGGAGGCAGATGCTGGGGGACCGGGCGGTGGAGATGAGCACAGCAGGGCGGGGGGTCGGGTCTGAGTGCGTGTTCCCTGTGCGGCTGCATTTTCCTTGGGTGCCTGTCATGTGGTCCACACATGTGATTTAAGAATGGAGAGTCAGCTGGTTTGGCTCAGTGGATAGAGCGTCGGCCTGCGGACTGAAAGGTCCCGGGTTCGATTCCGGTCAGGGGCATGTACCTTGGTTGCGGGCATGTCCCGCTAGGGGGTGTGCAGGAGGCAGCTGGTCGATGTTTCTCTCTCATTGATGTTTCTAGCTCTCTATCCCTCTCCCTTCATCTCTGTAAAAAAAAAAAAAAAATCAATAAAATGTATTTTTAAAAAGGAAGAATAAAAACAAAAGAAGGGAGAGTCAGCGGTTCCGTGGGGCCCAGGGGCTGACCTTGAGGCTGGTGCAGGCCGGGTGTGGCGTGACGTGTGGAGAAGCAGGCGACGCCGGTCTCGGGTGCAGAGAGAGGCGCCTCGGTCAGGCGGAGGGAGAGGCGTCTAGAGAACCGGAGCGAGGGAGGCGGCCCCCGAGCGCCGGGAAGGCCGGCCGCCTGCCAGGAGGGCCCACACGGGCCGCTGCCCAGCTCCGGCGCTGGCTTCACACTGACCCCTGCAGCGGAGGGAGAGGGGCCTTCAGCTCCTGCCTGGACAGGAACCGGCGCTGGCCGGCTTCTGCCCCGAGTTTGGCCAGGAGGTTCCCTCTATCCACCCGTCCCCCAGCCTCCAGCTCAGGATGCTCGCAGAGAGCCGTGCGGATGGAGGCTGTGCTGGCTGCTCGTGGGGCCTGGATCTTGGTCTTGCTGGGCAGCCGAGGGGCTAAGGCTTTCTGGGCCCACTGCTGCCTCCTGCCTGCGCCGAGGACCGGAGTACCGGGTGCACCGGTTAGTAATGCGGATTCTTCCCATCGACGGAGTCACACGTGTGCTGACATACATGTGATTTGACATGTGTGCTGCTCTGTTGTCTTGCTCCTTCCGAGGACCACTTGTTCCGGTCGATGGCACACACACGCTTTCTGACAGCACTTCACAAGGCATGAACAAGTGGACAATGGGGTCTCTGGATGGTCTGCCTCAAAGTTCTATTGGGACGGTACCCACAAATGACCTGAAAGGTGGGGAATGTGTGGCTAGCGATGGACATTACTTAGAACAAAGCACTTTCGATGTTTCTCTTGAAATTATTGTGTTTTCTTTGATGACAAACTCCTCATTATTAATCGGTAAAGGGTCAATGCTCATTACTAACCGGTAAAGGACCTCATTACTAACCGGTAAAGGGCCAATCCTCATTACTAACCGGTAAAGGACCTCATTACTAACCGGTAATCCTCATTACTAACCGGCCAATCCTCATTACTAACCGGTAAAGGGCCAATCCTCATTACTAACCGGTGCACCTAGTAAGTCCGTAGGCTCAGGGGCTGCCGCTTATTGTTGAATGTGCAGACCTGTGTGAGCAGAGCTTCAGGGACAGCATGTCCAGGCTGGGCTGGCTGCCTGTTTCCCGCTTTATTGTGATTCTAGAGGCCTGGTGCACGAAATTCATGCATGGGGGGGGGTGTCCCCCAGCCCAGCCTGCACCCTCTCCAATCTGGGACCCCTCGGGGGAGGTCTGACTGCCGGTTTGGGCCTGCTCACAGTCTGGACCGCTGGCTGTGGGGGTGCAGGAGGTAGCCAGGGGATGGTTCTTTCTCATCCATGTTTCTCTCTCCCTCTAAAAGCAATACAAACATATTAAAAACAAAACAAAAAGACCACAAATAAAACAGGAGCTCCATCAGAAGATTCGTGTACATCAAGATATGTGGAAGCACCCGTGTAGGTTCTCAATACTGAGCTTTTGTTCGCTGACGTGTTCTGCTTCTCCTTATCTTTTAGGGATGAGTTCCAGTGTCTCTGTAATTGGCAGCTTCGTTTTCAATCACCGTGATTCTTTCAAAGCCTCAAAACCGAAAGCCGCGGGTTGAACAGTCTGATCCAGGATCGCCAACATTTGGAACAACAGACACCCAGAATGTAGAGGACCCGTTCCCCGACCCGGCTCGCCGTGCAGGGCACTGACTCAGCCCTTTCCGAGACCGGGCAGACGGTGGGCAGCGAGGAGGACGCTGACGCGTGCTGCTGCTTTTCTTTTTTAAAATATGTTTTATTGATTCTTTACAGAGAGGAAGAGAAAGGGATAGAGAATCAGAAACATCCATGAGAGAGAATCATCGACCAGCTGCCTCCTGCACACACCACCACCGTGGATGTGCCTGCAACCAAGGTACATGCCCCTGACCGGAATCGAACCCGGGACCTTTCAGTCCGCAGGCCGACGCTCTATCCACTGGGCCACACCGGTTACGGCTGACACGTGCTTCTTGTTTTCGGTTTTCCATGCTCCGTCAGCCGTGCCACGAAGCGTCGGCAACGCGGCTTTTACCTGGCCGGTAGCCGGCCGCGCTCTGCGGGGTCTGGCCGTGACGTTCACGGGCACCGGCACCGTCCCACGTCCGCCGACGGCTCAGCGGCGTCTTCACTCAGGCAGGCGGCTCTCACCGGACACGGCGCTCCGCGGACTCGGCACTGGTGTTCTCACGGCAAAGCCGGGCGTTTAGCTGAGCGCCAGGATGCTCTCCGGCAGCGCATGGCGGAGAGAGAGCCCCAGAGCTTTATTCCGGGCCAACGGCTCGGCTTGAAGTCACGGAAACCTTTGGCACAAACTGGTTTTCCATATGAAGAATCTGACGCCACCGAGATAGCACACATTCTTAGTAAATTGTGTAGTTTTCCTTGTGGAGCCAACACGTGAGCAGTGACAGCTTCATTTTCTGCGTAAGAACATGACCATTTGGAATTGAAAGTGAATACAATGCGCGTCCCCCTTTTAATGAGGACGTAGGAAGTGATAAAGACTGTCTTCCCGAGGAAATGCTAGGAAGACACTGGAAGAAAATGATTTTTTAAAAACATGCTGTTATTGGTTTTTATATAGAGAGGAAGGGGGAGGGAGAAGGAGATCAGGACATTGAGAGAGACACATGGGTCAGCTGCCTCCTGCACACCCCCTACTGGGGATGGAGCCTGCAGCCTGGGCATGTGTTCTGACTGGGAATCGAACCCGGGACTTACTTGGTCTAGGGCAGTGTTTCCCAAAATTCTCTCATGATGAGAATCACCTGGTGATCCTCTAAGACAGAGCACTAAGTATACAATTTTACCTATATGTTCCCCAAAATTCTAGTTTAGCACTTCTTAGTTGGGATTCAGGAATCTGTAGTTTAACAACTCCACCAGGTGATTCTCATCAGGAGAGAAGTTTGGGAAACACCGGTCTAGGGGATGAGGCTCAATCCGCTGAGCTACACCAGCTGGGCAAAAAAGTTTTTTTTAATATAATGTTTATAAATATTTTAAAAAAGCCATTGAAGAGCTGTGGTTGCAAATATATATATATTCCAGGAAGACAGACCAGTCCTTCCTAAATGAGCGAGACCAATGGCTGGTTTTGCACCTGGGAGGTGGTGTTCAGATGGCATATGGGTGGTGTCTTCAGAGGCGTATGGGTGGGCAGAGGAGTCAGTTTGCTATAGGTAAAGGCTTTTTGCCGGAATAAAATAGCAAAACTTAAAAAAATATGTAAAAAAAATGCAAATTTCAGTTGACATTCAACGTTAGTTCCAGGCGTGCAGCATAGTGGCTAGACATTTATATAACTTACACATTGACTGTAAGTTAAAATAGCTAGACCTTTGCCGCCATGTGGGCTGGCATGAGGGTGGGGATTTTAGAGTGCCACATGCAAGACTCATCTTCTCTGCCTCCCACAGCTGAGGGGGCTGGACAGCAGTCCCAGGGCCTCCTGATGCCTGGCCCAGAGCTGCGCCGGCCGGCAAGGCCTGGCTTCGGTCCCGAACATTTGAAGCCAGAAGTAAACAGAAACGGGGTACACTCCCACACAAACCCGACTCAACCCTGACTGCACCCGAGTGACCACCTCCTTGCTTGGGCCCGTGACAGAGAGACGGACACCGGCTCTCAGACTCACCTCGACCTTTCTTTACTGCGCAATGTCTCCCAGAGCCCGTAACGAAGCAGGAAGACCAGACTCAGAATCAAGGGGAAACACAGTGACTAGAAGCAGACCCACAGATGGTCCAGATGCTGGCCTGGACGGACAGGACCTTTCAGACGGAGCGCTGGTGTAAATGTTTTACACATTAGAGGGAAAGTGGGCAGTGTGGTTGGACAGATGGAGGATTTTGCTAGAGAAGTGGACACTCTAAAGTGCAAACACATGGGAATTGTAGAACTGGGAAGAACAACAACACGAAATGTGAAATACAAAAAAAAAAGAAAAAAATGCTTGGCCGTGACAGGAGCCGGGCGGAGTAAGGTCTGGCGGACTCGAGCTCCGTCAGCAGAAGATGCCACGAAGCAGAGAGCAAACATGATAACAGAGAGCAGAGCGTTGGAGCGACGTCGTTCGGTGAATGTTTCTCACACACACGTTTCCTGTTGTCTCTCACGTGACCCCTGACCCCCGGACGGAGGGCTTGCCGGGCGGCGCTGTGCCGGCAAAGGCTGTGGTGCGGCCCGCGCCGGGCTGTGTACCGAGTGGCCGGCAGGACGAGCGGATCTGGAGACTTCTCCCCGTCCGAGACGGGGCGCCGCTCGCCTGTATTTGCACGTCCGTTGGCACACGGTTCCAGCTTCAGTCATTTCAGAGAGAGACAGACGGGGGTGACCCAGGCCTTCCCGGCGTGAGGAGTAGAGACAGAGATGGGGAAGGAGAGAGGGAGAGGGAGAAGGAGGCAAAGAGGGAAAGGGAGAGGGAGAGAGAGGGAGAAAGAGCAGGAGTAGGGGAGGGGGAGGAGGGAGAAAGAGAGGAGAGAGGGAAGGGAAAGGGAGAGAGAAGGAGAGGGGGAGAGACAGAGATGGAGAGGGAGAGGGGGAGGGAGAAAGAGGGAGAAAGGGGGAAGGAGAGGGGGGTGAGGGGGGAAGGGGAGAGAGGGAGAGGGAAAGGAAAGGAGAGAGGGAGAGAACTCAGACACAGTTTCTGCCTAGAGAGGCCTGTGGACTAGGACCATGGGTGGTGGGAGGTGGGTACAGGGGGGCACCAAGGGGCGGTGGCAACCAGGTCCCTGATTGCCCCCCGCCCCCCAGCTAGATAGGCAGGGGACACCCTTGCCTCTGCTCCTGGCCTGATGGCCACTCCGCCAGGCCTCTCCCCCCGAAGACGTGCTCCCATCCCCAGCTCCCAATACCCCCGCGCCACAGCTGGACGGCCCGGCCCGGCCGAGCAGGGCAGCTGCAGTCCCTGGCGACCCATGACCTTTGCCTCCTAAAACCTAGGTCCCCGAGCCTGTCCTCAGGGCTCTGGACTCTGGGGAGCCCCGCTCCCCCTCTCCGTCCCGGCCCGTCTCCCCAGGGCGCAGCCAGAGCACCTGCCGGGACGGCCTGATCCCGCCAGCCAGCCCCCCCCCCCCCGCAGCGAGCCCGGGGAGCCTGGGACTCAGCGCGTCCGGCGGTGGGGGTGCCAGGCAGCTGGTGGGCGTTCCCACGGCTGTCCCACAGAGCCGGGCCGTGCTGGGCCTGGCCGGCCGGCAGGGTGTGGGTGTGGGCAGGGCGTGCCTCAGGCCTGAGGCCGGAGGAAGGAGGTCAGCGGGGCGGGCGGAGGCCCTGGAGGGCTTGTGCGGGGACAGGGCTGGGGTCCGGGTGCTGCCTGTTGTTTATTTAAAGGATCCATGACCCCTGTCTGCCCGGTGCCCCCGGCGGAGGCTCCGTTTGGCAGACGGGTGCGGGCAGGAGAGCCGCCTGGGGGCTGAGCTTGTCCTGCGGGCACCCGGAGGGCATTCCCAGCAGGCGGCCTACCGCCCGCCCGGCTCCTGCCGCTGCGACAGGCCTGGGGCTGACACCCGGGGGAGGAGGGGGGCGTGGACCAGGTCAGGAGCAGCAGGATGGGCAGTTCAGGGCCTTCAGAACCACCCTTTCCACCACCCCCCCCCCCCGACTCAGGGCTCCTCGCCCCCCTCCCCGTCCCCCTGCCTGGCGCCCTGCTCGGACCCGGCGCCCAAGAAGGGAGGGCGCACCATCTAAGGGGTTTGGGGAGTCCCTGAGGGCCAGTAAACCCCGCTGTCTAATAGGAACACTTTCTTCTCGGGGAGGAGAAAACAGAATAAAAGAAAGAAAGAAAGAAAGAAAGAAAGAAAGAAAGAAAGAAAGAAAGAAAGGAAGGAAGGAAGGAAGGAAGGAAGGAAGGAAGGAAGGAAGGAAGGAAGGAAGGAAGGAAGGAAGGAAGGAAGGAAGGAAGGAAGAATAAAGGCCCTGAGGGTTGTGTGTAAAGAGATCAGCCCGTCTGTGCGACCGAGGCTGCGTGAACTGGCCTCAAAGGACCAGGCACTGCCGGGGCCGGGCTGCTCAGTGGTTAGAGCATCAGTCTGGGGGCCAAAGGGTCACCGGTTCGATTCCAGTCAAGGGCACATGCCTCAGTTGCAAGTTCAATCCCCGGCCCCAGTTGCGGCTCCTGTGGGAGGCAACCAAGCAGTGTGTCTCTCTCAGGTCGACGTGTCTCTCTCCTCTTTCTCCCTGTCCCCACCCCCTCCTTCCACGCTCTCTAGAGACCAATAGAAAAAAATACCTTCACTCCTTGGGGGAGGGTTTGACCAGAAAAGAAAGAGGAGAAGGCGGACAGACGCAGGGGCGGCGCGGCCCTCAGGCGCCCGCAGCCCGTTTGGGCGTGAATGAGGCTGTTGTGCCCATCGATCGTCACCTGCGGGTGCTTCTCCATGGGCACAAGGCACACCCGCCCCCACCCGGCGTGCTGAGGCCACGCTCCCTCACCTCCGCCCGTCAGAGCAGCCGATACCTGTCCACGTGCTGACCGCTTCATCCACAGGCAGAGCGGGCGCCCGGGCCCGGGGCTCAGGGCACTGATCTCCGATTTAAGCCGTCATCCCCCTCTCCCCCTCCCTCTCTCTGCCCCTCCCCTCCCCTCCCGCCCTCCCTGACAGCCACGGCCGGTCCGGAGCCCGGTTCTCGGCCTGGCCAGGCCATGCACCTGCAAGGGGAGGCCACAGGCGGGCAGCTGGTGAGGACCGGGCGCCGAGGCCCACAGCCGCCTGCCGCCCGCTCTCGCGTGCACTCCGGGCGAGGGCGGAGGCCGCTGGGCCGGGCCACACGGGGCCACACCCGCTCGGGAGCCCGGACGGCGCGCAGGGGAGGAGCGAGGGCGTGGCGGGCGCCGCTTTCCAGAGAGCGAATCCCTGCCGGCCACTCGGCCCGGGGGTGAGCGTCGACCTAGGAACCAGGAGGTCAGGGTTCGGTTCCCGGCCAGGGCACAGGCCGTGGGGGCGTGCAGGAGGCAGCCGGTCTGTGACTCTCTCATCGCGGATGTTTCTCTCTCCCTCCCCTCCTCCCTGACATCCATGACAACATGTTTTTTAAAAAAGGACCAGAGAAGAGAAGGGAGCACAGTGGCCGCCGGGCAGCTGGGCAGACGCCGGCGGCCGGCGCTCCTGTGGGCAGGAAGGAGCTGGGTGGACACGGTGCCGGCGGGCACGGCGTGGGCTCCGCGGGGGCCTGACCCGAGTGGCTGGGCCGGAGGTCACCGCCCCCTCCAGTCCCTGTGGCCGTGACCCGGGAGGAGCACAGCTGTTGCCACTGGTCTCGGCCGTCCCCCACGGAGTCCGGGGGCCGGGGCTCCACGGGGCCCGCAGGGCGTCCGGCCGGCCCCGAGCCCGCTCCCGCCTCCGCCAGGCTCGGCCGCCCGCGCTGTGCACCTTCGCCGTGTGGAGCAGCAGCTCAGTTCCTCCGGGATGGGCTTCAGCCCGAGCTCTGCTCAGGTGGCACCCGTCTGATCAGAGGAAAAGAGAACGCGTCCCCGCGGGCAGCTCCCGAGCGCAACGCGGGGGCTGGCGGCCGTGGACGCTCCGGCGGCCGGGGCGGGTGTGACTTGTCAACAGTTTGTCCGCCGCCCCTCCGGGTTATAAATTATTCATCTCCCGTTGGTGTTCAAACAAACAGGCCTGGGCTGAGGCGCTTTCTTGATGCTGCTTCTGCTGTTGACGTCCAAGTTGTGTTTTTCCTCCTCCCCGGGACCCGGGGGGGGGGGGGGAGGCCGGGCTGCCCGCGGGGAGGCGGGGGGGGGGGCAGGGAAGCAGGAGCCGGAGGGGAGGCAGGGGGAGGCGGGGAGGCTAGGAGTGGGACTCCCCTGGAGGGGAGGCGGGCGGGGAGGTGGGGAGGCGGGAGGGGGGACTCCCCGGGAGGGAAGGCGGGCAGGGAAGTGGGGAGGCGGGAAGGGGGGAGCCAGCAGGAGGTCGGGGCTCCCCCAGAGGGGAGGTGGGCGGGGAGGCAGGGAGGGGCAGCTGGCTGGAGGGGGGGGGACTCCCCCGGAGAGGAGGCGGGAGCCGGCGGGAGGGGACTCCGGCCGGAAGGCGGACACGGAGGTTGCAGGCGGCGTGACGGGGCAGGTGCTTTCTTTTCTGTCGCAGGAATTCGAGGTTTTCGACCCCTGGGGGGGGGACACGGGCTTCTGTTCTGGCCCAGCCTCTCCCGATTCCTCAGTGAGGAGGGATCCGAGACGGCGTCCGCCCCTCCCACTCTCCGGGGCCTCCCCGGGGCCCTGCCCGGAGGCAGCACCCCCTGTCCTCCTGCCTGCCCCCACTCTGGTCCCGCACGGCCTCCCGGCAGCGGTGCCTGCAGCGCGGAGCCTCAGGGCTGGGCCTGGAGGGGGGGGCTGGGCGCCTGGGGGAGCAGCTGGGTCTGGGGGGGGGGGCTGGGCCTGGAGGGGGGGGCTGGGCGCCTGGGGGAGCAGCCTCGGCCTGGGTGGGGGCCTGGGCACCTGGGGGAGCAGCTCGACCTTGGGGGCCCCCCTGGGCGCCTGGCCCCCTCCTCCCCCCGCTCTGCTAACCTGCCTGGAAGCTGCAAGGCCCCGGCATCCTGTCCAGGAGATTGGCGTGGGGAGGGGAGCTGGTGGGGCAAGTGGGGACAGGAACTCCCTCTGGCCGGCCCCCCCTCCTCTCACCCTCTGCCCGGCCTGAGCCGCCATATTGGCCCCCGAGCTCCCCGGGGGCGCGGGCCGCGCGGGTCCAGCGCCGGAGGGTCCTCGCCGCCGGGCGGCCGGTCTATTCCGGGCGGTCTAATCCTGGACGCCCTGCCTCCGAGTGGGAAGAGAGACGGGAGGACACGAGGGGCAGGGCCAGAGGGACCGTGGCCGTCAGCTCTCCTAGGACAGGCTGCCCGGCAGCGGCCACGGAGCCCCCCTCCGCTCCCCGCCCTCCGCTCCGCCCGCAGGTGGGCCGGCAGGAGGGGCGTCTGGCAGGGCAGGAGGGGCTGCTTCTGGCATCGAAGGGACCGGAGAACGTTTGTGATACCGTCGGGGCTCCTGGGGGGGTCGGCTTGGCGTCGGTGGGCAGGTCCCCCCACCCCGCCTCCCTGACCTGGACGGGCTGTGGGTGACAGCTCCCCCGGGGCCGCTCAGGGCCCAGCCCGGCCGGGGCCCGTCCTGACCGGCTCTTCCTCTGCACCACCGGCTCCTCAGGGCGGGGGCACGGGCAGGGCCGTGGTGTTGGGGCTCCAGGCAGCGAGGAGCCCCTGCGAGGACATCCGGGCGGGACGGTCTCAGACCTGCCGGCCAGGAGGGCGGCGCCGGTGCGGACGGCGGGCAGGGGCAGCCCGGGCACATCTCACAGGCGGCGCCAAGGCTGGCAGCTGCCGGCCCCTGCCTATCGCCGTGTTGTGTCTGGAGGGAGGGCAGAGTCCGGGGGGGGGTCCGAGTGGCCAGGAGGGCGCCATGGCGACCTGCGTCACGCTGAGCCGTCACAGGCCCACGGAGGGGCAGGAGAGCGGAGCCTGTTGGGCTCAGTGGATAGAGCATCGGCCTGTGGACCTAAGGGTCCCGGGTTCGATCCTGGTCAAGGGCCTGTACCTCGGTTGCGGGCTCCTGCTCAGGGTGCGTGTGGGAGGCAGCCCGCCGATGTGTCTCTCCCATCGCGTTCCTCTCTGCTCCCCCCTCTCCCCTCTCTGAAGTCCACGGGACATATCCCCGGGGGAGGAGTAACAACAGCGACAGGAGTGGAGAGGACGGACCGGGCTGCTGGTCGGGGCTCCCTCTGCTGTGGGTGCCCCGCGCTCCGCCTGGCCCCGGAGGGGCTCAGGGCCGTCACCACGGACACCTTTGTCCGGCCGCCACCGCTCACCGCCCGGGCCTGCGGACGGGACGGCGCTGCCTGGCCAGCCTGCCCCTCCGGAGCTCCCCGGGGGTCGCCCGCGGGTCCCCGCTGGAATGACCTGCAGAGCTGGGTCTGAGCCGGGAGCCAGGAGCTGGGAGCCAGGAGCCGGGAGCTGGAGCTGGGAGCCAGGAGCCGGGAGCTGGAGCTGGGAGCCGGGAGCCAGAGCCGGGAGCCAGGAACCAGGAGCCGAGAGCCGGAGCCGGAGCCGGGAGCTGGGAGCCGGGAGCCGGGAGCCGGGAGCCAGGAGCCGGGAGCTGGAGCTGGGAGCCGGGAGCCAGAGCCGGGAGCCAGGAACCGGGAGCCGGGAGCCGGAGCCGGAGCCGGGAGCTGGGAGCCGGGAGCCGGGAGCCGGGAGCTGGGAGCCGGAGCCAGGAGCTGGGAGCCGGGAGCTGGAGCTGGAGCCGGGAGCCGGGAGCCGGGAGCCGGGAGCCGGGAGCCAGGAGCCGGGAGCCGGGAGCCGACAGCCAGGAGCCAGGAGCCGGGAGCTGGGAGCCGGGAGCCGGGAGCCGGGAGCCGGGAGCTGGAGCTGGAGCCGGGAGCCGGAGCGGGGAGCCGGGAGCCGGGAGCCCGGACATGAGGAACTGGCCGATTCCGCCTGCGCTACAGAGGGCCCGGCGTGGGCGGAGAACCCCATTGGCATTCCGGGCGCTGGGCGGGGCGCGGGCTGCTCCGGCCGCCCGGTGGGGCAGACCCGCCCGGTGAGAGATGCCGGAATGAGCCCGCTGCCCGGTTGCTCACACGCCGATGTGATGATGGGAGGCGTGGGAGAGGGTGCGGGTGCCACGGCCGCCTTGGCCTACTTCCCGAGCTGCTGTCGGCTTTGTGCACGTGTCGTCCTTGAGGCTGAGCGTCCGCGCCCGCGCAGGGCCTCGCCGCACGGCACCAGCCATCGCCCGGGAGGAAGGATTGGGGCGCCGTGACCTTGTAGGACGCCCTGGCTTCCAGCGGCATCCTAGTGACCTTGGGGAGGTGGCTCGACCCAGAGACTCACCCTGCAGTTCACCCCCGGAGGCTGGTACCTGGGACCCGCCCACAGCTCACGCCCGGGAGGGCTGCCCCCTCGGCCCTGAGTCACCCGGCACGTCCTGGGTCCCAGCTGTGCCCACCTCCTCTCCCCACACCCCCGTGTTCACCGACCACACAAGGTGCCAGCTCTTCCTGCACCCGCACCCGCACCCGCCCCCCCCCCCCACACCCACAGAGGGTGGTGTGTAACAGCGCGCACTCCAAACAACAAGCACTCCAAAGGGCACTGCTCTTCGCTCCCTTCCCGGAGGCAAAGGAATGCACTTCCTGCGCTGGGCAGCCCGGGTGCGAGGCGGGTGCGAGGCGGGAAAGGGCTGGGGGTGGGAGGGAGCACCCTATCTGCACCTCCCCTGCCAGTCCTGGAGGGCCCTGGGCGGTGCTGGGTGCCCCTTCTCCCCCCCCCCCCCCTCCACGGTAAAGCTGCCCGGCCGCCTGGCTCAGAGGCTGAGCATCGACCTAGGAACCAGGAGGTCAGGGTTCCATTTCCGGTCAGGGCACAGGCCGGGATGGGGACTCGATCCCCAGTGTGGGGCGAGTAAGAGGCAGCCAATCCTGATTCTCTGCATCACTGCTGTTTCTCTCTCCCCTTCCTCTCTCTGAAATCAGCGAAGGCATATTTATTTATTTATTTTAAAAAGGGGAAGAGCCGACGTGTCAGCCTCACAGGACAGTGGAAGGGGGCAGTGACCAGTCGCACATGGACCCTTTCCCCGTGGTTCTGATCCGTCCCCTCCCCTCCCTTCCCCTCCCTCCCTTCTCTCCCTCCCCTCCCCCTGCTCCCTCTGTCCCTCCCCGGGGAGTGACCGTGTGACCGTGAGGCTGAGAGAGTGCAGAGCCTCCGGGCAGGCGGAAGGAGCTGTGGGTCAGTTCCATCATTTCCTTCCTCTGAATGTTGGGCAAGGACCCCCGCCCCGCCCGGCCTGCGGTGGCCGCGGTGACCGCAGGGGAAGGCCAAGAGGAACCTTTTCTGTGAAAGTGCCGCGCGGCACCCTGTCCTTGGCCTCCTTCCCCGACTCACTGAGCCTGTCCAGGGTCTTGTTTTTAAAATTATTTGACTTTATTTTCCCATCACCACTTCCCCTTTCCCTCTTCCACTCCTACCCCCACCGCAGTCCCCACACGCCATGAGCTCTCTGTCTGTCTGTCTGTCTCTCTCTCTCCCTGTTTCTCTCTGTCTCTCTCTCTGTCTCTCTCTCTCTCTCTCTCTGTCTGTCTCTCTCTCTTTGTCTGTCTCTTTCTCTGTGTCTCTCTCTGTCTATCTCTGTCTGTCTGTCTGTCTCTCTGTCTCTCTCTTTCTCTCTCTGTCTCTCTCTGTCTCTCTCTCTGTGTCTCTTTCTCTCTCTGTCTCTGTCTCTCTCTGTCTCTCTCTCTCTCTCTCTCTCTCTCTCTGTCTCTCTCTGAAATGCTTTGCTCAATCCCTCCCTCCAGGGCCCTGGCTGCCTGCCTGCCTGCCTGCATCTAGGATAACGCCCCCGTAAACACGCCTTTGGAATCACAAAGGGACCCCCAAAGCCCGGCCACCCCGAGAGCAGCGCCCACAAACCCTCTTGTTACCGAGCTCACTGTGGCCCGCCCACCCGCCCGCCCTCTCCGCAGTGAAGGAAGCGGGTGTCCGTCACTGGACGCTTCACCCAATCCCGAGGCCCGTGCTTCCTCCCGCCGCCCGGCCTGGCACCGGGAGGTCACGGCCCCACGCCTCCTGGGACCGAGCCACCAAGGCAGCCGCCTCCTCGCAGCTCCTGCCGTCCTGCAGGTTTCCCTCCACAAACAGGCTCGCAGGGCCACCGTTGGGTGTTTTGCGTGGACACAGCGATTGGGTGGGGATTGCCACAGCGAAGCGTCTGCACGGAGACGGCACCAGAACCCGGGACGCATTAGGCCGGCGCAGGCCCATCCGTCTTCCGGGCGCACGGTTAACCCGAGCCGCGGTTCCGGGTCCGGTTTGAGGAATTATCCTCCCGGAGATGAATTCCTTTGCGTCCAGAGCTCCGCCGAGCAGATGGCTCCATCCATCAGGCCCCTGTGCAGCCCCTCCTCCCAGCGGCCACGCCTCCATCAGCCGCGGCGTTCCTGGGCTGTGGATCCTGAGTCCACCCAGGAGCAAACGGCCAGGGCATTCAGGAGGCAGGGAGCTGGCGGGGAGGACAGGGAGGGAGCAGCCAGGGAGCCAGGCCACGGTCAGGGCACAGGCCCCGTTGAGAGCTCAGTCCCCAGTAGGGGGCGTGCAGGAGGCAGATGATAGATGTTTCTCTCTCATCGATGTTTCTCTCTCCCTCTTCCTCTCTCTCTAAAAGGAATGAAAACATATTGAGGGGGGAAAAGGCGGCAGTTTCTCTCCCCGTGAGACTGTGAGCAGCGTCTGTATTTCAAAGACCCCCTGAACAGACACTCAGAGGCCCCATGTCCCCGCCAGGGGGTCCCCAGGACCCTCGGCGCAGGCACTGCTGTCACCCTCCCCCGCGGACGGGACCCCGAGGCACAGCCACGGTGGGAAGTGCCCCCGAGTCTGAGCTGGTGGGCCCTGAGCTGCCCTGCTCCCCCCACAGCCCTCCCTGTCAGCGGGCGAATGGGGGTGACACCCCTGGACTGGGACATTGAGGAGGGAGGGGACCCCTGAGCCTGGGGCCTCTCCGTGGGGCAGAGCCACGCGGTCTCCTGGGCCCCCGTTCCGCTCCGGCCCGGACTCCGCGCCGGGCTCCTGACCGGCTGCTCTTTGCCCCACAGAGAGAAGCTCTGGGTGCTGGACGGCGCCGGGAGGGACTGGTCCAAGGTCACGGTCCCGGCTGCGGGAGGACGAGGCGGTGGCGGAGGGTGGCAGGGCCTCTCCGCTGTGAGCAGCATGGACCTTCACCCGTGGAGCCTGGGGGAGGCTCAGGCCCCAGGTCACACAGCGAGCCGCCACGGGCCGACCCCGTGCCAGGCCCCGGCCGCCGCAGCCGGGCTGTGGGGCTGCTGGAGCAGGAAGCTGACGCTCAGTGCCCGCGACCACAGCGTCTCCTCCGTAGAGACGAAGGACAAGGTGCTCCGTGCGGTTTCAGGAGGAGATCGCCGGGCTGGCCGTCACGGGGGTGCCAGAGCCTGCGGTAGTCACAGCGGCCCCCCGGCCCCAGCCCCGTGCGCCTCGGCGGAACGGAGCACCCAGCCTCTCCCCCCCCTCCCTCTGCCCCTCCCCATCCTCGGAGGCGCTGGCCTCCCCCGTCATTCTGTCTCTCCCGTGTCCACTCCATTTCCCGCTCACGTCCCATCTGGCCCAGAGGCGCTGCCAGAGGGGTTCCCACCACTGGGTCTGCGTGCCCCTCCTTCCCAGACCCCCAGGGGCACCCCACGTCCATCAGGATGGAACCGGCCTTCTCAGAGCGGCAGGAGAGGCCCCTCCCCCTCCGCTGTCCCAGCCTCTCCTCCTTTCCTGCTGCTCCTCTCCGTCTCCATCCTCCTCCTCCTCCTCCTCATCACGGTGCTGTCTCCTCAGCAGGACAGGCCCTCCACGCCCCGTGGCCCCAGCACCCCACCCAGGGGCTCCCAGTTCCTGGCGTTCCCGGCCTCATGCAGAGGGCCAGATTGGTTTTTTGTTTTTTTGTTTTTGTTTGTTTGTTTTTAAAAAGAATATTTTTATTGACTTCAGAGAGGAAGGGGGAGAGAGAAACATCC
>OY882871.1:1179461-1189461 GCA_963693515.1 Pipistrellus nathusii | reverse complement strand
ATCACCACAATCATGCTGCATAACAAACCGCCCCAGTTCAGTAGTTTAACCCGGCAAAGACTTATGGTCACTCTCGCTGGTCTTCAGAGCAGCTGCCTCTCGCGGGCTGCCTGGATCGCCAGCTCCTGGCTCTGGGCTTCAGGCTGCGGTTTGGGGCTGGGTGTGCCCCATGTCACGGATCCTACGTGGACGAGCAGCGACCAGGGCCTGTGGTCTGTGCCTGCGTCTCTGTCTGGGGCCAGGAGGACGGGCCGGAGCTCCCAGATCGCCAGGGTGAGAGGCGGACCCCGTGCACACGTCGCCAGCTCTGTGCCTCTGGGTCTGAGGACAACGCGGTTTGGCCAAAGCGTGTCTCAGGGCCACGCCCAGAGTCCGGTCCAGCAGCGTCCCCCGCAGCCCCGGCGCACACCTCTCACACGAGCTCTGGGGGACGTGAGGGTCCTGTGAGCTCGTGTGCACAGTGCCTCGGGCCTCGGTGCATGGGTCCGCTCTGCGTGTGCAGTTGTGAGTTTTGCTCAGTGGCCCACACACTCCCAGATGAGTGTCCTCCATTATTCCAGCGAGATGACCGATGGGGTCACCGGAGAGGAACACGAGGGTCACAGGGCCACGGGCACCGCTTAAATGTTAGCGCCCAGTTCACAGCCCACTCCGGGGCAGACGACATAGCGACACCGAGTGGCCTGGGTAGCCATCACCTGTGCGTGTGCACATGTGTGTATGTGCACATGCCGGTGTGCACATACGTGCACGTGTGCGCATGTGTACGTGTGTGCGCACGTGTTGAATCTTTCCTGTTGGAAGTGTGACAGAGGTCCTCCTTCCCCCATTAACCTCTCCCACCTGCCCCGCCGCTGCCCAGCCCTCCACCCCACATCCGTGTCCACGGGCCGTGCAATGTGCACACAAGTTCAGTGGTCGATCTCCCGCGCCCGCCCCCCCGTCCCCCGTCCCTCTGGGGTTCTGTCTGTTCCCGCTTTTATGACTCGGGGAGGGGAGGAGGGTCTGTGGTTCTCGGTTCTCGTTCCGGAAGAGAAGGGGTGGGCATCGCCCAGGAGACTGAGCTTTCCTGCGGCATCACTCCAGCCCGCGCCCGTTTTGGGGGCCACGCGGGGGTGTGGGCGGGAGCGGGGTGTGGGGAGAGCCTCCTGCAGACGGAGCGGGGCGCTCGCAGGCGGGAGGACGCAGGGCTGGGGGAGGGGGTGGCTGCTCCGCGGGGCCTGGGCTCTGAGGCCTGACATGCGGGCGGTGACCTGAGCCACGGGGTCAGAGGTCAGAGGCGCGGCGGGCAGGGCGGGTGCTCCCGGAGGCACTGAGTGCTTCCTCACCGGCTCTCAGGCGGCGAGCCGGCTCCCGGTAGTTACACTCGCCTTTACTCGTCACATGAATTTTTAATCTTTACGACAGGACAGGGAACATCTCAGCATCTCCCCGGCCGGCTGTGCGGTTAAACAGGCAGGGCTGGCCCCGCCGGCCTGGCTCAGGGCTGGGCATCCACCTGGGAACCTGGTGGTCAGGGTTCGATCCCCGGTCAGGGCACAGGCCCGGGCTGTGGGTTCCACTCCCAGTGTGGGGCGTGCAGGAGGCAGCTGATCTGTGATTCTCTCTCGTCATTGATGTTTCTCTCTCCCTCTTCCTCCCCCTTCCTCTCTGACATCAATAAAAATATATTTAAAAACACACACAAAGAAACAGTCAGGGCTTACAGCCCCAAAGCACCCCCCCCCCCCACCTTCAGAGATGCGAACAGCCCTCAGCTCGCGTGGACCAGGTGTGGCCTCTGCCGGGGGCGGGGTCCTGGTGCTCCCTGAGTGCCCCTGGCACCAAACCCGTGGTTTGGCGAAGTCAGATGCCCCTGCTGCCCGGCTGGGCTGGGGGTCCCGGCGTGCGGTTCCTGTGGAGCCCTCAGCCTCAGGCCTGCAGCCCTTGGCACCCCCAAGCCTCTCCCCGAATTCTGTTTCCGCCTCAGAGGCTGAGGCCTTGGAGAGACGCCTGGAAAAACCCGCCCCCTCCATCCCTGCTCCCCCCCCACCACGGCAGCTCGTTCCGCTCAGCAATCAGCACAGCGTGAGCGGGGATCGCCCGCGGCCGGAGGAAAACACGGGGCTGGAGCCGCACGGGAGGGCCTGCCTCGGTGGTAACAGCTCAGCTGGGGGCGTCGGATGCTGGCGTTTCCCGGGGCGAACTTCCAGGGCAGGTTAGAGGCACAGCGGCTCCGCCAAGGAGCAGCCTCGGGCCGAGGGTGCCCGGGGGTGCAGAGGGGTAACGGGGGTGACGAGGGGTGATGGGGGGTGACGGGGATGATGGGGGCTGATGGGGGTGCCGGGGGTATCCGGGGGTGACGAGGGGTGATGGGGGTGCGGGGGTGACGAGGGTGACGGGGGTGCGGGGGTGACGGGGGTGACGGGGGATGATGGGGGTGACGGGGGTGACGGGGGTGACGGGGGTGACGAGGGGTGATGGGGGGTGAGTGGGAGTGAAGGGAGGTGACAGGGGGGGTGATGGGGATGATGGGGGGTGACGGGGGTGACAAGGGGTGATGGGGTGACGAGGGTGATGGGGGTGACAGGGGTGACAGGGGGGTGACGGGGGTGACAAGGGGTGATGGGGGTGACAAGGGGTGATGGGGGTGATGGGGGTGACAGGGGGGTGACGGGGGTGACAGGGGGTGAAGGGAGGTGACGGGGGGGTGATGGGGATGATGGGGGGTGACGGGGGTGATGAGGGGTGATGGGGGTGACGAGGGGTGATGGGGGTGCCGGGGTTGCAGGGGGAGTGACAGGGGGTGACGGGGGTGATGGGGGTGACGAGGGGTGATGGGGGTGATGGGGGTGCCGGGATTGCAGGGGGAGTGACAGGGGGTGACGGGGGTGACGGGGGGTGACAAGGGGTGATGGGGGTGATGGGGGTGCCGGGGTTGCAGGGGGAGTGACAGGGGGTGACGGGGGTGACAGGGGGTGATGGGGGTGACAGGGGTATCCGGGGGTGACGAGGGGTGATGGGGGTGATGGGGGTGCCGGGGTTGCAGGGGGAGTGACAGGGGGTGACGGGGGTGACAGGGGGTGATGGGGGCAGCAGGATGTGGGTGCCCCAGGCAGGAGGGCGGCAGGTGCTTCTGTGCTGTGTGGGGTGGGGGGGTGCCCGGAAGTCCGGGGCCCTGTGGTCAGGGATGGAGCCCTGTCCTGGGGGCCACGCCTGGTGAGTCTCCCGCCCCCCCCGGCTCCCCGCCCATCAGCCCGGACCCTGCATGCAGGCCGGCCCAGGGCTCTCTGCTCCGTCCGCTGTGACGGCCCCGCCTCTGACCCGTGAGAAGCTGGGTGAGAAGCCCCGTCACGCCCTCTCTGCCTGGCTCAGCCCCCCCGCCCCCCGGACTATAACTTCCCCCGGCGCCCACGGACCGTGCCACCGCCCGGGGTGTGGGTTCTCCTCCATGGAACGCGGGGTCACACCTCACTGTGCGCTCCGGCTTCGCTAACCAATGCCACCAACGGGGCTCCTGAGCGAGCAGCCGCGGCTCGCGGCCGGGACGCCAGGGCTCGGCCAGGCCCCCGTGGCCGCTGCTGTCGCTGTCCGCACGGCGCTCCCCTCCGCACCCGTCTTCCCCGCCGCCTCCTCACAGCGGCCCTGTGGGCTCCTCCTCCCACAGGAAGGACGGACTCAGGACACTCACACCCGCCCGCCCGCCCGGGGACGCTCGTCCCCACGTGGCCACCTCCCCACGGACGCGGCTGGGCCAGAGGGGGTGGGGGCCCGTCCCTCGTGCCCCGTCAGGGCGTTTGCGTACCTCCCTGGCATCAGTGGCAGGGATGGGGGCCAGCCCAGCCGTGTTGCTCAGTGGTGAGCGTCGACCTGAGAGCCAGGAGGTCGGGGTTTGGTTCTCGGTCAGGGACCAGGCCTGGGTTTCAGGCTCCATCCCCAGGGTGGGGTGTGCAGGAGGCAGCCGATCCATGACTCTCTCTCCCATTGATGTCTCTCTCTCTCCCTCTCCCTTCCTCTCAGAGATCAGTAATAAATGTGTGTGTGAACAGAGGGCTCCAGCAGCCCCAGGACCATCCTGTGACCGAGAGAAGAGAGACTAGGGGCCCAGCAGGCACAGGAGCCGAGCGTTCCCGTTGGGAGGCCGGGGCGGGCAGTGATGAGAGAGGAAGGCGTGGGCCACGGGGCGGAGGCTGGACCTGGGGCAGGGGTCCCAGGCCTCGTGCAGGGGGCCCTGGCCCAGCCTCTGCTCCCACGACGTGCTGGCGCCTGCAGGCTGGCCGGGGCCCCCTGTGCCGCCTGCAATCTGAGGGTCAGCCTGCAAATAGCCCTGGACTCCCTGGGCCCCTCGGCGGCCACAGGCAGCCACAGGGCGGGCGGGCCGGCGGGCGGCTGACCACCTCGCCCCGAACCGGCTGCAGCTGGGATGAAAGCCCAGCAGATGGGTTGTGAGCGAGGCTATTTATTCCTTCCCGGACTTCAGAGCGAAAGCCCACAGCAGAGACGGTACCCTCAGCCCCCGGGGGACGCCCAGGGTGACACGTGCTGACGGACAGCCACGTGGAGCGGGACCTCGCTCCCGGAGCCTCCGAGCCCACACACAGGGGGGTCTGTGGCACAACGTGGACTGTCGCTTTAAGTAGCTGCTCAGGGCCTCGGGTTTCAGCGGCAGGAGGCCTGTCGCTGCCACAGCCAACGGGAGATGGAGACATCTCCGAGCGGGTCTGAGCGTGCAGCCGGGGCAGGACACGATTTGGAGGCGTCACGGTTCCCAGCCTCCGGTCCACGGCTGAGCCCGGCTCCCGACCCCTCGGCCCTCATGGACCACCAGTGTCCTCCGACCAACGGCTGGCGACCGCTGGACTGCACGGTGCTGGTACACCCACCGGCTGGCACACCCTTCCAACCACGTCTCCGGCAGCCTGCGTGTGGGCTGACATCGCCCACTGCCCGGCCCCACCCGAGGGAGCCAGCAGGGTGGCTTCCGGCAGGACCTGGGCCTGTGCCCAGAGGGCCCCGGCTGGGAAGGCCTGGCTGTCACGTCTCCCCGTGCCAACACTTCCCGAACAAGGGCTCTGCACTTTCACTTCTTTCTTTGTTTCTTCTATTCTTTTTGGTTAATCCTCCCCGAGGGAATGTTCCCATTGGTTTTCAGAGAGCGTGGAAGGGAGGGGGAGAGACAGAGAGAGACACATTGATTGCTTGCCTCCTGCACGTGCCCCAACCAAGGCCAGGAACCTGCAACCGAGGTGCATGCCCTCGGCCACAATCAAACCTGGGACCCTTCGGTCCACAGGCCAATGCTCTATCCACTGAGCCACACCAGCGAGGGCTGCGTTTTCACTTTGAACTGGGCCCTGGGGCTGCCGCAGCCTCTCTGAGCCAGGCACCCTTTCCCTGGGCGGTCCCTGACGCACCGACCCACCGATGGCAGCGCGCCGATTCCTGGCCTAAAACCGTTCAGCTCTTCAGCGCTGGTCTTCTCAGCACACGACTTGGCTGAGAGTCCAGAGTCCGTGTCAGATATGCAGGGAGACGGGTCCTTGGCTCAGAGCAATAACAGCCTCTCTCGTGTGGAATTGTTCTCAGATGTGCTTCCAAGTGCAATTGCTCAAACCTGGACAAACACAGTGTGCCCTTTTAAAGACCACGGAAATACCCGGCCGCTGTGGCTCCGTGGTTGAGTGTCGACCTATGAACCAGGAGGTCAGGGCCACAGGCCCGGGTTGCGGGCTCCATCCCCAGTGTGGGGTGTGCAGGAGGCAGCCGATCCATGATTCTCTTTCATCATTAACATTTCCATCTCTCTCTCTCCCTCTCCCGTCCTCTCTGAAATCAACAAAAATATATTAATTACAATTTTAAAAAACAAAACGAAAAAAGGAAGCGTCAACTTTCCAACACTTGACTGACGGTTGGGATCGAGAGTGAGCAGACGGGCCCTCAGGCCACACACGGCCGCACCTGTCGTTGTAAATAAAGTTTTGCTGAAATACAGACGCCCACTCATGGGCATATCATCTGTGGCTGCTTTCAGGCTGTAACCACAGAGTGAGGAAGATGCGAGAGGTGGGAGGACCAGCCCTGGCCGGTTTTGCTCAGTGGCTAGAGCACCAGCCCTCGGACTGAAGGGTCCCAGGTTTGAGTCCAGTCAAGGACACACACTTGGTTTACGGGCTCGATCCCGGGCCCGGTCGGGGCTGGTGTGGGAGCACCATGCCATGTCTCGCTCTCACATGGATGTCTCTCTCTGCCTCTCCCCCTCCCTGCCGCTCTCTCTAAAAACCAGCAGAAAAATACCCTCTGGGGGAGGATTCGCAGCAGCAAGATCACAGGAATGAGATGGCAAGACCAGCAGAGCCTAATGGACTCGCCATCTGGCTCCTGACAGCCGGTGTTTGCCAGCCCCTCCCAAGCTGTTAGAATTGCTAAACTTCCAGCAGGCTAGCAACTCTGACAACACGACTTTTCAGAATATTGCTGCGCCCTTGGGATAGGAAATGACGGCCGAGACATAAATCACAGCGAGAGAGAATTATACGCCGATTACAGGGAGAGGAACACTTCTGTGCGGCGAGGGCCACCCGCACCACGGTCCCAACACGCAGCCACAGGAGAACACGCTTCCCACACCCTGCCCGGCGCCACCGAGGGCCTGCAGAGCCCACAGCCCAGGGCACTCGGGGCGAGCAGGCCAAGGACACGTGGAGAATGCTCCGGGGGAGACAGCATGGCCACAGCACACGCCAACAGACACTGACCCTCCCGTGGTAACGGAGAACATGCAGGTTAAGACAAGACATCGGAGGGGCACACAGTGTCTGACCGTTGCACAGACACGGGGTCGTGGGGGTCGTGGACGAGCTGCCGGTGGGAGAACGGGCTGTGCCCGGCCCCCGAGGGCCGTCCCGAGGGTCCGGGCGTGTCCAGCCTTGGAGAGCCACCTGCGGGGTCTGGGAGCTCTGGCTGCTGGCTCCTGGGCCGGCCTTCTCCTTCTGGTGCATAAAGTCCCAGAGAAGCTTCCAGAGGCACACCCAGGAGCATGTGTAGGGCATTCATCACAGGGGGAGGGGGCGGGGACCAGGAGCGTGTCTGCGGAGGAAGGGCAGGCCAGCTGTTTCACTTCTCCTCGGCGCAGCGTGTGGCTCACTGTGGCTTACGAAGCGAGTCCCCTTAGCGCCGTGGCCGCCAAAACGTGCCAATGACACAGTTTAAGATTTAAAATAAAAAAAAAATTATTGATTTTTTACAGAGAGGAAGGGAGAGGGATAGAGAGTCAGAAACATCGATGAGAGAGGAACATCAACCAGCTGCCTCCTGCACACCCCCCCACTGGGGATGTGAACTAAGGTACGTGCCCTTGACTGGGATCGAACCTGGGTCCCTTCAGTCCACAGGCTGATGCTCTATCCACTGAGCCAAACCGGTTTCGGCCAGTTTAAGAGTTTTAAAAAAATAAAAAATTAATTTTTGTTGATTTCAGAGAGGAAGGGAGAGGGAGAGGGAGAAGGAGTTAGAAACATCAATGTCGAGAGAGGATCGCCGATTGGCTGCCTCCTGCCCGCCCCACACTGGGGATGGTGCCCGCAACCCTGGGCCTGTGCCCTGACCGGGAATTGAACTGTGACCTCCTGGTTCCAAGGTCGATGCTCGACCACTGAGCCACACGGGCCGGACAGTGAACGGGTGTGAAAGGGACCCCCCGGAGTGATGTGACGCTGCGGACCCTGATTCCAACGCGCCTGAGGTGGGCGGCGGCACGGGGCCCGGCGTGTACGGGCCGGACACTGGCTTCCTGTCTCAGGGCGTTGGCGGGACGCAGGGATCGACCTGACCTCCTGGGAGGTGCTGTGAACGGGGTGACAGCTGTCAGGACAGGTCCCTGCTCTGGGTCCTCAGCTCCTGCCAGCCCGCGGCCCGCGCCCTCCTGGGTCAGAGTGCGCCCGTCGGCTTGGCCTGGGGCGGGAAGCCGGCGCTGGGAGGAGCCAGAAAAACAAGCCTTTAAAACCCATAACCATCGCAGCGTCTCGCTCCAATATCTGCCTCGTGGCGTAAACCCGGTCCCGGGGGCCTTCAAACCTGCTAATTCCTTCCAGACCCGCTTCCCGGGCCCCGCCCCGCCAAGAGGGGCGTCTGGAAGGAGCCCCGAGACTCCGTGCAGAAAAGCGGTAACGGGCGAGTGCGGACAGAACCTCAGACGTACGGGATCAGGCCGGCCTTCCTCAGGCCCTCCCTCTTTCAGCTTTTCCACTGGTCCAAGCGCTTCCTGCAGGGCCATCTCCTGGTTGCCTGGGAACCGCGCCGGCCACACGAGTGGCCTGGGTGCTGGGCCAGCCGCATCCATCCATCCCCTCCTCTCGACGAGGGGCCGCTGCCGCCCCCTGCAGGGGTCCCTACATCAAGGTGATCGGACGTCCTGCTTTTGGTGAGACTGTCCCTCTGGTCCCTCACCTTACCCTACATCCCTCTGCACAGGCTCTCGGGGTCCCCCAGGCTCGGGGGAGCACGGGGTCCTGGTAAGAGACACTCTCCAAAGAGGACCCGCGGCTGCTGCTCTGCTGACTTCCCACTTCCTCCTTCCGGTCTCGCAGCAGCATCACCGATCTCCTCAGCCGCTGTCTTCTGCCTGAGCTGATGGGAGCCGCGGACTCCTTAGAGGGCCTTAGCAGGAGGGCTTGAGCCGACCTATGAAGCAGGAGGTCCTGGTTCGATTCCCGCGCAGGGCACAGGCTCTGGTTGTGGGCTGGATCCCTCACAGTGGGTGTGCAGGGGCAGCTGATCCACGGTTCTCTCTCCTCATTGATGTTTCTCTCTCGCCCTCTCCCTTCCTCTCCAAAATCAATTAAAAATTATTAAAAAAAAAAAAAAAGTAGAGAAAAGAGGGCTTGGAATCCCCGGTGACTTTCTTGCAGACTCACCAGCGGGACCCTCTAATCCATGTGATAGTGCGGGGTCCAGAGAGGCGGGAGGACTCAGGTGATCCGGATAGAACGCTGTACCAGGCGCAGGAACCAGGCGGCGGAGACGGGCGTGGAGCTGGAGGGGACGGCGCGGGACGTCCACGGAGAACGTGCAGTGACGGTCAGTGAACTGTTAATGAGGGCGCCAGGCCGAGGCCGCGAAAGGACAGTCTGTTCAGCCAATAGCGCTGGGACACCGGCTCCCACCCCAGGGCGATGGGGTTCCCCGCCTCCCGGGCCCTCACGGAGATGGGCACAGGGACAGACACGAGAGCCGGAGCGCCAGGCCTGAGAGGAAAGCGTGACACATCTCCGTGGCCTTGGCAGCGAGAGAAACAGACACACAAACTGAATGACAACCAAGTGAGAACCTGGGCTCTTCCAAAGGGAGCACTGAGAACGCGCCGGAGCCTGGCCGGTTTGGCTCAGTGGATAGAATGTCGGCCTGTGGACGAAGGGTCCCGGGCGCTTCCTGGGCCTCCGGGCATCGACCCCACACCTACACCCACGCTCACGCTCATGGCCACGGCCACGGCCATGCCTGGCCTCGGCGCCACGGCCACGGCCACGGCCACGCCTGGCCTCGGCGCCACGGCCACGCCCACGCCATGGCCAGAGCGCGATCACAGCTCGCTGTGTCCCAGGCCCGTGGGCTGGTTTGTGCTTTGAGACAAGTGAGCCCGTTGCTGTCAATGTGTGACGCCCAGGAGTGCCCGGCTCCGGGCGGGGGCGAAGGGGACTCGTCAGAGGCTCCGGGACCCGGAGAAGTGGCTGCAGACAGGGCCCTGGGAGGAGCCGGGGCCGAGCGAGGCCATCAGCCAGGCGCGTCCGGAGGCTTTCTCCTTATTGAATGTTTATGCCATTGTGTTTCCTTCTCTGTCTGCTCATTCCGCTGCTGACGACTTCCCGGCGCCCGCATCACTCCACTCTCCGGGGTCATTTCCGTCCTCCAGGGACTGAGTGGCACCGCGCCCGTCGGCAGAGGCCTGACCGGGAGCCGGCAGAATGGGCAGTGTGAAAGGGGAGCCGGAAGGCCGAGGGGGAAGGGGCTGGGAGAGGTGCCC
>OY882871.1:1131961-1174461 GCA_963693515.1 Pipistrellus nathusii | reverse complement strand
GGGCAGCTTCACAGTGAGACTCCGCGTCCTGGCTCCCCTGACCTGCCCAACGTCCTGGGGACTGGGCTGTGCTCCGCGGAGCCTCAGCCGCCATGGGATCGCCGTGGTGAGCGGTGCCCAAGGCCTGTCCGCTGTCCCCCTCTCCCGCTGCTGGAGCCGTTCCCAGGACTGTGATTCCGGCCCCTTCACCCCCCCTCCAGCTCTATAAACCCCAGCACAGCTTTCAGGGCGATGGCCCTGCGGCCGGAGGAAGTGGGGGCCGGGGAGGGCCGGGAGGGCCGGGAGGGCTGGGGTCTCCTGAGGCTGGTGGCAGGAGCAGGCCAGGGCTCTGAGCCTCGGCATCCCGGTGCCCAGCATGTGTGATGTGGACAGGGACCCCGCGGGCTCCTCCCTCTCTGCGCTCCCCCCTCTTTCCTGTCGGGTGTCTGTGCCGTGGACCTGACCTCGCTCGCACCAGCGCAGGCTGTGGAGTGGCCTTGGTCCTTTCCCGATGCTGATGGAGTGGATGTGACTTGGGGATCACGGCAGGTGCCTGGCCTTCCAGGTTTGTGATGTCCTTGCTCTCAGAGAGTCTTTGCTCAAGTAACCCTTATTCTCTGGCTCCATCCATCCGTTAAAAAATCGTGATGTCGCTGTGCAGAGCTACTGTCAGTTATGTGGATGGCTAATAAGAGCTCACGTGTCTGGGCTCTTTCCAAGCCCCAGGAATTGTGCTTAGTATTTGTCAACTATGTTATCACCGATCTTCACACCGGCCCACGGAGGGGATGCACCAGTCAGCGACGGCCACAGCGTGCTGTGTAACAAAACTCCCACATTGACTGGCTAACTGCAGGCATTCCCGTCCACCCCCGTAGGTCAGCTGGGGCAGCTAGAGTCCAGCTGTAGGTGGGGTGACTTGGCTCCAGCCGGCTCGCTGAGTTCAGGTGTACTCCACGTGTGTGCCTTCTGGAGCCTCCTTGGGACATATTCCTATCACGCTGGGCCCCAAGCACCGAGAGCAGGCCCCGCCCCAACATGCTTCCAGCCTCTGACTCAGCCACAAGCCCCCGCATCTCCTTGTCTGAAGCAAGTCACCCATGTCCTCTGAGACCGTGACAAGGACGTGGACCAGTCCTTCCCGCCAGGGGGTCGGAAACTCCACCTACCACGAGGGGGCGCTATGATAAGCCCTGACTGAGACCCGAGGTCACTCAGCGGGGAGGTGGGGGCGCAGGCTTGAACCCGGTGATGTAACTCCGGAATCACAGCATCCTACAGGCATGCACATGGGGAAGGGACCTGTATTTTCTCAGAGTGGCATTTTCCCACCGCTGACTTGCCAATGTCATGTCGGCATCAGCCTCTCTCACACATGTCCGTGTGTCTGTCCGTCACCCCTCTTCACACACGCCTGGTGTGGGGTGCTCTCTTCACTCCCCAGAATCACAGGCTCAGGCGCACTTCTTGGGCATTTTTTGAAATGAACATTGAGGGGGACCCCCCCCCCCCCCCCGTTAATCTCGGGCGCGTGTATAAAACACCTTGGCAGCCGAAACCGGTGTGGCTCAGTGGATAGAGCGTCGGCCTGCGGACTCAAGGGTCCCGGGTTTGATTCCGGTCAAGGGCATGTGCCTTGGTTGCGGGCACATCCCCAGAGGGGGGTGTGCAAGAGGCGGCTGATCCATCTTTCTCTCTCATCGATGTTTCTAACTCTCTATCCCTCTCCCTTCCTCTCTGTAAAAAAATCAATAAAATACATACTTAAAAAAATACCTTGGCCAAGTCCCGTGGAATTTGTATCAAAGTGGCTCCGTGATTTCACTCAGAAACAATCTGCTCCACGTCAGACGCCGTTCCTGACCCCGGAGCGTGACCGGGGTCTGGGTGGGCCCCACGCCGCCTTGGTGAGGAGCGGTGGGCACTCGGGGAGGGAGGAAGACGGGGGCCGGCGGGTGGGCGGGCGGGCGGGCGGTCTGAGCGGTGGAGAGTCTGTTCCACACGTCCTCACAGAAGGGATTTCCCCTCCGCGTTTCCATAGAGCCCTCCCTGTGTTTGCTTACACCGGTCTGTCCCACACGCCGCCTGACAGCTGCCTGGCCCCGGGCCTTCCCGCAGACACACGGACAACCGGGCCTTTTCACGGCGCCGCCCGCGTCCCCGAGCAATTACGCGGACACATAACCGCCCAGAAAGGCGGGCTGTGCTCGGAGCTAATAAACAAGCCGGGTGAGACCCCGAGAAATGGCATCACCATCCACAGGGAGTTATGAGCCCTGCAGAGAAGCAGCCCATTGTACTTCCAGAAAAAGAGTGCTGTTTGAAAAATAATAACGGCGGTGAATAAAAATCACCCCGGCGTCTGTCTGTGGAAAAAGCAATGGGGTCTGGGAGCCGGGAACCTCTGTGGGTTTTTGTAAGAGGCATTATTTGCAGAAACACAAGAGGCCGTTTTGAAGAATTCCCCTGGGCCCATCCTCCCAGGCGGGGATCCCGAGTGGGACTGCATGAGCGCCTGGGACACGGGAGGGAAGACGGTCCCCTCCAGGCAGGCTACCCTCTGTGGGGGCTGAGATGCAGCCTCAGCACCAAAGATCATGTTTTTTGAGAAAAAGAGAGGAAGGGGGAGGGTAGGACACTGTCCGGAGGCGCCCCCTAGCGGTGTGCAGGCTCCATGCTGAGAAAGCGCGCTGGGCCCCACTCTGGGAGGCCGTAAGGAGGGCTCCGGCCAGGGGCCACCTGGACGAGGGGTCGTGGGGACCGGGGCCGGCACGGGGCGTGGTGCCTGCAGACAGGGCTCTTTTCCTCCCTGGGACCTGCTTCCTCCGGGTCCAGTCTGTTCTCTAACGGGGATGGGCGTCCTCAGACAGGACGGCCGGCCTCGGCGGCCAGGTGGTGTCCGGGCGGCCCGGCCTCCGCGGGGGCGGCGCTCGGGCCGCCGGCCTCCCCTCCCCTCCCGGCGGCAGCGGAGCCCGGGGTGCGGACCGCCCGGCCTGAGCCCCGGGGCGCGGGGCGGGCTCCCCGCGGCGCCGTTAGAAACGGGGGGGTGGGGGTCGGCTTTCTTTCCGTTTGAACCCGCGCCGCGCCCCGTGTTTCCGGCGGAGGAGCCGCGGGCGTCCGAGCCGGGCTCTGCCCAGCGCCGGGCCGGGCGGCAGGGAGGCCCGGCGGCCGCG
Organism: Pipistrellus nathusii; assembly: GCA_963693515.1. Classification (NCBI taxonomy): domain Eukaryota; kingdom Metazoa; phylum Chordata; class Mammalia; order Chiroptera; family Vespertilionidae; genus Pipistrellus; species Pipistrellus nathusii. The sequence goes on along the minus strand of OY882871.1, from coordinate 1,171,309 downwards.
CAGCCTCCATCCCCGCGCGCCCGGCGGCCCCGCAGACAATGAACTTGCGGGCGCCGCGCCGAGGCCGGGCCGGTGCTGCCGGGCCCGCTCCACGGGGCTCGCGGTCCTGGGGGGAAGGCAGCCCGGATGCGGCCGGGGCCGGGGACCGGGGACCGGGGCCGGGGGCCGGGTTGGGGGGCCGGGGCCGGGGGACCGGGGCCGGGGGGCTGGGGGGGAGGCGGGGGCCGGGGCCCCGGGGGCCGGGGCTGGGGAGGTGGCGCTGCGGGCAGCCGGAGGCCTGCGGGGGGCGCACGCCGCGGGGCGAACCCATGAAACCGGCCCGGATAGCGGCCCCGCTCGGCGGCTGCGGGCGGGAGAGCGAGGGCGCGGCCGGCGCCCGGTGAGCGCGGGGGTGAGCGCGGGGCCCGGCCGCCGCCCGCTCCGCTCGGCCGCGCACTCGGGGGAGTCCGGGCGCCGGCGCGGCAGGAGGCCGGCTCGGCCCGGCGCCCCGGGGAGGGGGCGTGTGATGGGGGCGGGGCGGGCGGGGCGGGGCTTCCCTCTCGGCGCCGCCCCCTCCGCCTCCCCCGCCTCCCCCGGCCGCGCGGCCACCGGCTCCGGAGTTGCAGGCGCTCCCGGCGGCGGCTCGGGTCGCGGCGATCGGAGCGGCAGGTCAGGGCGGGCCGGGGGCGGCGGGCCGGGGGCTGGGGGCCGCGGGGCGGGGGTTGGGGGCGGCGGGCCGGGGGCCGGGGGCGGCGGGCCGGGGGCTGGGGGCCGCGGGGCGGGGGTTGGGGGCGGCGGGTCGGGGTTGGGGGCCGCGGGCCGGGGGTTGGGGGCGGGGGGAGCCAGGCGGCGGCGCCCGGGCGCAGGGGGATGGAGCGCGAGCTCCCGGGCTGCGCGGGCGGAGGACGGGGCCGGAGGACGGGGCCAGGAGGACGGGAGGGAGGACTGGGCCGGGAGGACGGGGGGATGGGAGGGAGGACGGGGGGGTTGGGGGTCCTTGGCGCCCGGGGGCCCCCGGCATGCGGGATGGGGCGCCCCCCGAGCCTGGCGCGGGGGTGAGGAGCTCCGGGCCACGGGTCGGACCGGCCGCCGGGCACGCGGGTGCGTGTCGGGGTCCGGAGCCGCGGGTGTGGGCGCTGCCCGCGGTCCTCGCCGCCCTGGGGGCCCGGGGGCCCCGCGGCCGGAGCCGGAGCCCGAGCCGGAGGCGCACGATGGGCCGGGCTGCCGGCCGCGGGGGAGGCGGAGGCCGCTGAGCCCGCTCCTGGGCTCCCGCATCCCGGGCTGGGTTCACGGTGGGTGTCAGTGGCCCGGAGTTCCCCGGATGAGGTTGCATCTCGGGGGGATGAGGTTGGATCTTGGGGGGGATGAGGTTGCATCTCGGGGGGATGAGGTTGGATCTCGGGGCGCTGCGCAGGGACCTGCGTCTGCAGAGGCTGAGCAGAGGGGCTCCCTCTGGGCCCCCCAACCCCAACCCCATTGCACACCCGGGGCCCTCCCTCCCTCCCTCCCTCCCTCCCGGGGGCACCTGATTGTCGGTTTCACTGTGTCCGGCAGGACATGTGGATGGATCGGAGGTGGTTTGGGTAAGAGGGAATCGGAATAGACACGCTTTCTACTCTAAGCCCTTTTTACTAAGTTTTTTCTGATCGTCCCGAACCAGTGGCAGGGCAGTGTTCTTTTTTTAATTTTAAATGTATTTTTTATTGATTTCAGAGAGGAAGGGAGAGGGAATCACTGATGGGCTGCCTCCTGCACGCCCCCTGCTGGGGATCCAGCTGCCACCCCGGGAATGTGCCCTTGACCAGGAATCAAACCACTGGTTCACAGGTCAGTGCTCAACCACTGAGCCACCCGGCGGGCGAGCCCCAGGCCTTTCCTTTGAACCTGCACCGCCCGCCGCTGTGGGCTGGTGTGTGCGGTGAGACCGGGGCCCTGCAGGTGGCCCAGGGGACGGGAGTGGAGGCCGGGCTGCCCTGATGGGAGAGCCTGGGACCCCCCAGAGAAGGCAGCGTGGACTCAGCTCCAGCCGCGGGGAGGAAACGACGGGACAGGCCTGGTTAATTTTCCAGAGAATTCTCAGGCCTGGGAGGAAGCGTGGGCTCAGACTCTAGAAGCGGAGCAGGGGGGGGGGGAGGGCCTGCCCGGAGGCCGGTGTGTGTTTATTGGGGAGAGCACCCACGTCAGAGATGTGGCGCCCCGCCCGCCTCCCCCCCCCCCCCCCCCCCCGGCAGAGGGCTGGGAACTGCCCTCCTGCCCGAGGCCACGGCCACGCTCCCCCCGCCTGGGGGTCAGTCACACGATGGCTCTGGGCTGGGCCCCCTGTGGAGAGGTCCCTGCGTGAAACTTGTGTGGAATTTCACTGACCACACCGACCCCTTGGCCGATCCCCCGGTGATGGCCCGGAGAGGCGGGCCTCGCCCAGCGCTCTGGAGGGAGCGGAGAGGCCCTGTCAGGCCCTCGGGGGAGCGGCGCGGCCCGAGCTGGGGGACAGGAGGGCGGGGGCCAGCCGGAGAGGCCTGGGTCATAGGGCCTCATCGCCTAAACCAGTGTTTCCCAAACTTCTGACATACGTGTCCCCCTTCTATAATTCCCGTAATGCTGAGGACCCCTCGTACTCATGAGAACGAGGAATTAGGCGCAGCTAAGCACGGTGCAGGGCATATCCCCACCAAACTCCGGTGCAACACGTACCCCATCAGACTCTTCCTGCACCCCTGGGGTACGCGGACCACACATAGTGCTGGGCGAGGAGCCCAGGCCGTGCACCCCCTGGACGCCGGGCCGGGCGGGGCCTCCGGGCTCCCCCGCCTCCTTCCGGGGTCTCACCAGGCCAGGGTTTCACAGCCGCCCCTGGAGGAGCCCTTCTGAGGGAGAGGGTCCCCTCGGACCCCGCGCCGAAGGAGGTGCTGGCATCGGGGTGTCGTGAAGAGCAGCCGTGCGGGCACCCGTTAGCAGCACGTGCGTTGGAGGGAGGGCGCTCAGTCACGGGTGCCCCCCCTCCGTCCTCCTGTCCGGTCTGGGGTCCGATGTCAGGGGGCACTGACCTCCTCCCTGCGGCCGGTCCGCTCCGGCCAGCCTGGGCGGCGTGTGGGGAGGGAAGCGGGGGGCAGGGGGGAAGGAGTGTTCCCCGCACAGTGTGTTCCTTACTGTCCTCCGTGCCGGACTTCCTTCCACACGCTCCCCCCGGACATAAAGCCCGACGGGGCGAGATGCATGACGCGGAGGCTGTGGTGGCCGTTCCCGGTCAGTGCGCCACCCCGTGCGCCGCCCAGTGCGCCGCCCAGTGCCAGGAGGAGGAGCCAAGGTGTGGGGTGAACTGGGGCCCACAGGTGTTTGTAAGCTGGGGAGTCGGGAGGAAGACCGTTGACCACAGCAGCTGTGGTTGTGGGTTCCGCTGGTGCCCAGCTGCCTGTGCCGAGCAGGTCACGGTGCCCGGGCCTCGGTCGGAGGGCGGGGGCCCAGCTCGGAGCCCGGAGGCAGGGAGGGCGGGCAGAGGGAGAGGGAGGAGGCGTGGAGCAGGCGGGGTGAGACTGACAATCACGGCTTCGGGGGAGGCGGGCGTGACCAGAGTGGAAGTGGGGGTGGCGGCAGTGGCAAGCGGCAAGCGGTTCCTGGTTCACGCCGGTTGCGAAAGGGCCGGGGAGGAAATCGGGCGCGTCTTGCATCACCAGCAGCGGCAGCCGGGAGCCGGCCAGGCAGCCAGGTGTGTGGGCAGCGCCCTGGGGGCGGGCGGCACGCAGCAGTGGGAGGGTTACATAGTGCTGTGCGGGCGGCTCCGCCCAGAGGTGCCCGGAGCCGGGCTGGCGCATGGAGCCCACCCCGCACCCGGCCCGGAGCGGCCTGAGCACATGCCAGCTCCTGCCGCGCTCGGAGCCGGCCTGCCCGGCACACAGGCCTGTGGTTCCTGCGATGCTCAGCACCGGGGCCGGGGGTCTCTGCGCCCCGGACGTGCACGTGCAGTTTTCACGGATGCTCATTGGGTGGGTGGGATGCATGACGTCTGCGTGTTCTCCCTCATGGCTGCTCGGACTCTGTCAGGCCGGACCTGCAGCACCTGGTCCTGGCCCGCTGTCCGCTGTCCGCTGGCTGTTTCACTCGCTGGGCTGTTTGTCTGTCTGTGCAGAGGGCGGGCACACGCTGTGCTTGAGGCCCTTGGCCGGCACTGCTGGGGTCCAGCTGGGGTCAGCCTGGGGTCAGCCTGGGGTCTGGCTGGGGTCAGCCTGGGGTTTGGCTGGGGTCAGGCTGGGTCAGGCGGGTCAGCCTGTGGTCAGCCTGGGGGTCAGCCTGGGTCAGGCGGGTCAGCCTGGGGTCAGCCTGGGTCGGCGGGATCTGGCCGGCTGCGTTCCTGCGCTGGACTCGGGCGGAGGGCTGTGGCTGTTCCCGGTGTACGGGGGCTGTGGAAGGTCACCGGAGCTGGGCAGGCCCTGCGTGACGCCTGCGTTGGGTTCCAGAACACATCCCGGTCCAGGCCCGGTGCTTGCTCGCTTGCTCGCTTGCTCGCTTGCTGGGAAGGAAGCGGCCTCGGACCCTCAGAAGCAGAGGTGTCCAGGGGGACCGTGGCCACTGTCCAGAGTGTTTGTGATGAAGATACGGAGCCGCAGCCTGGACCCGGCGCCTGCAGACGCCCCGCGGGGAGTCCCCGTCCAGCTGGCGGTGCTCACTGCGCGGGACGGTGCTCACTGCGCGGGACGGGGCTCATGGCTTCTCTGCCCGGGAGGGGCGCCCGCGGCCCGCTGCTCCCTGTGGCCTCGGAGGGGAGGGCCATGCAGGGGGCGCCCCCCTCAGGCCACCCGGGGCTCTGGGCAGCTGCCAGGAGGCTGGGCCCTTGTTTGGGGTCTGAGAGGTCTCGCCCCTCGTCACCGGGGCCGGGGGCCTGGGTGTGCGGCCAGGCTGAGGGGCCCCGCTGGGCTGCCGGTGCCCTGTCCTGCGCCCTCAGCGGACATCCCGTCCCGGAGGAGGGTGGCCGGGCTGAGCGGCGTGTCCTCCGGAGGCCGGCTTCCTGAGCGCCGGGGGCTCTGGAACGCCATCGTTGGCCTGACCCGGTGACGGCCCTCCTGGCTGTCAGCGCGCTAATGAGACACCTTGTTTCCGGAGCCGCAGCCCGCGCCAGGGGCTGCTCCGAGCCAGGGGCTGCTCTGACCCAGGGGGCTGCTCCGAGCCAGGGGGCTGCTACGGGCCAGGGGCTGCTCCGAGTCAGGGGGCTGCTCCGGGCCAGGGGCTGCTCCGAGCCAGGGGGCTGCTCCGGGCCAGGGGCTGCTCCGAGCCAGGGGGCTGCTCCGGGCCAGGGGGCTGCTCCGGGCCAGGGGCTGCTCCGGGCAAGGGGGCTGCTCCGAGCCAGGGGGCTGCTCCGAGCCAGGGGCTGCTCTGACCCAGGGGGCTGCTCTGACCCAGGGGCTGCTCCGAGCCAGGGGGCTGCTCCGGGCCAGGGGCTGCTCTGACCCAGGGGCTGCTCCGAGCCAGGGGGCTGCTCCGGGCCAGGGGCTGCTCTGACCCAGGGGGCTGCTCCGGGCCAGGGGCTGCTCTGACCCAGGGGCTGCTCCGGGCCAGGGGCTGCTCTGACCCAGGGGGCTGCTCCGGGCCAGGGGCTGCTCTGACCCAGGAGGCTGCTCCGGGCCAGGGGCTGCTCCAGGCCAGGGGGCTGCTCCGGGCCAGGGGCTGCTCTGACCCAGGGGACGCCGGCGGGGACGGAGCCGCGGGAACGGGGGAGCCGTGAGCAGGCGGCGGACAGCCCGTCCTCCCCCGAAAGCTCCCGGCCTGTGAGCGGCTCCGGGGAAGCTGGGAAGGCGGCCTGGGAGCCGAGCGGGGGCCTCCCCAGACCCCTGCCAGCCAGAAACGCACCTGTGGGCGCCGCGGTGCCGGCCCTGGCCTTCGAAGGGGCACGGTCTGCCTCGGGGGTAAACTGAGGCGGTAAAAGGAGAGGCGGCCCCGGCTGCCATTTGGCGGCAGAGGACGCATTCGCTTTTGGCTGAGGAAACGGGAACCAGCGGCCGGAGGGCGCGGGCCCTCGAGTGCTGCTCCTGGGCTGGAGCAGGCCGCCCGGAGCCCAGCGTGCCCACGGCCCGCCGGAGCGCAGAGCTGTGCAGAGGTCCGCGTGCACGCGTGTGGACGTGCGTGAGCGTGCATGTGTGTGCATGCGCGGGTGAGTGTGCATGTGTGTGCATGCGCGGGTGAGTGTGCATGTGAACATGTGTGAGCATGCATGTGTGCACGCGCGTGTGTGAGCGTGCATGTGTGTGCATGCGTGGGTGAGCATGCATGTGTGTGCGTGTATGCGCACGTGTGGAGTGTGTGTATTTGTGTGTGTTAGAAAATTCTCACTTTTTTTCATCTGATTTGTTATTTTAAAATCTTGGAACAGAGACCTTTTGCCCATTGAACCCATTCTTATTTATTTTCTTTAATTTAAACTTGTCTTTCTTGTTGAAAGATGTCCGATGTCCCCTTGTTTTTTCCCATTAACCCCGTCCACCCGCAGGGGCCCTCCCAGGCCCTCCCCGCACGTGGTCTGTGTCCATGGGGGATGCACACACGCATGTGAGTTCCCCAGCTGCCCGCTCCACCCCGCCCCCCCGGAACCCACCGGCCTGGGCCCTGCTTCTGTGCCAGCCTTTCTCCCAAAACAGCGTCACTGGGCTGCACTCACACAGGCGTCCGCCGTGGAAGGGTGCAGCCAGGGGCTTTGTGTTTTCACAGACGGGACACGGCCGGAACCGCCTTCCAGGTGAGACCGTGTCCTCAGTCAGACAGGAAGCCTGTGGCCCTCAGCCCGGCCCCTGGTGACCCCCCGCCCCCAGCCCCAGCCCCAGCCCCAGCCCCAGCCCCAGCCCCAGGCGGCGGGAAGCGCACTTCCTCTCCCCTCTCCGCGGAGTCACATGGACGCAGGCTGCCGGCAGGTGCTTCCGTGGCCCGGCTTCTTCCCCTCGCCGTTCCCACGCTCTAACACGCGGTGATCCGTGTGGCACCCCGTCCTCCTCCGCCAGGGGCTGTGCTGTGTGGACGGACACGTCCCTCTGTCCGGCCAGGGGCTGTGCTGTGCGACGGACACGTTCTCTGTCCGGCCAGGGGCTGTGCTGTGTGGATGGACACTTTCTGTCTGTCCAGCCAGGGGCTGTGCTGTGTGGACGGACACTTTCTGTCTGTCCGGCCAGGGGCTGTGCTGTGTGGACGGACACTTTCTGTCTGTCCGGCCAGGGGCTGTGCTGTGTGGACGGACACTTTCTGTCTGTCCGGCCAGGGGCTGTGCTGTGCGGACGGACACTTTCTGTCTGTCCGGCCAGGGGCTGTGCTGTGCGGACGGACACTTTCTGTCTGTCCGGCCAGGGGCTGTGCTGTTTGGACGGACACTTTCTGTCTGTCCGGCCAGGGGCTGTGCTGTGCGGACGGACACGCCCCTCTGTCCGGCCAGGGGCTGTGCTGTGCGATGGACACGTTCTCTGTCCGGCCAGGGGCTGTGCTATGTGGACAGACACTTTCTGTCAGTCCGGCCAGGGGCTGTGCTGTGTGGACGGACACTTTCTGTCTGTCCGGCCAGGGGCTGTGCTGTGTGGACGGACACTTTCTGTCTGTCCGGCCAGGGGCTGTGCTGTGTGGACGGACACTTTCTGTCTGTCCGGCCAGGGGCTGTGCTGTTTGGACGGACACTTTCTGTCTATCCGGCCAGGGGCTGTGCTGTTTGGACGGACACGCCCCTCTGTCCGGCCAGGGGCTGTGCTGTGCGGACAGACACTTTCTGTCTGTCCGGCCAGGGGCTGTGCTGTGTGGACAGACACTTTCTGTCAGTCCGGCCAGGGGCTGTGCTGTGCGGACGGACACGCCCCTCTGTCCGGCCAGGGGCTGTGCTGTGTGGACGGACACTTTCTGTCTGTCCGGCCAGGGGCTGTGCTGTGGGCAGACAGAAATGTTCTCTCTGCCGTCTGTTGTGCTCCCTTGCTCGGCTCCTGTGAGAGGAGCTGCTGACACCCCGGACCGTTTCCCCGGGACCCGCCTCTGTGCCGGCTCTGGTGGAGGAGACGCCGCCTCCTTGCTCTTAGGAAGAAGGCCGATGCGCTTCTCACACCCCTCTCTCTGGGCCCGGAGAGGGCCTGATTCCCGCTGCCCCTCCCAGTTAGATGCATCTTAGAGCTCGGACAGGCCTTCGGGGAAACATAGCTCAGCCCACTTCACAGGTGTGGAAACTGAGGCCCGAGAGGCCGCACGGAGCCGGGATTGGATTCGGGTTCTCGAGGTCAGTCCAGTTACCCAGCATGTGCTCCTTGGTGAGCTCTGAGTAAACCCGAATCCCTGCAGGGCTCAGCGGTCAGACGGCTGGCTGGGTGCGCAGAGGGGAGGCTGGCTGGGTGTGCAGAGGGGAGGCTGGGTGCACAGAGGGGAGGCTGGCTGGGTGTGCAGAGGGGAGGCTGGCTGTGCAGATGGGAGGCTGGCTGGTGTACAGAGGGGAGGCTGGCTGGGTGCACAGAGGGGAGGCTGGCTGGGTGCACAGAGGGGAGGCTGGCTGGGTGTGCAGAGGGGAGGCTGGCTGGGTGTGCAGAGGGGAGGCTGGGTGTGCAGATGGGAGGCTGGCTGGTGTACAGAGGGGAGGCTGGCTGGGTGTGCAGAGGGGAGGCTGGCTGGGTGTACACATGGGAGGCTGGCTGGGTGTGCAGAGGGGAGGCTGGCTGGGTGTACAGATGGGAGGCTGGCTGGGTGTACAGAGGGGAGGCTGGGTGTGCAGAGGGGAGGCTGGGTGTGCAGAGGGGAGGCTGGCTGGGTGTGCAGAGGGGAGGCTGGCTGGGTGCACAGAGGGGAGGCTGGCTGGGTGCACAGAGGGGAGGCTGGCTGGGTGTGCAGAGGGGAGGCTGTGTGTGCAGATGGGAGGCTGGATGGTGTACAGAGGGGAGGCTGGCTGGGTGCGCAGAGGGGAGGCTGGCTGGGTGTACAGAGGGGAGGCTGGCTGGGTGCACAGAGGGGAGGCTGGGTGTGCAGAGGGGAGGCTGGGTGTGCAGAGGGGAGGCTGGCTGGGTGCACAGAGGGGAGGCTGGCTGGGTATATAGATGCTGAAGCTGGCTGGTTTGGTTTGATGGGATTATGCTTGGGTATATTTTAATTAAACGATCTACACACCAATTTCTTAAAGATGCAAACTCCCCATTCACCCTTGCCCCCTTGGGCCGATTGATGCCTAATAACCAGCAGGCGTCACGAGGGGGCGCTCACAGTCGACCACCCAGGCACATTCATCCGAGACCCCCCCAGAGCACGACGCGAGGGCATGGTCCGCCAGGACTGGACTGATTTAACCCTAAACGCCCCGTTCCTAGGCGTTTGCTCTTTTTGTGAAAATACATTTTGTGTGGATGTCAGAGAGGAGGGAGAGGGAGAGAAACATCAGTGATGAGAGAGAATCATGGATTGGCTGCTTCCTGCAGGCCCACACTGGGGATCAAGCCCACAGCCGGCTCATGCTCTGACCGGGAATCGAACCCTGACCTCCTGTTCGTGGGTCAGGGCCTCCGTCTCCTTTGTAAACTGTGAAGTCCGTGCGAGTGGCCGCTCCCGGGAGAGGCATCCTGGCCACTCATTCCTAAGCTCGAGGTTTCACGGCGGCAAAGGAGGGAGCGTCAGAAACACCGAGTCAGCCGGGTGGCCCGGCAGGTCGTCACTGTCCGCAGAATGTGGCCCGGTCGCCTGTCACGGCTCAGCTGGCTCCCTCCTGCCGTTCGGGGGGGGGTGGGGGGGTGGGCTCAGGCGACATGCAGGACAGGACAGCAGTCTGGGCGTGGGGTGTGAGTCCCACCGTCGCCTGCAAGCTAAAGAGGTTCTAGAAGCTTCTGTCCCCCCTAACTCCCCCGCTGCTGGAAAGAGCTGGCCGACACTCTTCCCGCCCTGGCGCCCGGTAACGCCTGGGTAATTGTTTAACTCAAAAGTCTCGCTTTCCCACCACAAAACCAGCCAGTCCCCCGCGTGGATTAAGTGGAGGAACCCGTCTAATTGCGAGGTGATTGCTGTCCCCTCCTCTGAAGTGTGGAGGGGCGGAAGGAAGCCGGGGACTGAAAACCAGAAATTAAAAAGAAGGAAGGAAGGAAGGAGGGAGGAGGAGAGCGGCCGTGTGGAGCGGCCGGTGCATACTTGACATTTTGGGAACATTTCCAGGTTTCCTTCCCGGAGAGAGAGGAAGGGCGGCCAGGGGAGGAGGGCCTGTCCGTCTTCTGTCCTGAGGTCAGTCCCGACACCCCGGGCTGACCGAGCGCCTGCAGCATGAGCCTGGGGCCTTGAAGAACAGAGCCCGTGAACACAGACCGCGGAGCTCCCGGCACGGAGGGGTCCTGGGAGGGAACGGGTTCGGCTGGGGCACACAGTGCCGTGCTCAGAGGATGCGTCTGCCACGGAATTGTCACTGGAAACCTATGCAGTTATTAACCAGGGTCACCAATGCAGTTAATTGAAGTCAAATAAAAGATTACGGGAGGAAAAAAACAACAAAAACAAACAAAAACGGGTAAAAACAAAACTGAAATGGAAATACAGAACTTCTGGCCGCAGATAAGAATCCTGTGGTTTTCGGAGACGCAGCGCGCGGGGCCGGGGGTCGGAGGGCCTTGGGGGGCAGGGCGCTCCGGGGTGTCCGCAGCCGGGCCGGCCCAGCAGAGTCCCCCGTGGAGCCGGGCCAGCGCCATGGCCACAGGCTCCGTCGGGACCAGGACATGGGTTCTGAGTGACGTGGGAAGGAACTAACCCTGAGAGGCAGGATTCCAGACTCTGTGTTAAACACGGAAACTGCACTTCCTGGGGATTCTCTGTGCGTGACTGGGCCAGAGTGGGACACGGCTGCTGGTCTCCCGCCGTCCGTCCTGGTTTCCTTCCTCCGGGAAGTGTCTGCAGGCGGAGGCCACGGCCGAGGCCACAGCTGAGGCCATGGCCGAGGCTGGGTCCGCGGGCTCACGTCCGGGTGGGAGGGCGGGGACACAGAGGGGCCTGACCTGGGCTTTGGGGGACTGGGCTGCCCTCTGAGGGTGAGCTGGGGTTCCGGGGTCCAGCTGGTGGGTGTGGTGCTGGGGGGGGGGGGGCGGCAGCAGCAGCTGGACACAGAGACAGACAGACATGGAGACACCAGGATAAGCCTGGAGGGCAGAGGCGGCACCAGGTGCAGTTTCATTTTCCCCTTCATCCTCTTGTGATCCTTTTTAAAAAAAAATACATTTTTATTGATGTCGGAGAGGAAGGGAGAGGGAGAGAGAGAGAGAAACATCAACGATGAGAGAGAATCACCCAGCGGCTGCCTGCTCGACCCCCAGTGGGGTTTGAGCCCAAAACCCAGGCCTGTGCCCTTGGCCGGAATCGAACCGGGACCCTAAGTCGCAGGCTGGCGCTCTATCCACTGAGCAAAGTCGCTAAGGCAAAACAAACAAACAAAAAAAAACCCAGACATTTTTATTGACATCAGAGAGGAAGGGAGAGGGGGAGAGAAATATCAAGGATGAGAGAGAAACATGGATCAGCTGCCTCCTGCCCGCCTGACATGGGATGGAGCCTGGGGCCTGTGCCCTGGCCGGGAATTGAACCCTGACCTCCTGGTTCAGGGGTCGACGCTCAGCCCCTGAGCCGCGCTGGCCGGTCCTCCTGCGCCGGGCCAGCGATGGGCGGGTGGACGGCCCTTTGTGTTCTGTCCATAGAGTAACAGCCACGCCGGGGGCCCCTCTGGGCCAGGAAGAGCCGGGCCGGCCCGCAGGCTGGGAACCGGCTCCAGACAAAGCCGGATGAGGGGCTGCCGCCAGGAAGGTGCGATCCGGCTGCGCCCGGCTTCGGGGGCCGGCTTCAGGAAGGGCTTGCTCCAGGGGAGGAAGGAGCCCAGGTCTGCGGGTGGGGGCCGCGGTTCTCGTGCTCACGCAAACACGCTCTCCGGACTCTGCCACGTCCACGTTGGTGGAGGAGCCGGCGGTCAGCGCTCCTCACGGCACTGACGCCCCGGGACTCGGGAGCCCCCGGGAGCCCCGTCTCCGTGTGCGCAGCCATCGGCTGCCCAGGCCCTGTCTCCCGCTCCCGGCCGCACCCCCGCCTTCCCTCCCGCGCCCCGGCAGCAGTGCCGGCGGGCGACAGGCCTCAGCCCCGCGGGGCTGGCGTGTGGGGCTGGGGCTGGCGTGTGGGGTTGGTGTGTGGGCCTGGGCTGGCGTGTGGGACTGGGACTGGCGTGTGGTCACTCCTGCTGCGCCTATGTGCCAAGCGAGTCTCGGAGCTCAGTGTGAGGGGTGGGGCGGGAAAGCGAGCCCCACGCCTTCAGCTGGAGGCACGCACCGTCAGGCGTTGGTGAGGGTGCATGTACGCGGAGGGTCACCATGGCAGCAGCTGGCAGTCTGCACTCAATCATACGAAGCTCGCCCTGGCCAGTGTGGCTGAGTGGACGGGGTGTCGGCCTATGGACTGATGGGTCCCGTGTGTCATTCTGGTCCAGGCTCAGGCCCGGGGTTCGGGCTCCGTCCCCGGTGGGGGGCGTGCAGCAGGCAGCTGATTCTCTCGCCATTTATGTTTCTGTCTCTCGCCCTTTCCCCTCCTCTCTGACTTCAATAAAACATAAAAAAAGAAAAAAGAAGAAGCGGAACCTGATGGTCTCTGATTGTTTGGGCTGAACCCTCCCGCCCCCACAGCTCTGTCGGCCTCGGCGCTCAGGGTGTGGTGGAGCGGACTGGGAGCACGGGCGCCTCCTCCCTCAGGGAGTGGTGTTCCGTGGGACACGCGTTTCCACGTCCACGGATGGCTATTCCGTGGGACATGCGTTTCCACGTCCACGGATGGCTATTCCGTGGGGCACGCGTTTCCACGTCCACGGCCCAGAGAGGCGTCCGCGGTGAGGCGGGCTGGCCAGAGGCGGCTCTGTGTCTCCGTTAACGAAGAAGCACCGTTTCCCCGTTAAAACGCTAACGAGTGAGGATGTCATTGGCGTCGCTCGCTCTGCTCCCGGCGGGCGGACGCGTGTCCCGCCTCCGCGAGGCGATGCTGCCAGTCTGTCCCGTGGCTTCTGAGCTGCACACGGCTCTCCGGCCGCCAGCTTCCGGCCGTGATACCCAGCCCGTGCTCCCGGTGACACGGACCCTGTGGTCTGACACGAGGGGCCCGCGGGGGGACCCGGCTCTCGCTTACCCTTGTGGATAAATGCTCGCTAATGGCCGGGGTCAGAGGCTAATGGGGGCTCCCGGCCGGGAACGGAGGCTGCTATTCTGGGAGCGGCGATCGGATCTCCCGGAGGCGGTTCCCACGGTGGCCGTCCGCGGCCACAGGCCGGCACGGAGCCAGGCCGAGCAATCGCCCGCAATCTCACGGAAACCTACACCGGCGCTGAGGCTCCGAGCGCTGGCACCGGACGTGGCGGGGGGGGGGGGGGGCGGCCTCTGGGGCTCGTTTTTAAAGGCAGCGGCCGTGTCGGGTGTCTGAGGACTGTTGGGGGGTCGCCTGGGGTGTGGGAAAGCCAGGCCGTCCATCTTCTGTGCGGGCGCTAATCCGATGTTCCCTCACGGCGGAGCGTGGGTAAGAGCTGTGCACGGTGCAGGACCTTCGGGAAGAGTTCCTAGTGGGCATCCCTCTGGCCCTTAGACAGACCCGGCCTGACTGCCCACCCACCCTACGGAGCCGGCCCCTGCCTCCTCCCGCCCGCCTGCCCACCCCCGGGCCGGCCTCCTGATCTCCAGATTCTCTCTCACGTTGCTTCTCAGGTCCCTGAGGAGAAGGTGGGTGGCTCATTATTATTTTTTAAATTAAAAATATGTTTTTATCGATCTCAGAGAGGCAGGGAGAGGGAGAGAGGGATAGGAACATCGGCGACGAGAGAGAAGCATGGATCGGCTGCCTCCTGCACTCCTGGGGATTAGCTGGCCTCCCGGGCCTGTGCCCTGACGGGGATCGAACCGTGACCTCCTGGTTCATAGGTCAAGGCTCAACCCCTGATGAGAGAGAGAATCAGGCGGGCCCAAATACTAACTTTTTATGACATCCCCCATCTTGTAGGGGCTCCAGGCCCCAGACCTGGGAGCCCACCTCACAGGTCCCACCCCGTCTGTGCTGTGGCCTCCGCCTCCGTCTCCGCCTCCGCCTCCCGGCCTGTGTGTTGGCGTGGGTTGGGAATCCTGCGTTCTGGGGGGAGTGCCCTGCCCTCCCGCTGGGTCACGGATTGCACATTCTTGTCCCGGAGCCGCAGGGACCGTGTTTTCTTAAAAAATAAATTAATGAGGCCCTCCCCGCCCGAGGCGGCTGCCTGGCGGGAGCAGCCTTATCTCCGCGGGAAAGCCGTGTTTTCTCGCTCCGGCCGGCTGCCAGGCCGGGGCCTGCCCTTTTGTGTCTTTGGTTTGGAAGGATTGTTTGTCCCGAGAGAGGGGTCAGCGTGGGGGACACATGGGAGGCGGAGGTTGGAGCCGGGAGGCGCGGGCGGGCCTCGGGCTCCGCGGGGTCCGGGACAGCTGGCTCCCACGGCCCCTCGCCGCCCCCTCGCTCTCTCAGAACGGCCTGACCCCTGACTCAGCCTCCCGGCCAGTGTTTCTCAAGCCGGCGCCCGGAACCTCGGGGAGAGGTTGCGGCCGCGTCTGTTTTGGAAATTCTGTGCGTCCGTCCCAATCCTGTGGGCTCCCAGGGCTCACGAGCAGATTGAAGGCCCTGGAAAGTCCTGCTGTGAAGAAGTCTGTCTGTCTGCCCAGCCAGTGTGGCTCAGTGGCTAGAGTGTCGGCCTGCAGACTGCAGGGTCCCGGATTCGATTCCCGTCAAGGGCACAGGCCCAGGTTGCAGGCTCCATCCCCAGAAGAGGGTGGGCAAGAGGCAGCCGATTAGTGATTCTCTCTCATCACTGATGTTTCTCTCTCTCTCCCTCTCCCCTCCTCTCTGACACCAACAAAAACGTATTTTAAGAAGTCTGTAGTCTGCCTGTTGCACTGTTTTCCCAGGAGTTTAAGCACAGAACGCCCGGGGGCAGCAGGGGCTGCTGGGGAAGCCCGTTTGGGAGCCGCTGCGTGGCTATTGCGCGGCCCACGTGCTTGGTCCACGCACAGGCCTTGCCGTGGGCCCGGCGGAGCCGCTGAGCCTGCCAGCCCGCAGGCGGCGGCTCCACCGCAGGACGATGCCTCCTCTGCAGGCAGCGATGGCGAGAGGGGTGTGGACAGTCAGGGTGTGTCCGTCACACTCGGGCCGGGCACGGAGGGAGTCCGGCGGCAGGCTCTCCCGTTTCTAACGCCCTCTCCTCGCTCTGGGCCTTCCCTGCATTGACAGCGCCCTGTCGGCGTAGCCGCTGACGATGCCGGTGTCCCGGACGCTGCCTCCCTCTCGGGGGACGCAGACGCTTTCGTGGACGAAGTGGCTGCTTTCTCCGATCCCGATTTTACCGGCCAGGGAGCTGGCGCTGTCCCACAGCTCGTGCGTGGCGGCCTACCGGCCCGGAAACTCAGAAGGCTTGGCGTTTTTTGTTTTGTTTTTAAATATATTTTATTGATTTTTTTTTTTTTTTTTTTTACAGAGCGGAAGAGAGGGATAGAGAGTTAGAAACATCAATCAGCTGCCTCTTGCACACACCCTACTGGGGATGTGCCTGCAACCAAGGTACATGCCCTTGACCGGAATCGAACCCGGGACCCTTCAGTGTGCAGGCTGACCCTCTATCCACTGAGCCAAACCGGTTTTGGCGGTTTGGCGTGTTTTAAAAGTCTATATTTTATTGATTTTAGAGAGAGAGCAAGGGAAGGGGATAGAGAGATAGAAACATGCATGAGGGAGAAACATCCATCGGCTGCCTCCTGCACGCCCCCTACTGGGGATCGAGCCCACAACCCGGGCATCGAACTGGTCACCTTCCGGTTCATGGGTCGATGCTCAGCCACTGAGCCACATGGGCCAGGCTGCCTCTTTCTTTTTTTTTTTTTTTTTTACTACATCTACCAAGATGTATCTTCCGGGCCACAGCACATTCTGTAACCACAGAGTCTATAAATAGACGTGAGAGACTCGTGCTTTTCCCAGGATGGAGCGGGAGCAGCGATCTCGGCTGCAGAGGGCGTGTCCCGAGGGCCGCGGGCGCTGGGTCTAGCTGCCGAGGGACCGCTGGCGAGCGGTTTTACGGGGTTCACTCTGCAGCGGTGTGTCCTCTCCATCGTCCTCCCATTGTCCCGAACGCTCCTCACTCCTGCCCGGCCCGGCCCGCACAGCTGGGCCGGGGGAGGCCGGGGGCCTCGGGGGCAGAAAGCCTGTGCTCTCCCCGCTCCCATGAGCCGTGCTCCTTCCTGGTGTTCGGTCGACGTAAAGCGCCGGCGTTTCCGTCCGTCTCTCAGGTTCATGGTCACCGGCTGAGCCTGACCCTGGGATGGTTCCACATCCCGGGACAGAGGGCCCAGGCACTTCGCCGGGGCGGCAGGCGCGGGGGCTGGGGGGGTGGGCACAGCACGAGGGGCCCGACGTGGGGCGGGGCTGTTGGCGTTGGGGCCACGTGTGCTGGCCGAGACTGAACCCCAAAGCCAGGCCCCAAGGCCCCCAAACCTCCCTGTGTCCTGTTAGCTGTTCGGTGGCTTGTGTGTGACCCGGGGGCTGGGGCTGAGACCCAGACGTGCCTCAGAGGCTCCTGGATTGTTGCTGTCACCCCGAGATGGAATAAGACGTCTCTTCTTGCTTGGCTGGCGTGGCTCAGGGGTTGAGCATTGACCTATGAACCGGGAGGTCAGGGTTCAATTCCTAGTCAGCGCACAGGCCCGAATTATGGGTGCGATCCCCAGTGTGGGATGTGCAGGAGGGAGCCTATCCGTGATTCTATCTCATCAGGGATGCTTCTCTCTCTCTCTCTCTCTTTCTCTCTCTCTCTCTCTCCCTTCCTGTCTGACATCAATAAAAAATAATTTTAGCTGAAACCGGTTTGGCTCAGTGGATAGAGCATCGGCCTTCGGATTCAAGGGTCCCAGGTTCGATTCCGGTCAAGGCCATGTACCTTGGTTTCGGACACATCCCCAGTGGGGGGTGTGCAGGAGGCGGCTGGTCGATGTTTCTCATCGATGTTTCTCTCTCCCTCTCTCTTCCTCTCTATGAAAAAAATCAATGAAATATATTAAAAATAAAAAAATATATTTTTAGAAAGAACACACAAGAAAACCTCTTTTCTCTGCCGTTCAGGTGGTGTGACGCTTTAAGGACTGGCCTGCCCCGAAGCGGAGACGTCCCACAGGACACGGACAGAGAGGGGCCCACGGATGGCGGGCCGGCCCGGCCCCCCGAGGAGGCCGTGACCCCGGCCGACCTCCCGGGCGCCCCCGCGCTCTCCGGCGAGGCCCCCCCCTTCCTCCCGTGCCTGGGGGAGCCCTGGGGGCGGCCGGACCGCCCCGCAGCGTGAGGCCCGGCTCCACAGAGCATGCCCCCGCGAGGCCGCGTCCTCCCGCCTCTCCGTGGAACCGCGAGCTCCGGGGCCGCGGCGCCCGCTCCTCTGCTCGCCTGGTGCCTTCCGCCCGCCGCCTGTGCCCGCCCGCTGCCCGTGCCACCGCCCGCCCGCCGGCCGCGCGCCCCCGCTGCTCGCCCATGGCTGGGCCCGGCCGGCCGCGGGCGCGACCATGAGGCACTGCCTTGACTGCGGCGTCCCGCTGCTGCCGGACCACACGCACCGGCCGGGCCCCCCCACCGGCCCCCCGGAGGGCCCCCCGCGCCCAGGAGACCCCGGGGCCGCGTCCCGCGCGGACGGGAGGCCGATGAACCTGCTGGCCGTGCTGCAGGGGCGGCCGGACGGCGGCGAGGCCTGGGGCGGCTGCTGGCGCCGCGGGCGGGGGCGGCGGTGCAGCCTGGCCGTCGGGCTGGCCATCATGACCTTGGTGACGGCCTCCTACATGCTCTCGGGGGCCCGCCAGGAGCTGCTGCTCGCCTCGCCCTTCCGCCTCGGAGCCTTCCCCGGCAGCCCCGGCCTGGGCGGCCCGCTGGGCGGCGAGGGCCCGGGCCCCGCCAAGGAGCCGCCCCCGCCGCCTGCCGGCAACCTCTCGGCGGCGCGGGAGGCCCCGGGCCTGCGGCTGGTCCTGGACAGCATCGCCGCCAGGATCGCCTTCACCGCCCGGCAGCTCCCGGGCGCCGCCGCCCTCCGCAGGCAGGAGCCCCACGTGAGTGCCCCGGCCGGCCGGTGGCTTTGGAAAAAGATGCTTCTCTGTGGGCACCTTCGGGGAGAACTGCTCCAGGGAGAGGTGTCGTCACAGGGCGACCCGAGGAGGGCGTCCTGACACGAGATGGTGCAGCTGAAGGATTGACAGGGGTCCCGGTGGTTTCAGCTGCTTTTTAGTTTGTTCATACACTAGAGGCCCAGGGAACAGGATTCATGCACTCGAGGCAGGGGCCCCTGAGCCCTGATTGCGAGAGGGCGCAGGCCGGCCTGAGGGACCCCACCAGTGCATGATTGGGCCCAGGGAGGGACTGCGGGAGGGCTCCAGGGCATGTCCGGCCCATCTCACTCAGTCCCAATCAGCCGGACCCCAGCCCAGCAAGCTGACTTACCGTTCTGAGCATCTGCCCCCTAGTGGTCAGTGCACGTCACAGCGACTGGTCGACTGGCCGACTGTCAGCCCCCTGGTGGTTAGTGCACATCATAGCGAGCGGTTGAGCGGCTTAGCATCATTAGCATATTATGCTTTGATTGGTTGAATGGCCAACCAGACAACCGGACGCAGCATATTAGGTTTTCATTCTGTAGGACTAGAGGCCCAGCACCTGAAATTCATGCACTTAGGGGAGGGCCCCGCAGCCCGGCCTGCGCCCTCTCGCAGTCCCAGAGCCCTCGGCGGCTGTCCGGCCGGCAGCTTAGTTGGACACAGCCGGACATGCTTAGCGCTGCCGGGAGATGGGAGAGGCTCCTGCCACCGCCACTGCGCTCGCCAGCCGTGAGCCCGGCCTCGGGCTGAGTGGCGCTCCCCTGTGGGAGCACACTGACCGCCAGGGAGCAGCTCCTTTGTCGAGTGTCTGCCCCCTGGTGGTCAGTGTGTGTCATAGCGACCGGCCATTCTGCCTTTTAGTCAATTTGCATATTAGCCTTTTATTATGTAGGATAGGATATATTTTTATAAGCAAATACTTTTTATTGATGTCAGAGAGGAAGGGAAAAGGAGAGAGAGAAAGAAACATCAACGATGAGAGAGAATCATGGATCGGCTGCCTCCTGGCTCATAGGTTGACGCTCACCCACGTCGGGCCTGGTTTTAACTGTTTTTTATGTCTTTATCATCCTGTTTCCATTTTGTCCTCATTAGTACATTTGTCTCCATTCAATATACAGCCAGTGACAAGGTCCCTGCTGCTTACTCAGCAGGTCGTGTGTGTGCGTGTGGGTGCATATGTGCACGTGGGTGCTTGTGTGTGCATGTGTGTGTGGTGTGTGCACGTGTGTGTGCATGTGTGCATGAGAGATAAATCATTGGAGAGTGACTCGTGACCAAACTTCCATCTTCATTCTCTTCAGAGGTTTTTTTCTTTTTAAGTTTGGGCCCCGAGGGAGCAGGTGGTGGCTCTCCCCGGTGTGCTCGATGCGGTGGTTAGCCCAGACAGAGCGCCGCCCGCTGAGCGCGTGTCCGTGTCCATGTCCGAGCAGGACCACGCGTGGTCAGAGTCGTCCCCCGTGTTCCCCTCCTGCAGATGTTCGCGGTCATCCCCAGGAAGTTCCTGCCGGGCAGCCGCAGCCCGTGCTGGTACGAGGAGTTCGCGGGGCCCAACACCTCGGACCCGTACCTTGCCAACTCCTACGCCCTCTACTCCCGGCGCTTCCGTGCCACCTTCGACGCGCTGCGCAAGGCCTTCTGGGGGCAGCTGGCCCAGGCCGCCGGCCGCCGCTACCGCCTGCGCTGCCTGCCGCGCTTCTACGTCATCGGGCAGCCCAAGTGCGGCACCACCGACCTGTACGACCGCCTGCGGCTGCACCCCGAGGTGCAGTTCTCCGCCATCAAGGAGCCGCACTGGTGGACGCGCAAGCGGTTCGGTGCGTGAGCCAGGTCCCGGCGGGGAGGCCGGGCGGCCGGCTCCTGCCTCCATCCCCCCACGCCTTCGTTTCTTTCCTTTCCTGGTTTATTTTTATTGGTGTCAGAGAGGCGGGGGGGGGGAGACGGGAACGATGAAAGCATCATCGATCAGCTGCCTCCTGCACACTCCACATGGGGACTCAGCCCGCAACCCGGGCCTGTGCTCTGACGAGGCCGGGGTCGATGCCCAACCACACGCTGGGCTCACCAGGCCTTCTGCTCACAGAGGTCCCTGGCGGTGGGAGCGAGGCAGGTGCTCTGGGCTGGGCTCCCGGGCACAGCGTCAGATCCTCCCTTGTCTGAGGTCCCGGGCGCATGTCCACGGGCAGGAACCGGCCCCGGCCCCCCGGGAGCTACCGAGTGCAGTGGGTGCAGGTCTGGGACTGCACAGAACAGGCAGCCCGCCTGGTCCCGAGGAGTCTGAGGGCAGGCGCGGGTGGACATTTATCGGGGCTGTCCCCTCCCCCACTGACCTGACCCCCTACCTCTGACTTGTCCCTCCCCCTCTGACCTCTCCCCTCCCCCTCTGACCTGTCCCTCCCCCTCTGACCTCTCCCCTCCCCCTCTGACCTGGCCCCTCCCCCTCTGACCTGTCCCTCCCCCTCTGACCTCTCCCCTCCCCCTCTCACCTGGCCCCCCCCTCTGACCTGGCCCCTCCCCCTCTGACCTCTCCCCTCCCCCTCTGACCTCTCCCCTCCCCCTCTGACCTGGCCCTCCCCCTCTGACCTTTCCCCTCCTCCTTCCCCTCTGACCTCTCCCCTCCCCCTCTGACCTGGCCCCCCCCTCTGACCTGTCCCCTCCCCCTCCCCCTCTGACCTGGCCCCTCCCCCTCTACCTCTCCCCTCCCCCTCTGACCTTCCCTCCTGCTCTGACCTGGCTCTGCAGCTGGGCAGAGACGGAGAAAGGCTGCCCAGCGGCGGCTCCTCCCTGGGGCTCAGCCTGGGCCCTGAGCTTGGTGTCCTCCCGTGGCACCTGGCTCGGTGGACGGCAGCCACGTGGAGACGATCTCGGTGCCTCTGGGCGGGACCCCGGCGCCCCTTCCCCTCGGCTGGCGTGGCCTCGCCGTCCCCCTGCTGAGGCTCCTGGGCCGCCGGGGCCTCCTGCGCCGGTCACTCTTTCCTCCCCTTGACCTTCTCCCCGTGCCAGAGCCGGATGACGGCCGTGGAGTCTGGGCGGCCGGGCCAGGCCGAGGCGTGTTCCGGACGCGGGGCCAGGCCACTCCGTCTGACCGAACGTCTGACCGAACGCTGATGTCCCTCTGGAATGGACAGAGCACACGTGTCTGGGGCAGCGTCAGGAGCCAGGGGGTCCCTGCCCACAGCTCCCCCTTTCCCTCATGGACAGAGCCAGGCCTCTGGATCCGGGGTCACCCTCAGCCTCTCGTCTGTCCGTGGGAGTGTCCACTCCCCGGACCTCAGCGGCTGCCGGCGGGGCTGGGGTGTGGCCACCGTGCCTGCATTCCGTCTCAGGCTGGGCCGGTGTGGCTGCCCGTGGCCGATGCCAGGGTCGCTGCCCGGCTCAAACCACGTGTCTGTCCCGGCACCATCCGTGTGCTTAGTGTTTGGACAGACGAACAGGCTGCTGACCCACAGCACAGGGCAGAGCCCGAGATGAGGGTGCCCGTCCCACAGGCCCTGCCAGCTCCCCTGGCCCTCGCCTCACCCAGCCCAGACGCTGGCCCTCCCAGCAGACATGGGACAGTTCCTGGAGGGCCAGGCCGGTGCGGCTCAGGGGTTGAGCATTGACCTATGAACTAAGAGGTTGCCGGTTCAATTCCTGGTCAGGGCACAGGCCCGGGTTGTGGCTCCATCCCACATGGGGGGCGTGCAGGAGGCAGCTGAGCCATGATTGTCTCTCATCCTTGGCGTCTCTCTCTCTCTCTGTCTCTCTCACTCCCTCTCCCTTCCTCTCTGACATCAAGCTTGAGTGCCCACCCTGTCTGCCCGCCGCCCCTGCCAGCAGCCTCCGGCCAGCCCGGCTGTGGACGCGGGCCCGGGGCCTCCGTCTCCCGCGTCGCCCGGAGCCGGCAGCCCGGCCGCGCCGCCCTCGGTGACCCCGCTCTGATCCCGCAGGCATCGTGCGGCTGCGGGACGGGCTGCGGGACCGCTACCCCGTGGAGGACTACCTGGACCTCTTCGACCTGGCGGCTCACCAGGTCCACCGGGGCCTGCAGGCGGGCGCCACCGGCAGGAGCAGCCGCATTGTCATCGGTACGCGCTCGCCGGGCCTGGCCCCGAGGGGAGGGGCGGACGGGCCTGACCCCGAGGGGCGTGCCCGCCCCCGTCCTCTCCCCCAGCCACTCTCGTCCCCGCTGTCCATGCGGGGTGGGGATGGATGGGTGAAGGATGGATGGGTGGGGATGGATGGGTGGGGAAACAATGCTTCTTGCTTGTGGACCCGCTGTTAGTGACATGTGACAGAATCTGCATTTTAGTCTGAGATACTTTCCTTGTCCTAATGGTCCCTTTTTCACTGTGAGTGGAACTTTCAAAGGACTCTGCTGACTGTTCTTTCTGTATCTGTGGCTTTTCTCTCTCTCTCTCTCTCTCTCTCTCTCTCACACACACACACACACACACACACAGAGAGAAAAGCTCTCCGGGAAGGACTGAGGGGAGGCGGCTGTGTGTGTGGGGAGGCGTGGGGGGCGTGGGGGGCTGGGGGGCGTGCCAGACCCCGAGCCCGAGAGGGGGTCCCTCCAAGAGCCGAGAACTGGCCGTGGGTTCCCAGCGGAGTCGATGCCGACTGCGCACGATTCCTGATGAGGATCAGCTCCCGCTCCCTCCAGCCCTGAGGGCATCACCGCCTGGTTCTCCTCGGGCCTCCCTGCCAGAGCGGTGCCCGGCGGGCAGGTGACAGCCTGGAGAGGGGCCGGTGCCGGTGGAGGTCTTGGCAGGACCTGGAGGGACGGGCCTGGGAGGCCGCGCAGTGCCGCCCTGCACTGGGTCGGTGATGTCCAGATCAGGGTCCTTTAAAAAATATATGTATTTACTGATGTCAGAGAGGAAGGGAGAGGAAGAGAGAAAAACACCAACGAGAGATCATGGATCGGCTGCCTCCTGCACACCCCACACTGGGGATGGAGCCCGCAACCCGGGCCTGTGCCCTGACCGGGAACTGACCCCTGACCTCCTGGTTCCTAGGTCGATGCTCAGCCCCTGAGCCACGCCGAGGTCCTGGGTGTGTGTGTGTGTCACTGGGGCAGGGGGTGGTCTCAGCCTCCACGCCCTGGAGACCAGCCTGCCAGGGTGGGGACCCGCTGGCGCCCTCCCTGGCTCAGGCCGCTCCAGGGGGGGCCCGTCCCTCGGCGCCGCTCACGGCCCGTCTCGTCCCAGGGGAGGCCAGCGCGTCCACCATGTGGGACAACAACGCCTGGGCCTTCTTCTACGACAACAGCACGGATGGCGAGCCGCCCTTCCTGACGCAGGACTTCCTCCACGCCCTGCAGCCCGACGCCCGGCTCATCGTGATGCTCAGGGACCCCGTGGAGAGGTGGGCCTCTGCCGGTCACTGCTAGTGCGTCCCCTCCGAGAGGCCCCACGGCCATGCACCCCACAGCCACGCTGCGTCACGCACACAGAGGGCCACGCTCACTCACCCGGACAGACACCCACGGCCACGCTCACTCACCCGGATAGACACCCACGGCCACACACACCCACGGCCACGCTCACTCACCCGGACAGGCACCCACGGCCACTCACACCCACGGCCACACCCACCCACAGCCACGCTGCACTCACCCGGACAGGCACCCACGGGGGCTTTAAGACAGTTTCCAAGGTGCTTCCTAAAGTCTCCAGATCGATGGGAGAGGGAGCGACGTCCATGCCGAGAGTCACTGATCGGTGCTTCCTCCCCTCTCCTCCCCCCCCCCCCCCCCCCGCCCGGGCCTGTGTCCTGACTGGGAATCGAACCCTGCCCTCCTGGCTCCTAGGTCTGCGCTCAGCCACGGAGTCACCAGCGGGGCAGGGGTGAGCGGTTAGGCTTCCTGTTCCGGGCAGGGGTGGGGAGAGGCTGAGGCAGGCTGAAATAGCAGTCTTTCCTCCCGTCACAATGGATTGTGCCTCTCGAGAGAAAAGCCAGCTGGGCGCGCAATGCCCGCGGTATTTCCTACGTAAACACTGTCCGGAGCTCCTCGCCGCGGTCTCGGCGGCTGCGATGGTTTCCTGCCGCTCGGGCGGGCCTCAGCCTGCAGCCTGCGTGCGGCCGGCTGGCCTGGCCCCGGGCTGCTCTGCGGGGGCCAGGAAGGGAGACGCCCCTGGAATCGGGGGGGGGGGGGGGGGTGACGCCTGGGTCCCCGTTTCCGGACCTGCCCGAGGCCTGTCCAGTGGGCTCTGGGCGTGCGGCTCTGGCTCTTCCGTGAGACCAGCGGGGAGGGGGCTGGTCGGAGTGGCTGTGGCGTGGAGGGTGGACACGGACGAGGCCCAGCCGGCACCCTCAGCTCCGACGGGGAGGGACCGTGGCCGGGCCAGGCAGCCCAGCAGCTCGGGGCCTGGGGGTCCTCACGCTGCACTTGCTTCTTCCCGAAAAATGCTCTCATTGATTTTTAAAGAGAGAGGGAGAGAGAGAGAAACCTCAGTGATGAGAGAGAATCATGCATCAGCTGCCTCCTGCACCCACTGGGGACGAGCCCACAGCCTGGGCCTGTGCCCTGACCGGGAATCAAGCTGGGACCTTCCGGTTCCCAGGTTGACATTCAACACGGCCTGGGCTGCGTGCTTATTCTTTTTCTTTCTCTCCTCCTCCTCCTCCTCCTCCATCTTCTTTTTAAATATATTGTATTGACTTTTTACAGAGAGGAAGGGAGAGGGATAGAGAGTTAGAAACATCGTTCAGTTGCCTCCTGCACACCCCGCACTGGGGATGTGCCCGCCACCAAGGTCCATGCCCCTGACCGGAATCAAACCTGGGACCCTTCAGTCCGCAGGCCGATGCTCTATCCACTGAGCCACACCGGTTAGGGCTGGGTGCTTATTCTCGATACGTTCGCTGTCCTCAACATTTTCTGAGCAGTTTGAACCCAGCAAGTGGCTCTCCCCCTCCAGGGTGGCTCCCTGACTCTGCTCCCCCGAAGGGGGTTATGGGGAGTCCTGGCACCGCTGACTGAGACAATCCTCTGCACGTCCACCTGCTCCTCTGAGGGGGACACCCTGACCTGCTCCCTAGGCAGGAGCCCTCGTCCCCTTTCCCTCCTGGGAGGGAGGGAGCTGACGAGGACGTGCAGTCTGCCGGGAGCTGGGTTTGGGTTTTCTGTGGGATTCCGAGGTTGTCGGACTAATGACCCTGAGCACGTGTGGGTGGGTCTGCACGGACAGACCACGAGTGGGCACACACATACAGGCCTACCGTGTGTGCGCGCGCCTACGAGGGTGGGGGCCCGTGTGGACCTGACTGAGTCCGGAGAGCCTGGGGTGAGGGGGAGGGGACACATGAAGGGAAATAGGGCTCAGCCGGTGTGGCTCAATGGTTTGAGCATTGACCTAGGAACCTGGAGGCCAGGGTTCAATTCCCGATTAGGGCACAGGCCCGGGTTGTGGGCTCCATCCCCAGTGTGGGGCGTGCAGGAGGCAGCCGATCTGTGATTCTCTCTCATCGCTGACGTTTCTCTCTTCTCCCTCTCCCTTCCTCTCTGACATCAATAAAAACACATTTTTTTAAAAGGGAGGCAGGGCCGAAGCCGGTTTGGCTCAGTGGAAGAGCGTCGGCCTGGGGACTGAAGGGTCCCAGGTTCGATTCCGGTCAAGGGCATGTACATTGGTTGTGGGCATATCCCCAGTGGGGGGTGTGCAGGAGGCAGCTGGTCGATGTTTCTCATCGACGTTTCTAACCCTCTATCCCTCTCAATTCCTCTCTGTGTATAATCAATAAAATATATTTTTTTTAAAAATAAAAAAATAAAAAATAAATAAAAAGGGAGGCAGGAACACGCTCACCTGCAGGAGCCCAGAGCGTGTTAGGAACAGCCCCATGCCGTTGTGCGGTGGTGCCCCGTCCCTGGTTGGCAATGCCCGCTCCTGCTGACCGCCCCGGACGGCGATGCCCGCTCCGCTGACCGCCCCGGACGGCGATCCTGCTCCGCTGACCGTGTCTCTCGCCCAGGCTGTACTCGGACTACCTGTACTTCGCCTCCTCCAACAAGTCGGCCGAGGACTTCCACGAGAAGGTGACGGACGCGCTGCAGCTGTTCGCGGCCTGCCTGCTGGAGGCCTCGCTGCGGGCCTGCGTGTACAACAACAGCCTCAACAACGCCATGCCGGTGCGAGCCCCTCCCCGCCCCCGAGCCTGCCCCGAGGCCCCCCGCCCCCCCCCAGCCGGTGCGTGCCCCTCCCCCGCCTCCCCGAGCCTGCCCCGAGGCCCCCGCCCCCCCCCCCAGCCGGTGCGAGCCCCTCCCCACCCCCGAGCCTGCCCCGAGGCCCCCCGCCTCCCCAAGCCTGCCCCGAGGCCACCCCCCTGCCTTCCCTGAGCCTGCCCCGAGGCCCCCCGCCTCCCCCCGAGCCTGCCCTGAGGCCCCCCCGCCTCCCCGAGCCTGCCCCGAGGTCCCCCCCGCCTCCCCCCGAGCCTGCCCCGAGGCCCCCCCCGCCTCCCCCCGAGCCTGCCCCGAGGCCCCCCCGCCTCCCCGAGCCTGCCCCGAGGTCCCCCCCCACCTCCCCCCTGAGCCTGCTCCGAGGTCCCCCCCCCCGCCTCCCCCGAGCCTGCTCCGAGGCCCCCCCGCCTCCCCCGAGCCTGCCCCGAGGTCCCCCCGCCTCCCCCGAGCCTGCCCCGAGGTCCCCCCGCCTCCCCCGAGCCTGCCCCGAGGTCTCCCCACCCCGAGCCTGCTCCGAGGACCCCCCCCCCGCCTCCCCCCGAGCCTGCCCCGAGGTCCCCCCCTCCGCCCCCCCCGAGCCTGCCCCGAGGTCCCCCCGCCTCCCCCCGAGCCTGCCCCGAGGTCCCCCCCCCCCCCCCCCCCAGCCTGCTCCGAGGTCCACCCCTCCCCGCCTCCTCCCGAGCCTGCTCCGAGGTCACCCCCCCTCCTCCCCCCGCCTCCATCCCGAGCCTGCCCGGAGATCCCCGCCCCCACCGCCCAAGCCTGGCCCTCAGGCCTCCACACCCCCCCTCCACGGCTCCCCCCGGCTGCTGGGCAGGTGGTGTGGGGGATTTCAGCATAATCATGAGAGGCAGGGTGTGTGTGTGCATGTGTGTGTGTGTGTGTGTGTAAGGTGACCACCCGTTCCGCTTTTGGCGGGACAGTCCTGATTTTTAACAATTTGTTCCGCGTCCCAAGGTGTTTTAGAGAAGTCCCCATTTTTGAATTGGGACTTTTTCAAACGCCGCGGGACAAATTGCTAAAAATTATAAAAAATTATTAAAAATCGGGACTGTCCCGCCGAAAGCGGGACGGCTGGTCACCTTAGTGATGGATGTCAGAGCGGGAGGGAGGCGGCTCTCCCGGCTGCTGCGGGCCCAGGAGCAGTGGCTCCTCCGTCGGCTGGGCCGTCGCCAGGCTGAGAGCCGATTCGCGTGAGAAAGCGAACAGGAGTGGAGCAGGCTGATGGCACACCACGCGGAGGGCATGGCGAGTCCCTCCGAGGTGGGCTTAGCGCCGCCTTATCAGCGACTTCGCAGCGAGCGGAGCGTTTGCCGCAGGATGGAGCAAGCCCTGTGCCTGTCCCTGTTGTCACTTTAATTTTTACTGACTTGAGAGAGCGGGAGTGAGAGAGAGAAGCATTGATTTGTTGTTTCGCTTATTCAAGCATTTATTCGTTGCTTCTTGTATGCGCCCTGACCGGGGAGCAAACCCGCAACCTTGGTGTGTGGGCCGCTCTAACCATTGGGCTGCCTGGCCAGGGCTCGCCCGTCTTGAACGCCTCTGGGAGGCAGGATGCCCGCGGCCACTTCCTCCCACCGCGAGGACAGGCGGTCCCTCCCTCTGGCCTCCCTGTTGGCACCGTGGCTGGGAAGGAAAACGCGCGGAGGCTGGGTGACAAGTTCACGGGCGCGGTCCCTGGTCTCCGTGTTTGTACAGCTGCATGTCTCTCAGGCCAAACCGTCCCTGGGCGGGAAGGGACTCAGGCGCCTGCGTTACTGAGCTGGCACCATCCTGGTTTCTCCAGGGCCCCCATTGCTCAGTCCTCCCAGGTGCCCTGAGATCCAGCCCACCTTACACGGAAGGCGCGGGGGCTACGGAGGGTCCCTGGCACCCAGAGCCGGTGGCTAGTCCCGGGCGGGCTCCGGGTGCAGCGCCAGGGCCCAAGGCCTTGGACCTCGGGGTGGGGCCCTGAGGGCAGAGATGTGGATCAGCAGGAGGCAGGTGCCTTTTATCGTTTTGAATGTGTTGTTATTGATTTTAGAGAGAGGGGAAAGGACAGGGAGAGAGCAATATTGATCGGTTGCCTCTCATACGCACCCCGACCAGAGATGGGACCCGCACCCTGCACATGCCCTGACCAGGCCTTGAACCGTGCCGGGAAGCCCCCAACAGGGTCGGCACGAGGGTTCAGTGCCCCCGAAGTGGGAGTCTTGCAAGAACGTGTGGTGTGCCCGGCGGGTGTGGCTCAGGGGTTGAGCGTCGACCTAGGAACCAGGAGGTCATGGGTTCGATTCCCGGTCAGGGCACGGGCCTGGGTTGCAGGCTTGATCCCCAGTAGGGGGCGTGCAGGAGGCAGACGATCTGAAACAGAAATAAGGGAACATGCTGTAGATGTCTATAAAGGAACGCGTGGCATTTAAAATCCAGCATCCAAGGCAGGGGGCTTGGCCCTGACGCGGCGCCCGGGCGGGCGGAGCTGCCTGGAACGGCGCCTTCTCCGCGCAGGTGCGGCTGCAGGTGGGGCTGTACGCCGTGTACCTGCTGGACTGGCTCTCCGTGTTCGACAGAGACCAGCTGCTCGTGCTGCGCCTGGAGGACCACGCGTCCGACGTCAAGGCCAGCATGCGGAGGGTCTGCCAGTTCCTTAGCCTCGGTACGGGTCGGAGGCGCTGGGGCTTGCGGGCAGGCGGGCGGGGAGGGAGGGGCAGGGGGGCCATCCGGCACCAGCTGTGCGTGGTTGGGGCGGGGTCCCGGGCGGGGCGGGCGGTCCCCTGCAGGAGTGGCGGGCGCGTGGGCGTCGCAGCAGGTGCCCAGGAGGCTGCCCCGCCGGCGCCCCTCAGCCCTCTCTGCCCCGCCCAGGGCCGCTGAGCGAGAAGCAGGAGGCCCTGATGACCCGGAGCCCCGCCTCCAACGCCCGGCGCCCCGAGGACCGCAGCCTGGGGCCCATGTGGCCGCTCACCCAGCGCCTCCTGCGCGACTTCTACGGACCCTTCAATGCCCGGCTGGCCCAGGCGCTGGGCGACGAGGCCTTCGCCTGGAGGAGGACGTGAGGCCGGCAGGCAGGCAGGCGCACGGCGTCCGGCGATGGCAGACGTCTCCCGCGGGAGCCGACTCGGCGTGCGGAGCCCGCCCCAGGCTCCCGCCTGATGCCAAGACCCCGGGCGTGGGCCCCGGCCGAGCGTGGGAACCTTCCGGCCTCCGCAGCCGCTGAGCGGGGGCGGGCGGAAGGCCTCCTGGCATCTGGGGGGCCATGGGGAAGGACCGAGGGGGCCCGGAGCCCAATGGGCACCCCCGGGACCGGCAAGCCTCGTGCTCAAGTGCAGTCGGGAGGGTCCCTGTGGCCCAGACCCGAGCTCTCCGAGTCCCGGACGCCGAGTCGGAGAGCGCCAGCACCCTCCCTTCCCCGCAGCCTCCACCCCCACCCCACCCCGCAGCCTCCACCCCCCCGCCCCCACCCCGCAGCCTCCACCCCCGCCTCCACCCCCACCCCCACCCCGCAGCCTCCACCCCCCCGCCCCCACCCCGCAGCCTCCACCCCCGCCTCCACCCCCACCCCCATCCCGCAGCCTCCACCCCCACCCCTGCCCCCACCCCGCAACCTCCACCCTGCACACCCACGTGGCTCTGGCGTGAGGATGAGCTCGGCCTCCAGCGGCGCCAACTTCCTGCCGTGGGAGCGCGCCGCCCGAGGGAGGCGAGCACGGGGTCGGCCCCGCGGCCTGGCCGTTCCGCCTCGGAGGGGCCGCGTCCTGACACCCGCTTTCTCGCAGCCGGTGGGTGCGCAGCTCCAGCCCGAGGTCTGGCCCAGCACAGCGGGGCAGGACGGCAGAGTGTGTGTGTTTATTGGCAGCACACGTGTGTGCGTGTGTGCGTGTGTGCGTGTTCGGAGAGGGCTCCCCGGCTCTGGCTGACGCGGCTCCCGGCTCCCCGCTCCGGACACAGCGCTCCCGGGACACCCCACGTTCACGGGATCTGCTCGGCCGCCGGCCGTGGCCCCGGCCGCCTCACGCCCTCTGCACGTGGCCGCGTGCAGCCGATTCTGCTTCTCACAGAAGCACACGCCCCAGTGTCGATGCCGCTGGCCCATTGTGGGGTCACTACGCCAGGCCCGTCTGTGCCCGCGGTGCCCCCGTGCCCGGCGCGGTGTCTGCAGGGCCTCCCCGAGGGCAGGTCTGCTCTCCCTCCGAGGCCGGTCCTGGTGACGCCCAGGTGCCGCTCTGCACCCCCAAACCAAAGCAAAGTGGGCGTGCCTCCCTGGCACCGCACCCCGGGCCCTGCCAGGCCGCGTGGGGCCTGCACAGCGCCCTCCGCGTCCCGCGCAGTGACCACGCGGTGCTGTATTTCTGCCGGAATAAACGTGGCCCAGACGGGGCTGGAGGCGTGGCCTCTTCCCGCTGGACTGAGCTGGGGCTGGTGTCTGAGTGGTGACTGCTGGGGAGGTCAGAGGTCAGCCTCCCTGCCTGCCCCCGGGGTGACCGCGGAGGGAGGGAGGGAGAGAGGCAGGGTCCCAGGGAGAGGGTCGTGTGCCCGGGGCCTCTGCGGGGTGAGGCCCAGCGCTGGGTTCAAAGGTTAACGGCCACCGGCCCTCTGCCCCCCAGGCCGCTCCCGCCCCGCCCCTGCCTGGCCCCGGGGCTGCGGGCTGAGACCTGTCCCGTGGACGTCTGTCCTGGCCGTCCTGGCGCTGTCTCAGTGGGGGTTGGAAGGCCAGGCCATCGGGGGGCGGCGGGGACTCTGGTTGGTCTCCCAGATCTGGAGAGACCACTCTGGGGGAGCCTCTCGCCAGCGCTGCCCCCACGGGGTGTGTTGGGGGGGGGTGGCTGGTGAGTCCAGACCTGGAAGTGAGGGGACCCGTCTCTTGACAAGGAGCCAGGAGCAGTTTGGCCAGCAGAGGACGTGTCTCAGCAGAAGGGTGTGTGGGTGGGGCGGGGCGGGGACAGATGGCGGTGGTCCTGAGGGCTGGTTGACCAGTCCCTTTCCCGCGGTGGGGCCCCCGCTCAAGAGCCAGCTCTGGAACATTCTGCTGAGGCTCACATGTCCAATGTCAGCCTCCCATGTCCAATGGCCTCTCCTCAGCTGACCCCACGGGGACCCCGGGCCTCATCCTGCAGGGACGGGCTCAGGGCGGCGTGGCCCGTGGGCGGCGTGGGCAGAGCCTGGGCTTTCCCAGAACCTTGCCCGCAGGGCTCCTGGGGAGTTGTGAGGACAGTGGCTCCTGGGAGGGGGACGGGGGATCGGGGGGGGGGGTGTATGCTGTGAGGTCAGGGTCAGCCTTCCCCAGCCACCACCCTGAGCTCCGGGGTGGCGGGGGGGTCGGGGGGGGCGGCGGTCAGGGAACGTTCTGGTTGTGTGGCTTTCACAAGCTGCTCCCTGGGCAGCAGGACTGACTCACCAGCCTGGACCTCAGGCCTCAGCGCTGCCCCGTGGCCGAGGGGGGACCGGGGGCTGAGCACCCCCATCTCAGGAGGGGCTTCTGTCGGCTCTGGCGTTATTGTTATCCAGGTGGGGAGACTGAGGCTCACGGGGGACCAACTAGGGAGCCCCAGCCCCCCAGCTACGGGGAGCAGAGCAGAGCCTTGACCCAGGGCTGTGGTCTCTGGGCCTGAGACCTCGGTCCTGCTCTCACCTCTGACTGCTGAGGCCTGAGGCCTGAGCTCCCAGGAGGCAGGTGGGGGTGGGGTGGGGCCTGAGCCTCAGGGGAGCTGGGGGGCGGGCGGGAGGCGGGCAGACGGGACGGAGGTCAGGGCCAGGCGGCATCTGCCAGGCCTTTCCCGGTCGAACAGCCCGACAGCCCTGCGTCCCGGGGAAGCCTGAGGCCCAGCCCATTGTGCCCGCCATCTCCACCCGCACCCGGAGGGCAGGGAGCTGGCCGACGGGGCCGGGGCCTCACAGGAGCCCTGCCTGGGAGGCTGAGCAGGTGGCCCTGGCTCCGTGGCCCCCTCCTGCGGAGGCGTCCTCGGGGGCCTGGCAGCCGGTCCCGGGTCCATACGGGGAGCCTGGCAGCTGGTCCCGGGTCCATACGGGGAGCCTGGCAGCCGGTCCCGGGT
The DNA here is from genome assembly GCA_963693515.1 of Pipistrellus nathusii. NCBI lineage: Eukaryota > Metazoa > Chordata > Mammalia > Chiroptera > Vespertilionidae > Pipistrellus > Pipistrellus nathusii. The sequence goes on along the minus strand of OY882871.1, from coordinate 1,139,033 downwards.
CCATACGGGGAGCCTGGCAGCCGGTCCCGGTCCGTAAGGGGGTCCGTACGGGGCCTCATGGCCAGTGGCTCAGCGGCCGAGTCATGGCCGAGGAATGAGGAGCGGCTGCCGCCGCCTCCGGGCTGGCCTCCAGGCCTCAGAGGGGCAAAGCCCGGCCCGCAGTTGCCATGGAGACCACTTGTTGACACCCACCTCCACATGAGCTCATCTGGAGAGCGGCCATTTTCTGCACGTTCGCCGTGATGGAATTCGGGAAAATTCCAACGCCAGGGCGGCCGCGTCCAGAGGCGGCTGGTGGGGCGCTCGGCCCGGGCGGACGTCTGCGTCCGGCCTCGAACCTCCTGGTCCCCGGAGGGCTCTGAGGCTCTGACGCTCCGGCTCCCGGCCTTCGCCCAGCCACCACTCCCCCGGAATCCACCCACCAGCTTCCCACTCCCCCACGGCCAATTGCAAGTGCCGCCGCCTCCAGGGGGCCTCCTGGGCCCCACCCCCCTCTCCCTCCTGACCTGCACGAGCTCTCTCCCCTTCTTGGTCCCTGTCCCCCCAACGTGGCCCTGGTTCCCTCCCGACCCTGGACTCTCCCGTGTCTCCATCTCCCGTGTCTCCATCTCCCGTAAACTCTGGCGATGCCTGCCCCCAGGGACCCTGGCCAGCCCGTGGTCACTGGCACCAATTCAACGCCGATGGGAAGCCTGGGGTGGGGCACACCCGGGGGGTGGGTGCCCGTTAACATTTCACCTGCAGTGTTTCAGCTCCAGCCGAGGAAACAGCCTCCAGCCTCGGGGAGGGAGGAAGGGCCAGAGGGGAGCTCACTCACAGACAGGAGCCCCAGTCCCGGATTGGTCTGTCCTCATCCTCCCGCTGTCCTGATGGCCGGAGTGGAGCTCTGGCTGGCTGTGAAGAGGCTGATGGGGGAGGGGGGTACCGCCGAGTAGCTCCCAGGAGACTGGGATGGAAGTAGGAGCTGTAGGGCTGCTCCGAGCGGGACGGCAGCAGGCGTCCAGGGCAGGCCTCTCCCTGCACGGTCTGCACAGGAGGCCGGTGTGTAGAAATGGCTGCCAGGCTCATTTTTTGTTATTGTTTTTCCTGTTTGTTTGCTTTTTTGGGGGGGATGCTTTTGAGCCCAGTTGGTCCCCAGGAGCCCTGTTGGCATTACCGCCTTTCTCCGTGTTCACTCCAGCGGGTGCTGCCCCGGGGAGGGCGGAGAGGGTGCCTGCAGAGACCTGAGCTGGGAGCCAGGCTGTGGCGGACTTCGCCCCGCATCGGGCTTCTCTGAGCCTGTTTCCCCGGCTACTGGCCGGGTGGGGTCTGGAGGATTTCTCTTTCGAAATATATTTTACTGATTTTTTTTTTAACAAAGAGGAAAGGAGAGGGAGAGAGAAACATCGATCAGCTGCCTCCTGCACACCCCCCACCAGGGATATGCCTGCAACCAAGGTACATGCCCTTGACCGGAATCGAACCCGGGACCCTTCAGTCCACAGGCCCACGCTCTATCCACTGAGCCACACCTGTTAGGGTGGATCTGCCCGTCTTTTGAAACCCTGTCCCTTCCTGAAGCGTTTCACAGAGGAAATGAGGGAAGGGGTGTCCTGGGCACGAGGCACCCACACGCAGCCCTAGGCGATGCTGCCCCCGTGTGGCTGCCATGGGCACTACAGGAAGGCCACCCTGGCCACTCGGAGAGTCACATAGAGGATGCCCACCGCCCACCTGACTGCCCCCTGGACTTCCTGTCTCCCTGCCCACCTCCCACGGAGCCCCGGGGCCCAGGGTGACCCCAGTCCGAGGGCGCCCAGGGTGGGAGGCCTGAGGCCTCCGCCCGGCCAATCAGGAGCGCTGTTCTGAAGGTGCTGATGTGTGTGTGTGTGTGTGTGTGTGTGTGTGTGAGAGACAAAACCTCTCACCCACTTCCGGGCGCTCTGGCCGAGCCCAGGGGGGCAGTTCCCCTGCTGTGCCCTCGGGGAGCAGGGCCTCTGTCCTCGGAGGCGCTGGGACAGCAGGGGAGGAGTGAGCAGCCTGCCCAGGCTTCCTGCCGTGAGGGCCCTGCGTCTGTCTGTCTGTCCCACCGCTGCCCGGAGTCACTGATGGTGGGATGTGAACAGCGACGTGGGCAGAGGCTCCTGGAGCCCGCGTGCTGGCCTCGGCCGGCTGCCATGCGGGGCGGGGGGTGGGGGGAGGTCGCCCTGGACCCGGGGAGGGGACCAGGGACTGGACCGGGGGCCCTGCAGCTGGGGGAGGGGCAGGCAGAGCTGTCTGGGGTTCGGGCCTGAGCTGACACAGGACGGATGGGCGGGTGGCACTGACGCACTGGCCATTCTGTTCCGCCTGCAGCCAGGAGGGGCTGGGCCAGAGGAACAGGGTCCCCAGCGGAGGATGAGCTGGAGCGAGGCGTCGGACACCCGCCAGGCGATGGGCTCGGCCCGTCCAGCCCTGGGCCGAGGGGCGGATGCGGCCTGAGGGCGTGCCGGGGCCATGGCGGCCCAGGGCGGCGAGGCGGTCCTGGCGGCGGGAGCAGAGCTAGACTTTCTCCCCGAACACGTGGGGCCCAGCGGCAGGGCCTGCCTGGCCAGGGTGGGTATTTTTTTAAAAAAAATAAATTTTATTGATTTTTTTACAGAGAGGAAGGGAGAGGGATAGAGAGGTCAGAATCATCAATCAGCTGCCTCCTGCAAAATCCCTACTGGGGATATGCCTGCAACCAAGGTACATGCCCTTGACCGGAATCGAACCTGGGACCCTTCAGTCCGCAAGCCGACGCTCTATCCACTGAGCCACGCCAGTTAGGGCCAGGGCTGGGTCTTGAGAGGCCATCAGCGGGGCCTCTGACCCTCTGACCCTCTGACCCTCTGACCCCGAGTGGCCCCGCCCTGGCATTCACCGGAAGGCTCCTGGCTCCCGGCCGCCCCACCGCCCTGTTCCTGCCGTGGCCTCACAGCCGGAGTCCGTGTGCGGGCGCTGAGGGCCCAGGCTCCTCCACGCGGCCTCGGGAGCCTGAGGGCCTGTGAGGGCCCTGCAGCCCAGCAGAGGGCAGCCTGGGCCTGGGAATGAGCCAGCCGCTCACAGTGAGAGGCAGCCTCCCGGGAAGAGTGCAGGCTGGGCGCCTGAGCCTGCCCTCCCCAGGGCTCCAGGCCGGCTCCCTGACCCCGCGGGCTCCTGCTGGGACCCAGTTGGCTCCCCCCAGAGAGAAACCCTGGGAGGTCTCAGCCAGGCCCCCCCCCTCCTGGCAGTGCTCCCTCTTCTGTCACCCGTCCTGGCTGATCAGCGTCCTGGCTGGTCGGCGAGGGCCTGTGAGAAGGCGGCCCCTCCCTGCTGTCCTCAGGGCCCCCTGGGCCGGTGGCTCTCAGCCAGCTCCGCGCTCAGTGCCGGCGCCGGCCCTGCCTGGCACACCACCAGCCGGTCAGCTCCGGTGCTGCCGCTTGGCTGCACAGGGACCTGGGCCCCACACCTTGGCTTTGTGCTCTGAAAACGGGACCGGTTCTATATAATAAGAGCCTAACAGGCAATTAGACCAAATGGCGGAACGACCGGTCACCATGACTGCACTGACCACCAGGGGGCAGACACGCGGTGCAGGAGCTGCCCCAACCTACAGGCCCCAGGCCGGCCGAGGTGGGTGCCAGCAGGGGCCCCGATCGCCCTGCTGGCCGCCCCAGATCAGCCCTGATCGCCCGCCAGGCCTAGGGACCCCGTGCACACGTCCCGCGCACCGGCCTCCAGGGAATTAATCGCTGAGACGTGCTCAGCAGAATAGCTGGCGTGTAGCCTGAGGCAGGCACACGTGCATTTGCAGTGATAGATGGGGAGGGATAGGACATTTTCTTAAGCTCCGGAACACCCTGCTTTTCCACCTGAATCGCTCCGTGGCCTCCATCTGCGTGGCCGGGCCCTGCCTGAGCCTGTCCCTGCAGGGCAGCGGCCCCGGCCCACACGGGGCTGTTTCTCCGCGGGGGATGGAGCCACGCGGTGCCCCCCAGGCGCCGTGGGACGGGATTGGGTTCCCTCTTGTTTGTGCTAAGTGCTTCGGGTTGGGTTTCAGTGCCAGGCGGGAAGAGTAAGGAAAGCCTGAAATTACATATGCGTCTGGATCCTTCTAGAAGCCCCAGGGAGAGGCAGCCGCCAGCGCCCCCGGAGCCGAGCGCCCGCCTCCCGCCTCCGGCCTCCCGCCTCCTGCCAGCCTGGGGCTGCTCTGGGCGGAGACGCGGGCCGTGGGCCAGGGCACAGCGTGTGGGCTTCCCCCGCACCTCCATCTGGGCCCGCAGCCCCTGACCGGCTTCCTCCCCAGGCCAGGCTGCTCCGGTGCAGGCTCCCCTCCACCCACCCCTCCCCCACATTCTTTCCAGCCGCCGCGCAGCACCTGCCTCCCTCTGCGGCCCTGAGGACAGGGGCCTGGGGGAGACCTCCTGCCCCTCCTGCTGCGGGCCGGGGCGGGGCTGGGGCCGGTCTGGGGTGGGGCTTGGGCGGGGCCAGGGCCGGTCTGGGGCGGGGACGGGGCGGGGCCAGGGCCGGTCTGGGGCGGGGCCAGGGCTGGTCTTGGGCGGGGTCAGGGCGGGGCCAGGGCTGGTCTTGGGCGGGGTCAGGGCGGGGCCGGGGTTGGTATGGGGCGGGGCCAGGGCCGGGCTGGGGCGGGGCTGGGGCGGGGCGTGGGCCCTGCTGGGTGATGGCAAAGTCAGTGACTCTGTCCCTCCTCCCCGCCCCTTCCAGGCTGCCAGGAGTGCTGGTGGGGGCACAGGGCTCCACGGGCTGCACGGGGTCCTGGGGCAGCTCAGAGCCTCAGAGTGCCATCTGCAGACAGAGGCGGGGAACAGAATTGGGGTCCCAGGCCGCAGGATGACAGAGTGGACGGCAGGAAGCGGGAGGCGTGGACAGTGGCTGCTCTGTCTGGTCACAGCCTGCAGCCCGGCGGGCGGTGAGGGCCTGGAGGGTCCGTGGCTGAGGTTTAATCGGTCAGGAGCAGGGAGCCGGGCTCCATCGCCTGTGGCCGGTGCTCGGGACCCAAATCCCAGCCGCTCGGCGCTCCTGGTCCGGGAAGGTGACACTTGGGAACCACAGCTCCACACGCCGAGGTCTTGCCAGGAGGGCTGCCTGCGCTCCAGCCCTGCACTCCCCGTCCTGTCTGCCCCCTGCCTTCCGCCGAGCCCTCCGCTGCCCTCCCCGGAGCCGTCTCACCGTGTGGGCCGGCCGGCTGGCCTCCGTGAAACCGTGTCTGCACGGCCCCGCCCGGCGGCTCAGGGTTGGCCGGCCCGAGACTCCTGTGTGCCTGCGCCAGGCCGGGCTGCCAGGCCCTCCCTCCACATTCTTCCAGGCGGCGGAGGGAGAGGAAGGCTGTCTGGTTGGCAGGTCTAGTTTTCCTTCAGCTCAAAACAACCCCAGGCCCAAGCGGCACCTTCTGAACCCCTTCACCTCCCCCTGGTGGCAAACCCCACAGGGAGGAAGCAGCCGTCCACCCAGAGAGGCAGGAGGGCGGCCCCTCGGGGATGGAGGGCCGCTGCGGGATCCCCCGCTGGCCACTCCCGTGCCACGTGGCAGGGTGGCCGGTGGTGGCAGCCGCAGGTGCCGAGGCCAGGGCCCCTTTAATTCGATTCCTACGAAGGTCCACTCTCAGCTCTGGAGACGGAACCTTCCCTCGTCCTCCTGGCTCAGCCTCCGGCCCGCCTGCCCGCCTGCCCGCCTGGAAGGAGCGGAGGGTGGACCCTCCCAGCGGAGGCGGCGGTGCTGTCGGGGGGAAGCGTGGCGCTGGCCTGCCCGCCCGGACTCCGCCCGCCGGCTGTCAGCAGGCGGCCTGGCCGCAGCCTCGGCACACGTGGCCGCCATCCGCACGCCGGTGCTGCCGCTTTACGGTCCTGCCCTGACGTCTCAGACCAGCCTCCTCTCCGCCTGGCGGCGCGGGCCGGCCTGGCCCCGTCCTCCCTGCAGCCTCGTGGCCGGACTGAGGCTCGCCGCTCGCGGTCATCGGCAGCATGTTCCCAGCTGTCCCGGAACCGGCACCTCCACGCGCGTTCTCTCTCCGGCCCGTCAAAGAGGGCACAGCCCCCGGGCAGCGTAGCTCAGGGGCTGACCATCGACCTATGACCCAGGAGGTCAGGGGTAGATTCCCGGTCAGGGCACAGGCCCGGGTTGCAGGCTCCATCCCCAGTGGGGGGCGTGCAGGAAGCGGCTGATTGATGATTCTCTCTCACAATGGATGTCTCTCTCTCTCTCTCTCTCTCTCTCCCCCCCTCTGTCTCTCGTCCTCTCTGAAATCAATAAAAACATATTTAGGATATAAATGCTGGGAGCGGAGAGAGAAACCCACTGACACACAGACCCTATCAGCTGGCGCTGAGGCTGGATGAGGAGCCGCCGGCCCGGCCGCTGGGGTAAAGCCCGCTGTGCTCGGGTCCGAGGTGAGCAGCGCTGGGGGGCACGCCAGGCTGGGAGCCGCCTTCCTGGGGACCAGGTGGGGGGCGCGGGGGCTCCCCTTCTCCTCCTGAGAGCCTCCAGGTGACCCGAGCAGCCGGTCTGACCTCCGGGGCCTGCTTTGCTGGTTTGGCTGATACCTGGGTCCTGTTCCCAACCCGCCCGAGGAGGCCCAGGCCGGGCATCGCCATGGCAACCCCGTTTCCCCAGCAGCAGGCTGCGCTGGACACAAGCATACTTGGGGGGGAGGCGGGGGACAGGGCGGTCTGATGTGGTCTTCGGGCACGTGGCTGTGGGGTGTGGCCACAGAGGGCGTGGCCTGGGGCGTGGCTGTGGTAGGGGGCATGGCCACAGAGGGCATGGTTATGGAGGCGTGGCTTAGGGGCGTGGCTGTGGCTGGGGGCGTGGCTGTGGCTGGGGGCGTGGCTGTGTGTAACGGGGCTTGGCTTAGAGGCGTGGCTCAGGGGCGTGGCCATGACCGGGGGCGCGGCCGCGGAGGAGAGACCCGGCCCCCGTGGGCAAGTCCTGTGGACCCTGCGGACCGTGGAACCACAGCACCCTCCGCTGGAAGCTCCTGTGTGCCTCCAGAGACACATAACTAGCGGAGGGTTTTAAATCCCCTGGCGGCCTGGTGGGAAGCGGGGCCCTCTCGGGGGCACCTTTGTTTCCAGGA
>OY882871.1:1091961-1129461 GCA_963693515.1 Pipistrellus nathusii | reverse complement strand
GTGGGCGGAGGGAGGCGCTGGCAGGAGGGCTGGGGCTGTGCCATCGGCTGTTCAGACATGGGAGGGCCCCGGAGGCGGAGACGACGAGCCGCTCTGTCCCGTCGGCAGTGTCGTTCCCTGGCTGGAGGACGCGTTCCCTCTTCCCCAGGTCCCGGCAGGAAGCCGTGTCAGATGGGCCTTGTGCTGTTTTGTCAGTTTGGTGAGTTTCCTGGTGAACCATCCAGAGCGTCTCCTGCTGCCCAACTGCCACTCCAGGCTGTGGCTGCTCTGGCCGTGGCTGCTCGGGCCGTGGCTGCTCCAACCGTGGCTGCTCCGTGCTGTGGCTGCTCTGTGCTGTGGCTGCTTCTTGCGGTGGCTGCTCTGTGCCGTGGCTGCTCGGGCCGTGGTTGCTCCAGCCGTGGCTGCTCTGTGCTGTGGCCGCTACGTGCTGTGGCTGCTCCATGCTGTGGCTACTCCGTGCTGTGGCTGCTCAGGCCATGGCTGCTCTGTGCCGTGGCTGCTCGGGCCGTGGTTGCTCCGTGCTGTGGCCACTCCGTGCTGTGGCTGCTCCGGCCGCTGGTCCGCTGGGCCCCGGCGGGATGAGGTCCCTCCTGGGCCTGTCCTGCGCTGGGGTGGGGGGGGGGAGGGGCGGCCCCCGGGGATGCTGAGGTCGGCTCCCCACGGTCCCGAGGGTCTGATTTCTCAGCCGTGTTCACGCTGCATCTTCTTGCTTACACATGGGACAGCCGGAGCCCGAGCCTCTCGCAGGTCCACCCGAGGCACAGCACAGCCGGGTGGAGGTATCAGCATCCTGTGAGGAGGGAGCCGAGCGCTCGGGGCGGGCCCAGGGCCTGGGACCCAGGCTTATCTGCGAGCGCGGGTCCGAGCACCTGCTGAAGCCACACCGTGAGGGCGGTGCCAGCCGGGGCGGAGGGCCTCCCCGCACTCACACCCCCGCCTTGCCCGGTGACTCGGAAAACCCGCCAGCTTCGCGGTTATGATCACAGTTGCCATAACAACTTCGTACCTCTCTCCACGAGCATGCGTCCCCAGGCTGTATTTTTAGCAGCGACTGTCAGAGCGTGTATTTTCTAAAACATAGCAGCTAGTTTTTCAAGCGGCCAATCTTAAAAAATAAAGCAATCCCACCTTCGTTGGTGTCTCGGGGACACTGCGGGGAAGAGCAGGTGGGGCGCTCGCCGTGAGACACGCGATGACAGGGATGGTCTGAACATCTGTTTCCACGGAATGTTCTTTGGATCCGTGTCAGAGGGCATCCCGGGACTCTGCCCTGGGGGCTGTGACGGTGGGAAGTGATCGGGGGGAGGTGTGCGGGTCTGACACGCACAGGTGTGGGCTGTGAACAGGAATTAGCTGCACCGAGTGTCCGGGAGGCGGCAGGGAGGCCCAGACTCACCGCGCCCACGGCCATGCCGCCAGGGGAGCAGGCCCAGAGTGACGCCCAGGAGCCGCCTCCATTTCCAAATTGGGCTCCGCGGCTACACCCAGCGGGCTGTTTACTTAGTTGATTGATTTTTAAAAATATTTCTTTAATTGATTTTTCTGGGAGAGGATGAGAGAGGGAGAAACACCCACATGGATTGGCTGCCTCCTGCGCACCCCACATTGGGGATGGAGCCCTCAACCCGAGCGGGAAATGAAGGTTTAATGCCCAACTTCCCAACCGAAGGGCACACACAAAGGTGTGGGGGCAGAGGCGCCTTCTCCAAGGTGGCGGCACCCCCCCTGCCTGGCACGGGGGGAGGGAGTGGGGGTAGGGGGGTGGGGGGGAGGGGGGATGCGGGGCCTGTGGGCACCTGGCGGCCGGACCTTCCCCATGCTCACCCTCCGTCCCTCAGAGGCACCCTGGGGGGAGAGGGATCCTCCAGGGTCGCTGTGCTCCTGACCCCTGGTGACCTGGGGCCTCAGGAATTCCGTTACAGCTCCGGACCGGGATCAGGGCCAGGGGCGGGGGGGGGGGGGGGGGGGGGTCTGGCTGCCAGCAGGCCGCCCAGCTCCAATGTGCTTTCCGGTGAGGGCGGGTCCCCAACCTGTAACTCGAACCCTCCAGCCCCTTCCTGGCGCAGCAGGGCAGGCAGCTCCCCGGCCGCCGCTGGTGCCTGGGGCGGGGGTGGGGGGGGAGACAGTTGCAGGGATGGGGACACTCCCTTACCTGCCTCCCAGGGCCAGCCCAGCGGCTGGAGGGCGAAGGGAGGGAAGGGCGGGGCCGGACCCCCGGGCGTGCCCGCCCCGCGCCTGGCGGGTCCCTGCCCGCCCCTTGCCCGGCCCAGCCCAGCCCAGCCCAGCGGGCCGGCATCTTCCCAGCCCGAGCGCTGCAGAGCCGGGCGCCCCTGCCCCGCGCCGCCCCACGCACGCCCTCGCTCCCAGCCACCCAGACCTGCCCTCCCGGCCCGGGCCGGGGCATGGGCATGGCCGGCGGGGGGCCCGCCACGCTGGCGCTGGCCCTGGCGCTCCTGGAGGTGGCCCTGCCGGGGGCTGGGGCCCAGGGCGCGGCCCTGGAGGACCCCGGCGGCCACTCGGTGCAGGAGCCCTGGAGCCAGGAGCCCTACTATGTGCACGGGGAGCCCGAGGCCCAGCCCCAGCCCCTCTCCCCGCGGCCGCCCGCGGGCACCCAGGAGGAGGCGCGGGAGCTGCACCCACCCGCACCCAGGCCCCCCAAGAGGGCGCCCAAGGCCAGGAAGACGCCCCTGAGGGAGAAGCCGGCTCCGGAGACAGAGCCCCCGGCTCCGGGTGAGGAGCGTGCAGCTCGGGGGGGGGGGGGGGGGGAGCGGGGGGGGGGGAACCATGGCCCTGTGTCTCCCGGGGGAGGGGTGAGAGGAGGGGGCGCCCAGTCTGCGGGGACAGGACGGCTGGCTCCCTGGCCCCTGCGCCCCTGCGTCTGGGATGGAGGGCCCGGAGTCGCCTGCCTGCCGCCCCCAGCCTCTGTAGAGCCTGCACCACGCACCCCACGGCCCTGCAGCCCCGGCCCCCCACCGGGGAGGCAGACAGCTGGGCAGCTGCCGGGGAGTGGGGGGTCCTGCTGACCACCCTCCTCTCCGCCCTCTCAGCCCCCCCCCCCCCCCCCCCCCCGCCACGGGCGCTCGCTGAGGGTGTTTCTGATTTGGGGTGGGAGCGGCTGGTGGGTCTGGGCACTGTGGCCTCCGGGGAAGCCCATGTCCCCTCTCAGCTGCCCCACCTCCTGCTCTGGGGCCCAACCCTCAGAGCAGCTGAAGGTGGCAGAGGCCCTGCTGGGAGCCGGGGCAGCAGGGTCCTGGTGCCCCGGGGAGAGGGCAGCCCCGCGGGTGCCCCCGCTCTCCAGGCCCGCCTCGGGGACTGACTTCCATCCCGCGTCGCACGCTCCCTGGAGAGGCCCTCTCCGTGGTGCCCGGGTTTGGGGCCAAGGGCACAGGCTCTGTCCTCAGGGTCTAAGGTGGGGGAGTCAGCGCCCCAGGCATGTCCTTGGCGATTGGCAGGGGCCCTCACTGCCCCGCAGGGAGGGGGGAATCTTGGATTTGGTTAGACTGTTCCGGAAGGTCTGGTGAGGCCGGGAGGGGAGATGGAGACTCAGCTCCTGCCCCTGGACCCGTGTCTGCAGCCCCAGTGCACGTGCTGGGACAGGGCAGCCCCTGGCCTCCAGTTCCGGGCCCTTCCGGGCACCAGCGGGCCGGGCAGGGGGTGGGTCGCCCTGGCCAGAGCCGTCGGAATTCCCAGTGTTTTCTGCCGGACGAGCCTGGGCTGTGGGGAGGGAGGGAGGAGCGGGAGTGGGAGACACTCATACCTCAGGACACCACCGGGCCCGGAGTGGGTGGTGGCGGTGGTGGTGAGTGTCTCGGTGAGCCCTCCCGTGGCCGCCAGTGGGTGTCCTGTGACTGAGGACGGGAGGTGGGCCCTGCTGGCCGGCTCGGAGCAGGCGCTTGGAGATCTGTGTCCCAGCACAAGGCCTCTTTGTGTCCTGGCATCTGCATCCCATCTGCGTGTGTTTATGTTGCTTCAGGGAAGACACGCATGTAGTCTGGTGTTTACTGGGGAGGGGCCGGAGTCTGAGGACAGCATGGAGCACCAGGTCTGGGCCTCAGCTTCCCGTCCTCCCAGCCTCCTCATCTGCACGTAGGAAGATGGCTGCCACCTCACCTCACTCTGCTGATGGTTCTAGAAGCTTCTCCACAAACCTCCCAGCGTGTGCTGTCCTTCATTTGCTCTGCAGGTCTGTCCCGGGACCCCACTCAGCTCGGGGTGCAGACGTGCTGAGGGACGGATCCCCAAACTGGAAACCTCAGGCTCGGCTCAGACCCTCAGCTCGGGGCCTCCCGGGGGCTGCCCCCGGCTGCCGTGTCTGTAATGGGCTGTGAGGGGCTCTGTGGGGCACCCCAACTATGACAAGCAGTGGGTGACATACACCACAGACTTCCGGCTCCTGTCCTCTGGGGTGCCTTTGCCAGGACAGTCCTTCACCTGGACCCCAAGTGGGGAGACTGGGTTAAGAATGGCCTCATGCCCTCCTGGCATGGCTCAGGGGTGAGCATTGACCAAGAGGTCAGGGTTCGATTCCTGGTCAGGGCACAGGCCCGGGTGGTAGGCACATCCCCAGTAGGGGGCGTGCAGGAGGCGGCCCATCCATGGTTCTCTGTCATCACGAATGCTTCTGTCTCTCTCCTTCTCCCTTCCTCTCCGTGAAATCAGGAGAAGCACGTTAGAAAGAGTGACCTGACCGTGGTTCGGGAGCCCTGACCGCTTTGTGCAGCCGGGGTGCTCATGGAGTCCTGTTCCCCCCGGAGTGGCCGTGGAGGTCAGCGCTGCTCCTGATGCAGGAGGAGCCCGTGTCCGCACACACCGTGCCACAGCCCGTGTCACCGCACCTTACCGGGCGCCGGCTTAGGAGGGACAGAAACCCGGCTGGGCACTGGCTTAGGAGGGACAGGAACACGGCCGGGCGCCGGCTTAGGAGGGACAGGAACACGGCCGGGCGCCGGCTTAGGAGGGACAGGAACCCGGCTGGGCACTGGCTTAGGAGGGACAGGAACACGGCCGGGCGCCGGCTTAGGAGGGACAGGAACCCGGCCGGGCACTGGCTTAGGGGGGACAGGAACCCGGCCGGGCGCTGGCTTAGGAGGGACAGGAACCCGGCCGGTCGCTGGCTTAGGAGGGACAGGAACCCGGCCGGTCGCTGGCTTAGGAGGGACAGGAACCTGGCCGGTGTGTGAGGGGAACCTCCGGCCGGCTTTGCTGGCGGGAGGCGCCGGCCCCTTGCTGCTCTCTGGCTCTGAGGCGGGGAGGCCAGGTCCCGCTGAGCGGGGGGCGAGGCCTCTGGAACTGACGGACGCCGGCCCCGCGCCTTGTCTTTGCCGATGATGGTGTCTTCCCGAGGCCTGTCTTGCTCGGGGGAGGAGGCAGGCCGCTGTCTGAGCGGCAGGGAGTTGGGTCTCACGTCACAGAAAGGCCGGCTCAGCAGCCGGGCCGGGTGGCCGTGGCCGGCTCAGCCGGCAGCCAAGTGCCGTGGGCCGTGGGCCGGGCCCTCAGTGCGGGAGCACTGCCGCCCCGCAGGTGGCCGGTCCCAGAGAGGCAGCGCTGAACCTTTAAAAGCTTCGTTTTTATCTGGGAGATAAAAGTGTAACATGCTGATTAGACGGTGTCCTTCCGGACATCCTTGCGGACGGAGCGGGCGGGCGGGAGGCCCGGATTGGCTGCCAGAGGGAAGCCGTGCCGCAGCCGGGCGGGGAGGCCGCTCGGGCACCGATTTCGAGCGTCGGGCCTCTCGTTCTGAAGTAACTGCAGACCCAGGGAAACCGCAAAAGCCAGCGCCGGGAGGTGCTGTGTCCTGCCGCCCAGCCTCCCGGTGACAGGCCTTTGAGGACCACACTGGGTTCCTCACCTTGGCAGGACGGCATTGTGGGCTACGTGTGCGAGTGTGAGTGTGTGTGTGAGTGTGTGTGTGTGTGTGTGTGTGAGTGTGAGTGTGTATGAATGTGTGTGTGTGTGTGTGTGAGTGTGAGTGTGTATGAGTGTGTGTGTGTGTGTGTGAGTGTGCGAGTGTGTGTGTGTGTGTGTGCGCGCGCGTGAGTGTGTGTGTGAGTGTGAGTGTGTATGAGTGTGTGAGTGTGTGAGTGTGTGTGTGTGTGTATGAGTGTATATAAGTGAGTGTGTGAATGTATGTGTGAGTGTGTGTATGTGTGAGTGTGTGTGTGAATGTGTGTGTATGTGTGAGTGTGTGTATGAATGTGTATGTGTGAGTGTGTGTGATTGTGTGTGTGAGTATGTGTGTTTGCAGTGAGGGCAAGAGTTAGGAGGACGCTTGTAATGATTTCTGTGTCTCTTAGCAGCAATCACAGTGCTTTCAGTACACGTAAGTGAGGACAAGGGATCTTTTAAAAAATACGTGTTTTTATTGATGTCAGAGAGGAAGGGAGAGGGAGAGATAGAAATACCAATGATGAGAGAGAATCATTGGTTGGCTGCCTCCTGTACGCCCCCAACTGGGGATCGAGTCTGCAACCCAGGCACGTGCCCTTGACCAAAATCGAACCTGGGACCCTTTGGTCCGAAGGCTGACACTCTATCCATGGAGCCAAACCAGCCAGGGCAAGAGATCTTATATCATGATATTACGTGCTCACTTGAAGAGTTAAACCCAGAGTGGTTTGACCTGATAAACTCCCTACGAAATTCCAGGGAAAGGATATTTTACAGAAAAAAGAAGAAGTTGGTTCTCACACATCAGCAAATAGCTTTCAGGGCAGCACCTCTTTCCACAGCATTCTCCAAAGTCAACGAGTCCTGCTGGCGGCCCACGCTGGCCGCGGCTGGAGGCCAGGCTGGTGCCGGGAAGGAGGGAGCCGGCCTGGAGGCGGTGCTGCCATGTGCCGGAGCCTGCCCGCTGCCAGGCCTCACGGCGGGCGATACCCTCGGTGCCGGCGGTGGCAGCCCGGCTGGAGCCTGCATTTTGAGGTTCTCGCTCTCAGGCTGGGAGTTCCCACAATGGCTCTGCCCTCCAAGGCCTCTCAGACCCCCTGAGGTCCTGAAACCCAGGAGCCGGGGGTGTCTGTGAATGGCCACCCCAAGGGCTGATGGCCCCGCTGGCTGGCATCCAGCCCACTGCTCACGTGGGCACAGGGCATGGTGGGAGTGCTACATTACCCGCAAGGTTCATTTCAGAAGCTCCTGTCACAGATTTTTTATGGAACAGCCCATCCTTGTGGGCCACGAGTGGGTATTTGGCATAAATGTTCAGGATCCAGAGAGCTGGGATCTAACTGTTGCTCCATCTCCTCGGGCACGTGTGGCTTCTCCCTGCCTGGGGCTGCTCCCTGTGACATGGGATGATGAGCAGCACGCTGCCCGGGGGGCGGGAGGTCGGGCGGGTCGCCAGCAGCCTCCCCAGCTCTGGGGGGCCGTTCGGAGGCGCGTCAGACCCCAGGGTCCCAGCCAGCCGAGTCCCAGGGGGCCGTGCTCTGCGCAGCCTGCATCACAGGTGTTTCCTCCTCCACGTCTCTGTTCCTTCACTGCGTGGACTCCCCTCCCAGAACTCCAGCTCTGAGGCCTGGTCTCAGGCTGTTCCCGGCCGAACCCAAACGGAGACAGGCAAATGCCAGCGGTGCCCGCACAGGCCTGGGCACATCCCCGCCTGCTGCGAGGGGGACGGTCTTTCTTTTTAATATATTTTATTGATTTTTATAGAGAGGAAGGGAGAGAGCTAGAGAGCTAGAAACGTCGATGAGAGAGACACATCAACCAGCTGCCTCCTGCACACCCCCTACTGGGGATGTGCCCGCAACCCAGGTACATGCCCTTGACCGGAATTGAACCTGGGACCTTCCAGTCCGCAGGTCGATGCTCCAGCACTGAGCCACACCGGCTTCGGTGAGGGAGGGTCTTTCTCTACCGGGCTCCTCAGTTGCCAGTTAGAAAGGTGGCTGCGGCTGCACGGAGGCCGGTACCCTGGGCCCTGATGGAGACCACGCCTTCCTCACAGACGCTCGCCCCGAGGAGGCAGAGGCTGATGGGAGGACAGAGGAGGAGGGTTGTGAGGGCTTTTGGGTGGTTGGTTGGTTGGTTGGTTGGTTGATTAGCTGATTAGTTGTTTGATTGTTTGGTTGATTGTTTGGTTGGTTGTTTGGCTGATTGGTTGATTGGTGGTTTGGTTGATTGGCTGATTGGCTGATTGGTTAATTAATTGGTTGGTTGATTGGCTGATTGGATGGTTTGTTGGTTGATTAGCTATTTAATTGGTTGATTAGTTGGTTGGTTAGTTGATTAGTTGGTTGATTAATTGGTTAGTTAGTTGGTTGGTTGGTTGGTTAATTGATTGGTTGGTTGATTGGTTAATTGCTGGTTGGTTGATTGTTTGATTAGTTGGTTGATTGGTTGATTGGCTGGTTGATTGGTTAATTGATTGGTTGTTTGGTTAATTGGCTGGTTGATTGGTTGATTGGTTGATTGGCTGGTTGATTTTGGTATAGCCCTCGTGAAAGGCTTAGAAAATTGCAGTGGAATCTCCATCTCCACTCCAGACCATGCAGGTAACTGAGTAACAGCAGCAAGTACCTCATTCAACCACTCAGCTCCTCTCAGGACTCACCAGATCCCCAGGGCGACCTGTTTCCAAGGGAGCTTAGTCTCAGGACTGGATAAGGACACAGGCTGCTCCCTCCCCATTGGGGCCCTTTTGCTAACACCCCCTGGAGCTCGGGTTTGCAGCCACCATTGCTTAGGATTTTCATGGTCCCCCTCCTGGCTCTCACGGGTGAGGTTCTCTGCAGACGTGCATGGTGGCAGGACCCCAGGAAGCTATCGGCGGCGTCTGTCTGGATATCCTGCATCTCTGGACGCCCCTGAGAACCCCCTTGCCTGTGTGGTTCCAGGAGCTGTGGGCTGGGGCTGAGCCCTTCGCCAGTGGGAGAGCAGATGCCGTGGGGCTGGAATTTCCTGGGGAAATGCAAAGAGGCAGCGAGGAATTTGTCAGTTTCTGGGGTTTGCTACTGGAAGCTCCTTGTATAGAGAGAAAAGCTTTCTCATAAACCCAGAATAGGCACGGCCGGGCTGGCAGCGCCATTCTGCTACTTTTAAGGAATTCGGCTCTGTCACGCAGCCCAGATGGAGATGTTGATTTAATCCGGCTCCGTCCCCCCCTCTTCTCTCTCTTCTCTCCTCCGGAGGGATGTGCTGCCTTCCCTGCTGGGCAGGACCTCACGGGGAGGCAGCCTCCAGCTCCGCCCGGCTCTGGGGGTGCCCCGGAGCGGGTCACCTGCCAGAGCCTCAGTGGCCCCACCTGTGACTTTGTGTTCAGGGTCAGCCCCCGCCCTCAGTGGGCACTTGCCCAGATGGGATGCTAATGTCTCTGTGAAAGTGCCTCATGAGTGTGAGTCACTCGCCACATGCTGTCTGCTGGCTTTTCAGCAGCTGGAATGGCGCTCTGTGGCGGGAGGGGCTCCATCATCATATTCATGATGACCAGACGGAAGCTGCCTTTTAAAATATATTCTTATTGATTTCAGAGAGGAAGGGAGAGGAAGAGGGAGAGAGAAACATCAATGATGAGAGAGAATCCTTGATCGGCTGCCTCCTGCCCCACATTGGGGATGGAGCCCATAACCCAGGCCTGTGTCCTGACCAGGACCCCAACCGTGACCTCCTAGTTCATGAGTCGAGGCTCCGCCTGAGCGCCCAGAAGCTGTGTTACTCGGTGGTGGCGAGGCAGGCTCTGCCCGGAGCCCTGGCTGTGGGGTATGTGACTGCCATCCGGTTACAGGCGGGTCCTGTGTGCCCTGCTCACTGAGGAGGGGCGGGCCATGGAGAGGTGGAGGGGTCACTGAGGATTCAATTGCTCAGGGGGCGGGGCACTGGAGCTCTGAGAGAGCGGCTGGGCCCTGCCTGCTGTCTCCGCCCTTGGAACACACGTGTTGGGCCCGGGGAGGCAGGCTCTCAGAGGTGGCAGCACACTGCCCACATCGAGACCTTCCTTCAGTCCCTGGAGCCAGGCAGGTGGGTTTGGGTCCTGGATTCGGACCGGGCGTGTGAGAGGCGAGGCTGAGGGTGAGGCAGGGCTGAGCTCGGGACTCCCCCTCCCACATCCCCGGGAGGCCCCCGCAGAGAGGAGGAGGCAGGGAACACCCACCTTCTCCCCAGAACCCCGCAGGCCCTCAGAGTTTGTGAGCCTGCCCTGCCCTGCCTTAGCTCTCCGCCCAATCAGGCTCCACGTTCGCAGGAGTCATGGCTCCAGTTTTGCCCAACCATCGAGGTCCCACGGCCCCTCAGCCGGGCTCTTCGGAAGAGGCCGCCTCTGGAGGCCACTGACCCTGACATTTCTACCCACAGACCTGGCCCCAAGGGCAGGGCCGGACACATCCAGGGCGGCAGCCTCTCTCCACCTCTCAGGCGCTCGGATGGACTCCCTCCGCCGAGGGGGCACTCATGTGGCGCCTCTTCAGTTCTCGGAAAGATGGGAGACATCCCCGCGGCATCCCCCGAGAAGGGGGCGGAGAGGGTGGCCCTCAGCTGGGCCCAGTGAGGGTCTGTGTTCTCGCAAAGCACGTTTTCCCCTTTGGTGACAGAGGAGCCGTCGGAAATGATTTCATTAATTGGCATGGCCCGCTGGCCGCTCTGGGCGTCTCAGTTTGCCGCAGGAAGTCCCCACGGGGTCTCTCTCCGCAGAGCTGCCCTCCTCTCGTGTTTGTCTGTTTGATCACCCATGACTCATTCGTTCATTCATTCATTCCCTCATCACAGCCAATTATCCACCAGATTCTGGAGACAGCACGAGCAAAACCAGACCCACGAACAGACCAGCCGTGGTCACACATGTGTGGTGACGCTACCCAGCACAGGGTGCAGCGCTGTGGGGGTTGCTTGCCAGGGTTCCTGTCCCAGCATTAAAAGGTGCAGCAATCTGGGGAAAGGCTGTGTGATTAACTCAGAGTCCAGAGAGGAAAGATAGTTTTGAAAGGCATTGGGGGGTCAGAGGAGCTTCAGCTAAAGGAGCTAAAGTTCTGAGTTCTTAGTTCTCGGCTCAGGTCCCTTGCTTTTCATTAACACAATTTGTCCTAAGGCAAGGTGGAAATAACACACTTCAAAGGGTAGGGTTTCGTACAGATTGGGGAATAGCCCACAGCTGCTCAGGTGTTTGGCCCACAGGAGGCGATACCATGTGGAGTGAGATGCCCTGAGCTGTCTGGCAGCAAACTATCATCCTATTCAGGTTTGGGGGAAGTGCCTTCCAGCGGTTCCCACAGGTGAATGCATATGTGACTCAGCCCTTGTGGAGCCCCCAAGTTCCATCAACCTTTCGATAAAACCCTTGTAATTATGACGTGCTGGAGCTGGCCTCCGGCACTGCTGCCCCCTGTGGCCCTCGTCCGCAGGTGCACGTGTCCCTGGCTGCTGGGGTCCCAGGGAGATGGCTCACGGCTGCTCCTTCCTGGAGTGTCGCCCTCGAGGGTCCAGCCTCCCTTCCCAGTGGGTTGGTCTGTGGCCAGAGGCCGCCAGCAGGAGAGCAGCTCCTGGTCTCCAGAGCCGGAGGGGACCGAGGAGCCCGAGAGGAGCTGACGGCCGAGGGGGCTCCTCCTGCCCACCGCCGTCTGGTCCAGCCGGGCCTTGGAGGGCGAGGGAGGAAGTGGCCTGTGTGTGGGGTGAGGGGGTAGGGAGGTGGGGGTGGGAAATGCCAGCTCTGGGCCCAGAAGGCCCCATTCCAGCTCCGTTCGGTCAGAGGGTCGCGGTGTCAGCCTGTGGGTCCGGAGGCCCGAGGTGCAGGCTTGGACAGAGTGGCTGCGTGTGCTGTGGGTTAGCGGCTTACCTCCTGGTCCACCCCACGGGGAGCACCTCAGTGTCCTGGGCATCGCTGGGTTCCGGGTGGGGCAGAGGTGAGGATGGGGAGGAGACTGAGGTGGGAGTAGGGAGAGGGCAGAGTGGGGAGGGGGAGGGGATAGAGGTGGGGATGGAGAGGGGACAGAGGTGGGGATGGGGAGGATGGGGAGGGGGCAGAGGTGGGGATGGGGAGGATGGGGAGGGGGCAGAAGTGGGGATGGGGAGGGGGCAGAGGTGGGAGTGGGGAGAGGGGATAGAGGTGGGGAGGGGAGAGAGGTAGGGATGGGGAGGGTGAGGATGGAGAGGGGACAGAGGTGGGAGTGGGGAGAGGGGATAGAGGTGGGGAGGGGAGAGAGGTGAAGATGGGGAGGGGGCAGAGGTGGGGATGGGGAGGGGGCAGAGGTGGGAGTGGGGAGAGGGGATAGAGGTGGGGAGGGGAGAGAGGTGAGGATGGGGAGGGGGCAGAGGTGGGGATGGGGAGGGGGCAGAGGTGGGAGTGGGGAGAGGGGATAGAGGTGGGGAGGGGAGAGAGGTGAGGATGGAGAGGGGAGAGAGGTGGGGAGGGGAGAGAGGTGAGGATGGAGAGGGGAGAGAGGTGGGGACCGCTGCTCGGCAAAAGAGGAGCCCTCGCCCCTGGGACGACCCTCACACGTGGAGGCAGACGTTTCTCTCTCTTTTCAGGTAAAAATAGCAACAGAAGAGGCGCGAGAACCAAGAGCTTGGAGAAGGCTGCCAGCGACGAGCACAGCCCCCCCAGGGCCCCGGGGGAGGCCGGGGCAGGTAAGCGAGGACGGGGAGGCCCCCCCTCCCCCCCGAGCCTGGCACCGCCTCCGCCCCGCGGCCCGCAGGCTCCCTGAGGCCCTGTGTGGGGCTGCCTCTTCCCAAGCCCCCCGGGGGGGGGAGGGCCTTCCAGCCTCATTCTCCCCCGGGGCACAGGGCTCCAGGGTCCCCCACCCCAGCTCCTGAGTCCCTGCCGGCCCCGCCCGCCTCCCCAGCACCACACCGGCCTTTCGATTCACGTGGGGCCTGCAGACACCCCGCTCCCAGGAAGCTGCCCCCCTCGTCCATCCAAGGGAACCCCGGGGAGCCTGGGGAAGGGAAGGACGCTGAGTCGGGGCTGCTGGCTTTTGGGGCTCCCACTGAGGTGCTGGGAGCAGGTCCCCGGCCTCCAGGCGGAAGCATCCCCGCAGGTTCCAGGAGGGGCCCCGCTCCCCGCACCCAGTGTGAGCCACAGGGGGGACCTTAGCCGGCAGCCTCAGCGGGGAGGGGCGCAGCCGCAGGGAGGGTGTCCGAGCAGATTGCCCGGGGGGGAGGCTGGCCTGGTGTCGCCAGGATTCACCCTGGAACGCTGGCATGCGGAGGGGTGCGGCGGTGAGGGGGAGTCCGGGGCGCGGGGACGGGGAGAAAGCCGGAGCGGCCCCTCCCGCCTCCGTCCCGGCTGGTGACCGGCCTGTCCCTGCAGGGTGCCCGCCCCTCGGCCTGGAGAGCCTAAAAGTCACGGACTTCCAGCTCCACGCGTCCACTGCCAAGCGCTACGGCCTGGGGGCCCACCGCGGCCGGCTCAACATCCAGGTACCGCGGGAGGGTCCCGATCATGCTGGGCGGGTCCCGCACACGCCTACCGCTCCGCCATCGCCGGGCCGGCTCAGGCCTGCGGACCGAAGGGTCGCAGGTTCGATTCCCGGCCAAGGGCAACTTCCTCAGTCGCAGGTCCGTCCTGACCATTTGTCAGGCATATGCAGGAGGCCACCAGACGATGTGCCTCCCTCCCCTCTCGCTCTCTCTCTCTCTCTCCTCTCTCTCTCTCTCTCTCTCTAAAATACCTGTGGGAGGAGTGTCCTGGGGAGGGGGCCTATGACAGTAAGGCGCACTGACCCTCACGCTCACAGGGGGGACGCTGCTGACCTCAGCGTAGAGTCGGCCCTGAGCCGGTTCGCTGTCCTCTCTGAGGGCTGCTCCTCCCCGGTGCTCGCTGCGCTGCCCTGGCTGGGCCTCAGGGGCCGGAGGCCAGAGGCCGGGGGAGGGACAGTGCTCCCTCGGGCGGTGCTTGCTCCCCGGCACTTCTGCTGCCTCTTTGTCCTTCACCCGGAGAGGCCTCGCTGGCGGGGAGCACCTCGGGGCCGCCAGTCTGTGGATGTGCTGCCCGCAGGGAGGACGGTCAGTGGAGGGAGTGCGCCCGGTGCTGGCCGCCCTCACGGGGCCTTTCCCTCAGTGGCACGGGGCCTGCCGAGGCCCGGACAGACCCTCGCACCTGCCCGTGGGTGGAGGAGGGAGCAGGGGGGGGGGGCTGGCTGTCCGCGCCCTGGGTGCCCCGCCCACGCGGGGTGAGCCCCGGAGCGGTGCTGCGGCCCCCGGGGCAGTGGTGCCGGCCGGCAGGGCTCTCGCCTCCAGAACCAGAGGGTGGAGGGTGGAGGCGGGGACGCGGTTTTTTTGCGAGAAGCTCTGAGGCGTCAGGACTTCAAACCCAATTTAAAGGCCGTCGACGGGGTGTGAGGAGGCAGCGCCGTGCTGGCCGCTCGGTCCCCTCGCCACCGCATCTGCCGCCTGGCACCGCCGTGGGGCGAGAGCCTGGCAGACGGCGGTGCCCGTGGCTGCAGACAGGCCCCAGGAGGACGGGACGTCGGTCACAGACGTGGCACCCAGGATTATGCTGGTGTCAAAGGTCATGTGCGTGGGGACATCCTGCCTGTTCCTCTGCCCTGAGCCCTCCGCCCCCACGTGCCCAGCCGGGAGCCCCCTGTGTCCTGGCAGGCAGTGCGCGGGCAGCTTCACTGCCTCAGGCTTCGCCCACGCCCACCCCACCTGCTTCTCACGGGGCCGTGCGCACCCAGGGCCTCTGCCCCGGGGCCTGCCTGCCCGTCGGACCGTCCGGCTCGGGGGCAGCCACCCTCAGCCTTTGGCACAGGAGGCGGCACAGGAGGCGGAGGGGCCATGGCGGGCGGTCTCCTTTCCGAAGCTCGGACCGTCCTGCTCGCCCCATTAGGAGGCCTCGTCCGCGCCAGGCTGCGAGGCGCAGCCTGGCTGGCGTTGGTGCCAGAAGGCCGGCATGCTGGCTCTCCGCGTAGAGGGGAATAACACGGCCACATGTGTTCAACTTGGAAAATGCGCGTTCCTGTCCCGGTTGAGCTGCTCTTACAATCAGAGCTCGGACCTGCCGGTTTGGCACGGCGCCGGATACATCGTTTTTAATGTTTCTCTTCCCCTGAGACTCCTCCGGCGTCTCCCGGCGCTGGTCCTGCTTTCTGTTGTTGGCGATCCCTCGGCGAGAGCACGCTTGGAGGACGCCCTGTCCGTTCCACACGGCACGGCTGCCCCAGGCCGCCTCCGGCTCCTCACTCCGCCAGTCCTTTCCCGCTGGCCGGGGCCGGTGGCTGTGCTCTGGGGCCGGGGGTAGGGGACCCGGACCGCCTTGTTCAGCGGGCTGACACCACCCGCCCGGGCTCTGCGCTGGGGCCTCTGTGGTTTGTGGTGTTTTGTTTTGTTTTTGTTTTTTGTTTCAGAGAAAAGTCTGGGGCTTCTGTAGAGTGGGGGTGGCAACATGGGAATCTCTTCTTTTCTTTCTTTTTTTCTTTGTAAATGGCAATATGCTTTACTGATGTTTTACAGAGAGGAAGGGAGGATAGAGAGTTAGAAACATCGATGGGAGAGAAACATGGATCAGCTGCCTCCTGCACGCCCCCCACTGGGGATGAGCCTGCAACCAAGGTCCATGCCCCCGACCGGAATCGAACCGTGGCCTCCTGGTTCGTAGGCCGACGCCCAGCCCCTGAGCGCGCGGCGGGCTCCAGCTTCCGTGTCCACGGAGCGGGAGCCGCCCCGGCCTCTGTGCAGAGCCGTCCGTCCGTGTCTCCAGGCAGGTGTCAGCGAGAACGACTTCTACGACGGGGCCTGGTGCGCCGGCAGGAACGACGCCCACCAGTGGATCGAGGTGGACGCGCGGCGGCTGACGCGGTTCACGGGCGTCATCACGCAGGGGAGGAACTCGCTGTGGCTGTGAGTGGGCACAGCCCGTGGGCGGGGGCTCGGGTGTGGGCCGGGCGGGGCAGGGGGGCTGGCAGCGGGGCAGGTGAGTGGCGGTGGGGCCGGAGGGGCCAGGCAGGGGCATCAGACGGGAAGGACCTCGGAGGATGGGCAGGAGGTTGGGTGCTATGGACGCAGGGCCCCTGGGAAGGTGCATCTCTTAGGATGCGGGGGCAGGACCCCGCAGGTCAGGCTGGGTGACGGGTGCAGTCAGCACCATGCAGGGTCGGCAGGAGCTGCCCTCTCGGATCCGTGGTGGTGGTTGGCCGACTGGTGGCTGAGCAGCTTGAGGAGGAGCTGGTGGAGCAGAGGGATGGGGTCAGGTCCCAGCACCGTCCTGCACCCGTGTGGCTCTCCCAGACTCGTGGGGGTATCCCGGCCTGCTCCTCGCACACGTGGGGAGTATCCCGGCCTGGCCCATGCACTCGTGGGGAGTATCCCGGCCTGGTCCACGCACACGTGGGGGTATCCCGGCCTGGTCCTCGCACACATGGGGGGTATCCCGGCCTGGTCCACGCACACGTGGGGGGTATCCCGGCCTGGTCTGTGCACACATGTGGGGGGTATCCCGACCTGGTCCTTGCACACGTGGGGAGTATCCCGGCTTGGTCTGTGCACACATGTGGAGAGTATCCCGGCCTGGTCCGTGCACACATGGGGAGTATCCCGGCCTGGTCTGTGCACACACGTGGGGAGTATCCTGGCCTGGCCCACGCACACGTGGGGGGTATCCCGGCCTGGCCTGTGCACACATGGGGGGTATCCAGGCCTGGTCCGTGCACACATGTGGAGAGTATCCCGGCCTTGTCCGTGCACACATGGGGAGTATCCCGGCCTGGTCCATGCTTACATGGGGAATATCCCGGCCTGGTTCGTGCACACGTGGGGAGTATCCCGGCCTGGTCCGTGCACACACGTGGGGAGTATCCCGGCCTGGTCCACGCACACATGGGGAGTGTCCAGCTGTGAAGGCAGGGCATTCTGACACCAGCTACAGCGCAGAGGAACCGTGAGGACATGGCCTCAGTGTCTGGCCGTCACACAGGACAGACAGAGTCCACGCTCAGGGGTCTGGGAGAGTCAGATCCCCATGCAGGAGGCAGCGGGGCAGCTGCCCGGGACCGGGAAGGGCCAGTTTTTGCTTGAAGGGGTGAACTTTCACTCTGGGGATGGAATGTTCTGGAGTTGGAGGGAGGGGATGGTGGCACAGCAATGTGAATATACTTCTTAGCACTGCATTGTACCCTTAAAAATGGTTACAATCAGCCCAGCCAGTATGGCTCAGTTGTAGAGTTTGATTCCCGGTCAGGGCACAGGTCTGGATGCGGGCACATCCCCAGTGGGGGGGCGTGCAAGAGGCAGCTGATCCATGATTCTCTCTCATCATTGATGTTTCCACCCTTTTCTCCCTCTCCTGTCCCTCTCAAATCAACACAATCCTATTTTAAAAAATGGTTAAAATCATCGGTTTTATAGTATGTACACTTTATCACAATAAGTGAAAAATATAAATGCAAATACCTCTGCCCCCAAATGACCGCCCACCGTCCCCATTTCCGCACAGTTTGGGTGCGATTCCGCTGGTTTCCACTGGGCACCCAGACATTCCTGCTGCTCCTGGACTCGGTGATGGTCCTCACGGCACAGCCGGCCCGCCCGGCTCCCCTTTCCGCTCGCGGCCATTCTGCTGGAAGGCATTCCCTCCGCTTCCTCTTCCTGTGAGCGGCTCCTTCGCCTGCGTCTGCAGAGCGGCAGCTCCGTGCGCGGGCAGCACCGGCCCACGGACGGACCTCCGTGCGGCAGAGTCCACGGGCGCTCTGCGGTCGCTCTCACACGCGTGTGCATGCCTGCCAGGCTGCCCCTGGCTGGGTCTCTCTCTAACTGGTGGCTCGTTACCATGACGATGGTTCTCACTGTTCAGATTCCAAAAGGCAAGGGTTTTGGGAAAAAGAACCAGGTTGAATTGCTCCAGGAAAAGGGGAGCTTGGGTTGAGATTGCCCGCGGGGCCGCGGGGACTGCGTTGATACAGGGCATGGACCTGCGGCGGCCCCGGGGTCGGGTTCCGGCTGTTATTGGCGGCGGGAGGGGCCGGGCGGGCTGTTATGGGTTGGAAAGCAGGCAGCTCACTTTCCGTTCCAGCCGAAACCCGAGAGGGCCTGGCTGGGCGAGAAACCGCGGGGAACAATGTGTTTCTGGCCCAGCCCAGGACGGGAGCCTCGGAGCGGGGCTCGGGGTAGGGTTGCTTCTCAGAGGCAGTTTGTTTTTGTAAACGTCTAAGTGCATTTCAAGTCCAATTACTCGTCAAGGCCAAGGCCAAGGAGGCGGGAGTGTTCGGGTTGAGCTGCTGGAATGGGAGCGCCTGCACTCAGGACGGGACACTAAACGGGACGGGGGTGCGTTTTGGTGTCTGAGCCCGTTTCCCGGAGGCGTGAGTCACGCTGGAGGCATGGGAGCCAGTCCGGGGCGACCCCAACACAGGGTGTCCTGACCCCCTGATGCTAAAGGAGGGACTCATTCCGGGGATTCCCAGCCCTCACAGCAGGGGCAGTGCTCCTGGTGGAGGAGGAGGCGGGTCCTCTGCAGCCCTGAGCCGGGCAGGTGCGGGGGGAGGGGGTGTTGGACACAAAGATGCAAGAAGGGCTGGGCAGGACTCAGCCATGGACTGGGGTGGCCCCACTGGCACTGCTGGCACTTGTCCACCAGGAGGCGGTAGAGAGGCTGGCAGTGCTCCTGGAGGAGGCTGGGACCAAGGCTGGTGGGAGGAGTCAGAGCCAGAGGCTGGTCCCCTGGGAGTGAAGGGCAGCCCTAGGCTCCACGGGGAGAGGAGGCTGCGGAAGTGATGGAGGAAGTGGTGGAGGAGGGGTGGAGGAGGGGTGGAGGAGGGGTGAGGGGGAGGACTCCGCGGGCAGCAGAGGGGATGCCTGGGGTCAGGAGGCCATGGGCGGGGTCAGAGGGGAGCAGACTGGCCACTCAGTGCTGTGCCCGCTGGGAGAATCCCAGGACATGGGGCCCTGGCTTAGTGTGGGGGCGGGGGTGGGGGGTGGGCAGCCAGGGAGATGGGGTCTGAGCGGGGAGAGAAGGGGCAGCGCCCAGTCACGCAGCCGCCAGGGATCAGGGGACGAAGGTGTGGGCTCTCAGGGTACAATCCTTCAGGGAGTAGTTTGAGATTCCCTCCTGGGGTGACCTTCCTGCCGTGCCCAGGGCTCTGCCCGCTGGTCTGTCCCCCAGGAAACGTGGGGCCCCTCGGCCTTTTCCACCTGGTGGAGGGCCCCCCCCCCGGCGGAGCCCCCTGTGTGCCCACTTCGTGACCCACTCCCTCCACCTCTGACTGCGGGCCCTTCGCCCTCCCAGCCCGGGAGGTTTCCTTTGCCTGAGGGTAGGCCTGCCGATGGTCTGAAACATGTGTGTGTGTGTGTGTGTGTGTGAGTGTGAGTGTGTGTGTGTGTGTGTGTGTGTGTGTGTGAGTGTGTGTGAGCGTGAGTGTGTGTGAGTGTGAGTGAGTGTGAGTGTGTGTGTGAGTGTGAGTGTGTGTGTGTGTGTGTGTGTGTGCAGCTGGGACCTGGGATGTGTGAGTGTGTGTGTGTGTATGAGTGTGTGAGTGTGTGTGAGAGTGTGTGTGAGTGTGTGCATGTGTTAGTGTGTATGAGTGTGTGTGTGAGTGTGAGTGTGATTGTGTGAGTGTGTGTGAGTGTGTGTGTGTGTGTGTGTGTGTGCAGCTGGGACCTGGGATGTGTGAGTGTGTGTGTGTGTGTGTGTGTGTGTGTGTGTGAGAGAGAGTGTGAGTGTGTGTGTGTGTGAGTGTGAGTGTGAGTGTGTGTGATTGTGTGTGTGTGTGTGTGTGTGTGTGTGTGCAGCTGGGACCTGGGATGTGTGATTGTGTGTGTGAGTGTGTTCAGTGCAGCTGGGGCCTGGTTATGCTGCGAGCACTCAGTCCCCCGCTGGGCTGAGGGCAGGCGGTTCCATTCAGACCACATTTGCACCAGGTATAAACGATGGGAATGTGTTCCGGATGTTCCCGTGGCCGCCGCCTCGTCTGCTCCCCGTCGGAAGGAGGGCTGCGGAGGAAGGAGGGCTGCGGAGGAAGGCTGTTTGTTTGGCCGGGCAGTGCGGGGAGCAGGAGCCGGCTGGGTCCCCGAGCCCCCGTCTCCCCACCAGCACTGCTGACACAGACACCGAAACCTCGGGGCGCAGAGACTGAGACGTCGGGTGGTTTTGCGCCGTGGAGACGTCTCTCTGAGGGCTGGACAGTCAAACCTCCGCAGGTTGGGAGGCCGGGCAGGCGGACGTGAGAGCTCGGCTTAGGAGCCGCCCTTCGCACGGCCTCTGGGCAGCTGGGAGTTTTCCTCGGGGCGAGAACTTGCAGACCCAAGTCCACCCTTCGGGGTCACTGATGGCCGCTATCCCCCATCACCAGGACGACCCACCTCCTTCGCTGTAATCAAGATCTAATCGACCAACATGTCTTTTTTTTTTTTTTTTTTTTTTTTTAAGAGTAATGTTTCATTTATTTTTTTAAAAAAATATTTTTTATTGATCCCAAGAGGAAGGGAGAGGGAAGAGAGAAACATCAATGAGGAGAGAATCATGGATCTGCTGCCTCCTGCACGTCCCCCACTGGGGACTGAGCTCAAACCCAGGCTATGGCCCTCCGGGGAGTGAACGGTGACTTCCTGCTTCCTAGGCCGACGCTCAGCCCCGGAGCCGGCCGACCGGCTGCGCTGTTCCCCGTGGCTGCACCGGGCCGCCCCGGTGGCGAAGTGCAGAGCGGCGAGCCGGGGCCCGGCTCGGGCCTATCTCAGACCACACACCGTGTGTGCAGTATCGGGTCCGGGGTGCGGCCTGAGGGACCTGGGGGCGGGCAGGGACGGTGAGGAGGAGTCCGGGCGGACGCACGGCCGGGGCGGGCCGAGGCCGAGGCGCAGAGCGTGTGGTCGGTCAGGAGCGGAGGGCGGAGCACAGGGAACGGGGCAGGTGGAGGGGGCCACGGGGAGACCACGCCCACGTGGCGGCAGTAGGAGCAGGTGGTGATCATCTCATCGGAGGTGTCGTCTGTGCAAAACTGCTTTACATGTTTGTTCGGGAAAGCTCAGAACTCCTGACCCCACGTTCTCCGAATAAACTGGCACTGGCGGTCAGGGACCGGGCCCGGGTCCCGGGAGGGCACCCTGCTCGGCACCGCTGCCTCCTGCTGGCAGAGGAGAACACCGGGAAGTGTAGTCTCCCGGCCGGCGTGGCTCAGGAACCAGGAGGTCACGGGTCAATTCCTGGTGAGGGCACTGGCTCGGTTATGGGCTGGATCCCCTGTGTGGGATGTGCAGAAGGCAGCTGATCAATGATTCTCTCTCCCTCTCCCTTCCTCTCTGACATTAATAACAATACACTTTAAAATAAGTCAGGTGTGTCGCCCCAGTGACATCCTACTTCCTCTCAGGAGTGACTGGGTGACCTCCTACAAGGTCATGGTGAGCAACGACAGCCACGCGTGGGTCACGGTGAAGAACGGGTCAGGGGACATGGTGAGTCTCCTCCTGGTGCCCTCGGTGCCTGCTGGGGGCTCTGCAAGAATGGTGTGTGTGCCCCGCGTGCACACTGTGTGTGCCCCGTGTGTACACTGTGTGTGCCCTGTGTGTGCCCCGTGTGCCCCATGTGTGCCCTGTGTGTACACTGTGTGTGCCCCGTGTGTGCCCTGTGTGTGCCCTGTGTGCCGCATGTGTGCCCTGTGTTTGCCCGTGTGTGCCCTGCGTGTGCCTGTTGTGTGCCCCGTGTGTGCCCTGTGTGTGCACTTTCCTGCCAGCTCAGGGCACCCACAGATCTGGTGGGTGGCGCCCCCTTCGGGCCGGGAAGCACATTACCGAGTGGCCCTCGGTCAGGGCTCCTGCAGGGCTTAGTCTTCCCGCTCCCAGGTCAGCCTGGAAGTGGGGACCCTAGGCACTGCCCCCCAAGGTGTTCATTCACTGTGACCGGTCCCTGACGTGCTTGAAGGGCTGCGATCTCTCGGCCCCAGGAGGGGCTCCAGGCGGCCAGTCTGACCACGTCCCCTCTTTCTCGGCTGCTCGCTCCTGGCCTGGTGCCCGGGTCCTGCTCGGCCTGACTGCGCCCCCGGTTCCCTTCTCACCCCAACGCACCCCTGTGTCTGAGACTCCGCGGTCCCGCCTCTGCCGTCTCAGCCCCGCCGCCACCACGGCTGCTCCGGAGCCCCCCTTCCCTCAGCCGCACGCTCTGCCTGCGGCCCGGGCGGGGCCTCACACCCGCACCCTGAAGCCAGGGAGCTCCCTCTGCCGTGGCCTCACCGTTTCCGCCGTCCCATCCCCAAGAGGGGCTTCCTGTGGGCAGGGCCCAGGCTGGTCGGTGCCCCCCTCCCTTCCCCCCCCCACGCCAGCACGGTGTGGGTTCCCCAGTGAGGCCGGTGAGGGAGCGAGTCCGTCACCCCCACACGCAGGCGCTGACAGCGCCCTCCCTGGGTGTGAGCAGGTGTTTGAGGGGAACAGCGAGAAGGAGGTGCCCGTCCTGAACGAGCTGCCGGTGCCCATGGTGGCCCGCTACCTGCGTGTGAACCCGCAGTCCTGGTTCCCGGACGGCAGCGTCTGCCTGCGGCTGGAGGTCCTCGGCTGCCCGCTGCCCGGTGAGCGTGCCCCGCCCCGCAGGTGCCCGGAGGGGAAGCAAATAGACCGGGCCCGGCCGGTGTGGCTCAGGGGGTGAGCATCGACCTATGAACTGGTTCGATTCCCGATTAGGGCATAGGCCCGGGATGCGGGCTCCATCCTCAGTGGGGGGCATGTGGAGGCAGCTGACCCATCTCTCTCTCATCAGTGATGTTTCTCTCTCTCTCTCCCCCTCTCCCTTCCTCTCTGAATTCTCCAGGCTAGAAATGCATCCACTCAATCCCCAGAGGCAGCCCATCCATGATTCTCTCTCACATCGCTGTCCTCTCTCTCCTCCTTGCCCCTCCTCTCTCTGAAAAAAACAATCAATTCCTCCTTCTCTCCTCCTCACTCTTCTGACCTCCCCTTTCCTCTAAGTGTGTGTGTTTGTAATTACAGAAGCAATACAGGCTTACACGATTACAGGCAGGAAAGAGCCAGAAAGGCCATTCATACGGAGGGGAGCAGACAGGCCCTTGCAGACCCCAAATCCGCTGTTAACACCCCTGACCATGCTATCGGGCGCTTCCACCCCCAAACCAGCTCCCCAGCTCCCACTCGCTTAGCGGTGAGAGGTCCTTCCTCCTGTGACCGGAAGCCCAGGGAAATGGGGCTCCAGCGTTGGTGTGTGGGTTCTCTCTGGCCTGTGCCCTGGAGAGTCGCACTCACTCCTCCGCGGTGACACTGAGGTCCTTCCGTTCAACCTGCACCGTGAGGGTGGCCCGGGGGCGATGCCCCGATGGGGCCAGTTTCTGAGGGAGAGAATGGGGCCCCCAGTGGCACAGGCTTCGTTAGGAAGGGTGGCAGTGGGCGAATGCCGGGTAAGCAACTGAGTGTGTCCACCACACTTGCAAAGATTCCATTTCTGCATGCAGTGTGGCATTCATCCATTGACTCATTCTCCCATCTATCCATCCACCAACCCATCCATCCACCCATCCATCCACCCATCCACCCATCTACCCATCCACTCATCCTTCTATCTACTATCCATCCATCCATCCATCCATCCATCCATCCACCATCACCCACAAACCCATCCATCCATCCATCCACCCACCCATCCATCCATCCATCCATCCATCCATCCGTCGGTTTGTTGGTCTGTCCATCCATCTATTCATCCACCCGTCTATTTATCCATCCATCCACCCATCCATGCATCCATTCATCCACCCACAAACCCATCCATCCACCCTCCATCCACCCATCCACCAACCCATCCATCCACCCATCCACCCATCCACCCATCTACCCATCCACTCATCCTTCTACTATCCATCAATCCATCCATCCACCATCACCCACAAACCCATCCATCCATCCATCCACCCACCCATCCATCCATCCATCCATCGGTTTGTTGGTCTGTCCGTCCATCCATCTATCCATCCACCCGTCCGTTCATCCATCCATCCACCCATCCTTCCATCTACTATCCATCCATCCACCCATCCATGCATCCATTCATCTACCCACAAACCCATCCATCCATTCATCCATCCACCCACCATCCACCCACTCATCCATCCATCTGTCCATCCATCCATCCACCCACCCACCCACCCATCCATCCACCCATCCACCCATTGATCTGTCAGTCCGTCCGTCCGTCCATCCATCCATCCATCCAGTGCCGACAGTGTGCTAGGCACACAGGTCACGCCAACTCAGACCACAAGAAACCACCGAGGGAGGGGCCAGCATGTTTCTGTCTATGGGCCAGGAAGCCAAAGCAAAGACCCTCTGTGCGTGTCGGGGTCACACAGCCCGTACCCGGAAGAGCAGACTCTGAGCCCAGGCGTCCTGGCTCCCGGCCCCCGCTCTCCTCACTGGGTAATTCTGCGGGTACGAAGCTGCTGGAAAGCTTCTCTCCCCTCCGTGGGGACCTTGAGGGGTCAGACAGGTGTCCGGCAGAGCCCCCACAGGTACCAGGTGCCACTGTGCACTCAGAGCCGCGTCCTCCCCCTAGATCCCAACAACTACTACCACCGGCGCAACGAGATGACCACCACGGACGACCTGGACTTCCGGCACCACAGCCACAGGGAGCTGCGCCAGGTGAGGCCAACGGGAAACCTTAGATCGAAGGATCGGCGTGAAGACGCGGAGCAGAAGCCGGAGCGCGCCCTCATGAGTACACGGACAGGGCCAGGCCGAGCAGGCCGGCTCCCCTGGCTCCGAGCGGGGCTCCTGGCGGGAGGAGGGCGCAGGTCAGGGGCCTTCCTGTGGAGGAGCAATGAGGCTGAGGCCAGGGCTAGGGGCTCCCCGAGGCACCCCCCAGCCCGGTCCCCCTCGGCCTTTCACGGGGACACAGTCCTGTCGGCGCGACTCGGAGGGGGACGCGCTGCAGGGACCGTCCCGGCCGCACTGTCCTGCGAGGCTGAGTCACCGCTCTGCACTCGGGGTGCACGGGGCCCCGCCCCCGCCCCGTGGACGGCCCGTGTGTGTCAGCGCAGCTCCCTCCCTGGGCATCCTGGACGCCTTCCGCGGGGAACTAACAAGCCCAGCTCGGGGCCGTTAGTGTCAGAAGCAGCCCGTCGGCATGCCTTTCACGTGCGCTCCCGCGCCAGGCAGAGGCGGCGGCTCTAAATAGTTGTCCCACTTGCAGAGGGGCCTCCGCTCACCCGAGAGGAGATGGGGACGGCCCGACCGCGTGGCTCAGTGGATAGAGCATCAGCCTGCGAACTGAAAGGTCCCAGGTTTGATTCCAGTCAAGAGCATGTACCTTGGTTGCAGGCACATCCCCAGTGGGGAGTGTGCAAGAGGCAGCTGATCGATGTTTTTCTCTCATCGACACTTCTAACTCTCTATCCCTCTCTCTTCCTCTGTAAAAAAAATCAATAAAATATATTGAGAGAGGAGAGAGAGAGAGAGAGAGAGAGAGAGAGAGAGAGAGGCGGGGGGAGAGATGGGATGGCCAGACCCATGTGGCTCAGGGGTTGAGCGTCGACCTATGAACCAGAAGGTCAGGGTTCGATTCCCGGTCAGGGCACACGCCCGGGTTGTGGGCTCCATCCCCAGTAGGGGGCGTGCAGGAGGCAGCTGATCCATGATTCTTGCTCATCATTGGTGTTTCTATCTCTCCTCCCTCTCCTTTCCTCTCTGAGATCAGTAAAAACACATTAAAACAAAACAAACGAAAACGAGGAGCCACAGGAGGGAGAGGGGGAGCCGAGGGGGAGAGTCCCACAGGCGGGAGGCGTTTCCCGGGAGTGACTTCTCGGAGGCGCCGTCCTACCCGGCTGTGGTTGGACGGGGAGGGGAGCCCGGAGGACAGTGCACAGACGCTGGTCTCAGAGGGAGTACATGGCTCCCGAGAGCCGGCGGCTCCACAGCACGGGTCCCACTTCAGAACCGCTCAGCCCCTGGGCCTACATGTGTGTCTCCTGCGTGTGGGACCACGAGGCCGAGACTCTCACCCTCACAGCCTCTGGGTGGCACGGACTAGGTCCAGGTGCACCTGTGAGGCCGTCCGGGAGACACCTGGGGGGCGGGGGGCCCGGTGGCGTGGGCGTTGCTGGCGATGGGGCGCCGCCCCCCGGCCTGGCCGGGCTGGGGCAGCAGAGGCGGGCAGGTTGCTCTGGGCGGGGAGGCGGCTGGAGCAGGGGCATGGAGGTCGGGCCAAGAGCATGTGTCTGGAGCGGTTGGCGGGGCTGGGGGGGAGGCTGCCTGAGTGCCCGGGAGGCCCCGGCACCGAGTCTGAGTGTCGGGGGTCTGCACGGGGAGCTGGGGGGTCGGGGGGGTGGTGGTGTGGAGAGCAGCTGGTGGTGCTGGGGGCCGGGCCGAGGGGCTCAGGACAGCTCGGGGTGTTGAGGGCGGCCTGGGGCCGTGGGGGGGGGCAGGGGGCTGTCTGCTGGGGCGCCTCTGTGCTCAGGTCCTGGCTGAGGCCTGGGGTCCTGGGGGGAGCGGGGGGCTGTCTGCTGGGCCCTCTGCATGCAGGTCCTGGCTGAGGCCATGGCCGTCTCCTCTTCCAGCTGATGAAGGTGGTGAGCGAGATGTGCCCCAACATCACCCGCGTCTACAACATCGGCAAGAGCCAGCGGGGCCTGAAGCTGTACGCCGTGGAGGTCTCCGACCGGCCCGGCGAGCACGAAGTCGGTGAGGCGCCCCCCCACCCCTCCCGGCTCCGGGGCGCACCTGGCCCGTGGGGTCGGCCCCCCTCCTCCCGGGCACACGCGGCCCGTGGGGTCGGCCTGGCACAGGGCAGAGCCGCCGCCTCTGGTCCCTGCGAGAGGTGCGGGCTGTCCTCCTGGGAGGGGTCTCCCCGCGGAGAAAAGCAGGGGCTGCGGCTCCGGTGAAATGGGTTTCAAACCCGGGGCCGGTGTTCTTGTATTTGTTCTTCTACACGGGAGCCCCCCGAGCACCGTGGCCGAGAGCAGCTGAGGTTTCTCCCCGCATCCTCCGAGGTACCTGTCTGGGATACAGGCTGCACTGATAGCATTTTGCAGGTTGATGTGAAACAGTGGTCGGCAAACCATGGCTCGAGTCTATTTTGAAGAAGTTTGTAAAAAATGTGGCTCTCAAAAAAAACGTCAATCGTTGTGCTGTTGCTATTTGGCTCTCTGGACTAGAGTTTGCCGACCGCTGATGTGGAAGAACGAGGCTGCCCGGCCAGCCGGCGTGGCTCAGGGGTTCAGCATGGACCTGTGAACCAGGAGGTCAGGGTTCGATTCCCGCTCAGGGCACAGGCCCGGGTTGTGCGCTCCATCCCCCGTGGGGGGCGTGCCGGAGGCAGCCAGTTATTGATGTTTCTCTCTGGTCCATGTTTCTCTCTCCCCCCCTCTCCCTTTCTCTCTGAATCCGACAAAAGCACGTTTAGGAGAGTAAGAGGCCAGCAGGCCGAGGCGCGTGGCCGCCAGCGGGGCTCCCTGGGCCACGTGGGGGCTTGCCCAGCGCTGACGCCTGTGTCTCCCCCGGCCCAGGGGAGCCCGAGTTCCACTACATGGCGGGCGCCCATGGCAACGAGGTGCTGGGCCGCGAGCTGCTGCTGCTGCTGGTGCAGTTCCTGTGCCAGGAGTACCTGGCCGGCAACGCCCGCATCGTCCGCCTGGTGGAGGAGACCCGCATCCACATCCTGCCCTCCCTCAACCCCGACGGCTACGAGGAGGCCTCGGAGGGGGTAGGCCGCCCGCCCGCCCCGACCACGGCCCTGGCTGCCCGGCACACTTGGCCCCAGTTCAAGTCCCCCCGGGGCCCAGAGCCCGGCCATCCAGCCCCGCCAAGGTCGCAGGACCCACCCGGTCAGGGGGTCAGGGGGTCAGGGGGTCAGGGGGTCAGGGCACACACAGAATCAGCAATGAACGCATGAGTGAGGGAACAGCATTCGCTGCTTCTCTCTCTCCCCTCCCCCCCACCCCCCTCTCCTCCCTCCTCTCTAAGAAAACCCCAACGAATCAACAAATAGAACCCCCGCCAGAAGCTTCCTGGTGAGTCCCTGCTGAGGGGGGACACCGCAGGCCATGAAGGGCTGGGAGAGAGGATTTCGGGGACCCCGAGCGGGCCCAGCAGCAGACTCAGTGATGGCAGATGGTTGTGTTTATTGGTACAAACGGGTTTGTTTGTGGGCCAGACAGCGAGGCCGTTGAGTTTGCAATCACAGGCTTCTATTTTCATTCATTCATTCATTCATTCACTCACTCATTCATTCAATTTTACTTTTTTAAATTTGAGAGAGAGAGAGAAACGTTGATGTGAGAGAGAAATACCAATCAGTTGCCTCCCATGTGCCCCAACCAGGGGTCAAACTCACAACGTAGGTGTGTGCCCTGACGGGGAATCGAACCCACAACATGGTGGTTGTGGGACAAGGAGTGCTCCGAGCACTGAGGCACCGGCCAGGGCCGGCTGGGCTTTGGATTCATTAGCCTCAGTCTCCTCCTCCTGGGAGCAGCCCCAGAGGAGGCACAGGGGCGAAGGGCGGGAGGCACGCCGAGGAGTGGCTGGGCTGGCTGTGCACCCACAGAGGTCAGCAGGGGTTTCGGTGGTCGCCTTTGGGTGTGGCCTTCAGGTCGGACGTGCGGAGGCTCAGAGACACGCCGGGTGGGGCGGGGGAGGCGCCCGGTGTCAGCGCGCCCACATCCGCGGCCCCTCCTCTGCGCTGTCCCCAGGGCTCGGAGCTGGGCGGCTGGTCCCTGGGGCGCTGGACCCACGACGGCATTGACATCAACAACAACTTCCCCGACTTGAACTCGCTGCTCTGGGAGGCCGAGGCCCGGCAGCGCGGCCCGAGGCCCGTGCCCAACCACCACATCCCCGTCCCCGAGTGGTTCCTGTCGGAGAACGCCACGGTGAGCAGCACGCCGGGTCTGCCGGGCTCAGGGGGCTGCGGGGGGCCGAGGGGGCTGCGGGGGGGGCAGCGGGGGTAGGGGGGCGCACGGGGGCTGCAGGGGGCCAGCCAGAGCACCCAGGGCATTCCAGAAGGGGACAACGCCATTTCTTCTCTTATACATCTTCTCCCAGAGCAGGGCTGATGACAAAACACCTTTCCAATGGGTATTTGAGGAGGTTCTCTGTAAAAATCACTAAACTTCGTGTCCTCACAAGAACACCGAAAACACGCCCCGTTATCTGTCCTTTTCTGTTGCTGCCATGGACCTGCCCCTCAGCTTGCAGGCCCCTGGGGGCGGTGCGTTCACAGCCAGGCAGGACTGTGGCTACAAGATGGGACTCCCGTGTCAGACAGGAAGTCATTGCCATCGTCACCTAAAAAGAAACGGTTCCTCCTTATTGTGAACTATCTAGCCAGCCTTCGCATTTCACTATGTTACCCCCTCTCTCCCTCTCTCTTGTCTTGTTTACATCAGGATCCAAATAAAGGGCATTCATTTTGATTGGTTTACAGTCTTTTAAGCCTTATTTATTTATTTTTAAAAACATTTTTATTGATGTCAGAGAGGAAGGGAGAGGGAGAGAGATAGAAACATCACTGATGAGAGCCAAGACCGGTTTGGCTCAATGGATAGAGCGTCGGCTTGGGGACTGAAGGGTCCCGGGTTTGATTCCGGTCTAGGGCATGTACCTTGGTTGCGGGCATATCCCCAGTAGGGGGTGTGCAAGAGGCAGCTGATCGATGACTCTCTCTCATCGATGTTTCTAACTCTCTATCTCTCTCCCTTCTTCTCTGTACAAAATCAATAAAATATATTTAAAAAAAGAAAAAGAAACATCACTGATAAGAGAGAACGATGGACCGGCTGCCTCCCGCACGCCCCCTACTGGAGACTGAGCCTCCCACCGGGCCTGTGCCCTGAGCGGGAATGAACTGGGTCCGGGCGTCTGGGAGGCGGCCGCTCCTCACCGTGCCCCGGCGCCCGGTGCTGCAGGTGGCGGCGGAGACGCGGGCCGTCATCGCCTGGATGGAGAAGGTGCCCTTCGTGCTGGGCGGCAACCTGCAGGGCGGCGAGCTGGTGGTGGCCTACCCCTACGACATGGCGCGGTCCCCCTGGAGGGCCCAGGAGCGCTCGCCCACGCCCGACGACCACGTGTTCCGCTGGCTGGCCTACTCCTACGCCTCCACGCACCGCCTCCTCACGGACGCCCGCCGGCGCGCCTGCCACACCGAGGACTTCCAGAAGGAGGACGGCACCGTCAACGGGGCCTCCTGGCACACCGTGGCCGGAAGTGAGTGCTCCCGGCGACGGCCCGCCCGGCCCGCCCGGCACGTGCTCGCCCTGTCCGGGGCCACGCAGAGCCTGGCTCAGCGTCCCGTCGTCCGGTTGGCTTGCAGGTCTCAACGACTTCAGCTACCTCCACACCAACTGCTTCGAGCTGTCCATCTACGTGGGCTGCGACAAGTTCCCGCACGAGAGCGAGCTGCCCGAGGAGTGGGAGAACAACCGCGAGTCCCTGATCGTGTTCATGGAGCAGGTGCGGCCGGCTGCGCGGGCGGCTGCGGGACAGGCCGGGCGGGAGGCCACGTCAGTGCTGTGGACCGTGGCCGTGGTCCCCGTGGCTGTGGTTCTGGGAGGCCGTGGTCCCCGGTGGCCTCTCCAGTGGGGAAGGAGCCGTCTGCTCTCCTTCCTCTCTCTGTACTAAGTCTGTAGAGCCCAGGAAAATGAAAATAGGTGCGGATCAACATTCCATCGTTAGTGGATTTCCAAAAGATCAATGTTTTTTTATTGATTTTAGAGAGAGAGGGAGGGAGAGATGGAAACATCAACTGGCTGCCTCCTGCACACCCCTGCTGGGGATGGGGCCTGAAACCCGGCATGTGGCCTGTCCAGCAATCGAACCGGCGACCTTGTGGTACCTGTGCCTCTTCTCGATCACTGAGCCACAGCGCCCAGGCCAGTGGGTCTCTTGTTAGGACCCCCTCAGAGGCTGACATGTTTAACCTGAACGACCTCACTCTGAAGGGCGCCTCTGGAGCTGCCGAGAGCACGCAGCCGCAGAAGCTCCACTCACAGACGCTCACACTCCACACCCCGCCACGCCGGGCGCTCCGAGCGGGGCGGGCTGCGGGAGGGTCGCCCTGGGTGGCCGAGGGTCAGGTGCTCACCGTGGTGGCGGGCGGGCGGGCGGGCAGCTCACCGTGTCCGGTGGTGTGTGCCGAGCAGGTGCACCGCGGCATCAAAGGCCTGGTGACGGACTCGCACGGGAAAGGCATTCCGGACGCCATCATCTCCGTCGAAGGCATCAACCACGACGTCCGCACAGGTAACCGCTGTGTGTGGCCCCTCTCGGCAGGACACATGCGTGTTCTGAAAGGGTGGAGGGATGAGTGGACATCACAGGGTGTCCCCAGAGCGCCCAGTGGGTGGCGTGCCAGTGAGGGCCCTTCCCGGCCCCGTGCTGCTCCCTCCGAAGGGAAGGAGGGGGCCTTCCCCGCAAACTGCTCTCATTCAACAGATCATCCCGTTTGGTCTGGGAGGAAACAGAGACCCTGGGCCATGAGGCTGGGGTGAGGCTGCATTCAGACTGGCCATGTGCCTTCAGTGCCAGGCTGCCTGCCCACCCAGGTGCCT
The DNA here is from genome assembly GCA_963693515.1 of Pipistrellus nathusii. Lineage (NCBI taxonomy): Eukaryota > Metazoa > Chordata > Mammalia > Chiroptera > Vespertilionidae > Pipistrellus > Pipistrellus nathusii. Next base: position 1,098,061 of record OY882871.1, on the reverse strand, counting down.
GGCCAGAGGCCAATGGCTATGGAGACGGGTGCCACAGAGCAGCTGCTTGATGGGTAGCACCCTGAGTCATGTGCTTCCCGTGTGGTTGCCTGTTTCTTTACTCAACAGTATTTCCATGCCAGGTAGCATGGCATTCCATTCGCCCATTCAAACATCCATCCGTCCATTCATTCACTCAATAAATGGGACTCACAAGGAGATGGCAGTCTTTATGAATGAAGGAGGCTGTTGGATTGGCTTCACATGGGACTGTGTTTTAAGCATTGCCAATGAGCCTCTTTAAAAGCGTGTTTCATGAAAGAGCTTGGAACATTCTGGGACTATTAGTGCCGTGTGTGCTCTGCGCGGAGACGTGAGGATTTAAATGGAGTGGGAGATAACAGGGCCCCGGGGCCGCCAGCCTGCAGAGAGCTCGCTGCCTAATGAGCACCGAGCTGCCAGCCTGCGATCAGGGAGACAGCTGTGATGAGCCAATGGGGCTCGCAGCCCCTCCGCCGTGATTTCCCGTCACAAATCCCATACCTCACACGCTGCCTCCCCGCGCTGGTACCTGCCTTCGGGTACCCGCGTCAGCTCCGAGTTTGCTTGGTTTCTGCCTGAGGCTTATGGGGTCTGGCAGGTTTTATTTCCAGAGGGACTTTGTGTAAAATAAACAGTGGGATTAGCTGATAGCAGCAGGAGATGAATTCCACCGGGGAAGCAGCCAGAAAGCACGTCCGCTTTCTCAGTCCATGTAACTGTGGGGCCAGGGCCAGGCTCTGTGCCATGGGATGGTCCTCAGCCTGGTGGGCATTGACCTCACAAATGACATTCATTGGGCCTGGTTGGCCCTCTGTCCACCGTGTCCATCTCTGTCCACCGTGCCCACGACGCCAGGGGTGTGTCCACCACCCCCGCAGCCCATGGTGCCCTCACCCAGTGGGGCAGTGACCCAGCAGCAGCTGGCACTTTGCGTGCCCAGCCCTCTGTTCCTAAGACATTCAGGCTTGATCCCCAGTGTAGGGCGTGCAGGAGGCAGCTGACCAATGATTCTCTCTCATCATCAATGTTTCTATCTCTCTCCCCATCTCCCTTCCTCCCTGAAGTCAATAGAAATATATTTAAAAAGTGAAAATAAAAACATTTTAAAAAACGGCATTTGTGGGGAGGGGCGAGGCAGACCATTGGAGGCGCACATGCAGCACGAATAGCACATTGTCGGGGTCGGGGGCTTGGTTAGGTGATTTCTCCGCCTCCGTCCACGTGTGCTGACGCTGGGAGCCGCTCCCGGGCCTGCCTGTCGGAGCCCTCGAGGGGCTTCCAAAGAGGGGGGCCCCCTGCAGGGCCCCCCCCCCCCGTCTCCCTGGTCTCGGCTCCGGGGCTGGGGTCCCCATAGACCAGAGCCGCCCCGAACCCCTGCTCTCTCTCCAGCCAGCGACGGCGACTACTGGCGGCTGCTGAACCCCGGCGAGTACGTGGTCACGGCCCGGGCCGAGGGCTTCGCCGCCTCCACCCGGAGCTGCATGGTCGGCTACGACATGGGCGCCACGCGCTGCGACTTCGCGCTCAGCAAGACCAACCTGGCCCGCATCCGCGAGATCCTGCAGCAGCGGCGGCCCCCGCCCGGCGGCCTGCGCGCCCGCCCGCCCTGGCTCCGCGGCCGCAGGCGGCGGCAGCGCGCGTGACCCCGGCCCGAGCCGGGGTGACCTCCGACCCGAGCTGAGGAGACCCCTGACCCGAGTCCGGGTGACCCCCGACCCGAGCTGGGGAGACCCCTGACCCGAGTCGGGGTGATCCCCGACCCGAGCCGGGGTGACCTCCGACCCGAGCTGGGGTGACCCCCGACCCGAGCCGGGGTGACCCCTGACCCGAGCCGGGGTGACCTCTGACCCGAGCCGGGGTGACCCCCGACCCGAGCCGGAGTGACCTCCGGCCCCAGCCCGGGCCCAGACCCCGAGGACGCCCCGGGGCCGGGCTCCGGAGGACACGTTCCCTGTCCCTCTGTGGTCCCGAGAGCCCGGAGGATGCGAGCGTGCAGTCTGGCCCCGGGCAGGGCTGAGGCCGAGGTCTTCCCTCCCTCCGTCCCCGCAGCCAGTGGCTCAGAGGGAGCGCGGAGCAGGCTGGCGGAGTGAGCGGCTCTGCCTGCGCCCGGGCTCCTGGCTGTGCCGTGAGGAGCCCGGTGCGGCCCGGCTGGTGGCAGGAGCGCCAGTGCGTGTGCGTGTGCGTGTGCGTGGGCGTGTGCGTGTGCGTGTGCCCAGCTGAAGCCGCTGTTCCCGGGCCCGCTGTCCCCGAGGTCACCCCGCGCTCAGGCCACGCTCCCCGCCGGGCACCCCCACTGCCGCCCCGCAAGCCGCTGGCTCGGTTTGGTTTCTCTCCCATCGGCGAGAGGCCCGGGCAGGGGCGTCGGGGCTGGTTGCCGGCCTCCGGGGTTTACCCAGAACCCGAGGGCCCCCGGTGCTGATAGGGGAGGTGCTTCCCAGGAAGCCACGTCCTCTCTGGCTCCTCCGAGAGCCGCCCTGACTCGGAAGGAGATGTCAGGCGGCCTGTGGGGCCAGACCTCTCTGCCCAGCCCGCTCCCGCGGGGGCGCCCTCACCTGCCCGCGCGGCATCGCCTGCGGAGCTCGCTCGGAGGGGGCGGAACGGCCACGGGAAAACGCGTCTCGTTGTTACTGTTGCTGCCGCGGACGGGAGCGTGAGGAAATAAAGGAAGCAAACGGAGCGGCTCCTGTGGTTCCCGTGGAGCCTCGCGCCCACGCCCCGCCGGACGGGACGGAGCCAGGCTCCCCTCGCTGAGCTGGGCCCCAGGCCGCAAGTGCGTTCTCCTGCGGTCGGTCCCCTCCACACACAGCCCCACGCACGGCCACGGCCACGGGCCCAAGTCCAAGGGAATTAGGAAACAGACATCAGAGGGGGGCTTGTACCTGGTGCCTTCGGGGGTGGACAGAGGAGCGAGGCGGGTCTTTATTTTTTATTATTTTTAAAATTGTATATTTTATTGATTTTTCACAGAGAGGAAGGGAGAGGGATAGAGAGTTAGAAACATCGATGAGAGAGAAACATCGCCCAGCTGCCTCCTGCACACCCCCTCCTGGGCAGGGCTGAGTGTGGGGAGCAGGCAGCACGGGGCCGGGAGGGGCAGCCAGCAGGAGGGGGCTCAGGAGACAGGGAGGGGGGACAGCTAGGGCGCCGGCCCTGGTCCCCGAAACGCTCCTGGGCCCGGGAACGCCTGGCTGAGGGGAGGCCCCAGAAGCTGACTGGGTGAGGCTGCAGGGGGTCAGGGTCCCCACCAGCGGGCACGTGGCTGAGGGCAGCGGCGGATCCGATGGGACCTCAGCCGTCGGTTCCTCCTTCACCAGCGTTTGCTGGAGCTGGGGTCCGTCGGGGTCCGCGGGCAGAGCGCTGGCTCGCTGTGAACGCCCTCCTGTGGCCTCGCGCTGTGCCCACCTCCCCAGCGCCTCTGCCCGGCTGCGGCGCTCCGAGCAGCCGGGGGGGGGGTGGGGGGGCGGGGCCGCCACCCCCAGTGGGAGGAAGGGGGTCACACTGATGGAGGGGGGGGGGAGAGGGTTCCACAAAGCAAAACCGACCCGTTCTTCAGAGAGAGAGAGAGAGAGAGAGAGAGAGAGACACTCCTGGGCTCCACACTGGGGAGCCGGGTCTTGTCGTCCAGTTGGCCACATGTGGGACGCGTGTGGGACGTGTGTCCGTGTGGGACGTGTGTCTGTGTGGGATGTGTGTCCGTGTGGGACGTGTGGGACGTGTGTCCGTGTGGGACGTGTGTCCGTGTGGGACGTGTGTCCGTGTGGGACGCGTGTCCGTGTGGGACGCGTGTCCGTGTGGGACGCGTGTCCGTGTGGGATGCGTGTCCGTGTGGGACGCGTGTCCGTGTGGGACGCGTGTCCGTGTGGGACGTGTGTCCGTGTGAGACGTGTGTCCGTGTGGGACGTGTGTCTGTGTGGGATGTGTGTCCGTGTGGGACGTGTGGGACGTGTGTCCGTGTGGGACGTGTGTCCGTGTGGGACGCGTGTCCGTGTGGGACGCGTGTCCGTGTGGGACGCGTGTCCGTGTGGGACACGTGTCCGTGTGGGACGCGTGTCCGTGTGGAGCGGGGCTGCTAACAGTCGCTGTGGGCCGCTCACCCAGCTGCCCCGGGCCCGCGGACGTGGGCCGGCCGCACAGCGCTGTCCCGGGGGCATGCTGGCTCCATTGGGGACGTCCCGTGGATGCAGCCCCCAATGTCCCCGGAGAAGCTGTGCTGAGAAGGTGCCGCCTTGTCAGCTCTCCCCGAGGGACTGCGCCGCCCGGCTCCTCGGTGAGAGGCAGAGCGCAGCCTGGGCTGCTGGTGTGGAGGTTGCCATGGAGACCGGGATGGAGGCGGAGGCGGCCTCGCAGCCTGGCAGTGCGGGCTCTGAGGGAGCTGGGAGCTGGTGGGTGCGGGGCGTGTGCGTGCATGTGTGTGTGCATGTGTGTGTGTTCAGGATGCATGTTGTATGTCAGAGACGTGATGTCATGCACCCAGGCGGTCCTCTCCCAGAGGCAACCCCTCCGGGGACTCCCAGAGAAGCCACACGCGGGGGGCGATGCCGAGAAATCTCCAGGCCAACAGACCAGGCCCCTGTGAGGGCCTGCGGGGCGGCTGGGCGGCTGGTCCCTGGACCCTTCCAGCTCACACTGCTGCCCTCTGAGTGGCCTGGGTGTGAGCACTCGCTGTCATGTGGAGCGGCAGAGCCTCCCCTGATTCCCAGTCCCGCTCCGCTCCATCCCGGCTCTGACTGTGCATGGGAAGGTGGCTGGGCCGGCCCCTATGGGCACAGGCTGCGGGGGGGGAGGACTCTACCTCCTGCAGGAATGGGAACCGGCCAGCAGAGGGCGACAGCGCCTGCCGCCTCCCAAGGCCTGCAGCTGGGCTGGGGAACCACACCTGTTCCCTTTCAGTGGGGGTGGAGGGAGGCTGAGCGAGGGGTCTGGGGCTGGGTGGGCACCTAGCTGCCCGCGAGGCCTGCCCGCCTGCCGCTCTGCAGACGGGACCCTCTGGTGGCCGATGGCAAAGCCGAGCCTCCAGGAGCTGGGCGCCGGCAGACTGGGTGCTCACGGTGTTTCCGGGGGGAGGGGGGAGGCAGAGTGCACGCTGGTGTCTGCACCCTCTGCCTAAGGGGTCAACCCACCAGCCTCCCCCCCCCTAGACTGGTTTGAGGACCCTGGGCTGCTGGCAGGACCTGGGGGACCAGTGACGGGCTGGGGCCCGGGCTCAGCAAGTCCCCCAGCTGCAGGGGAGCGCGGGAGGGTGCGGTGCGCTGAATGGGGACTCCAGGGGGTGAGAGATGCTGCCACGAAGGCGGGTGGCACCAGAGCCTTGGACCAGGCAGCACCGGGACAAGGGGGCAGGGCCATGTGATCAACTGGGAGTGGGCACGTGTACAAGGGGCAGGGGCATCAGGGCCTTGGACCAGGCGGTCCCTGGCAGAGCTGTCCTCAGGGGGCGGGTGCAGGAAGGGCTGGGCTGGGCTGGTCAGGGATGGAGACGCCGTCACCTCTCACAGCTGCCAGGCGGAGCCTGACCGGGCCCACATGTGCCCTGGGGCCCTCGGCGCCATCTCCCTTATCGCTAACGGGGGAGGAGATGGAGGAGGGAGGGCTGCTGCTCACGTGACAGGAGACAGCCGAGCCAGGAGGCCCATGGTGGGGTGACCCCCCCCCCCCCAGACTCTCGGTGGGCTGTCTTTGGGGGTCAGCTGACCACGCCATGCCTCGCTCCTCTGAGTGGCCCACACCTCGTGGGCCTCGGGCTCTGGAGTCCGTCCAGGGGTGCAGAGGGCAGGCGCCTCGGGGTGCAGCTGGAAGGCCGAGGGGCTGATCCTGGGCTGGAAGGAAGGAGACCCTCTCCACTCCAGGCCTCACTTCCCGGCTTCGTGCTATGTTTTCGCCCCGGCCGGCCGGCCGCCCCGGCGTCAGGTCCTCTGCCTCCAGCCGGCACCTGGCGTCCGGGGCGCGATCCCCAGGGGCCCTGCCTGAGGAGACGGGCGTTGAGGGGTCTCACCCCGAGGTAGACAGTTCACCAGGGCCACGGCGCGTCGGACGCTCTATCCCGCGTCCGCCAGCCTCCCGGCCTCACGGCCGCCCGTTG
>OY882871.1:1086961-1089461 GCA_963693515.1 Pipistrellus nathusii | reverse complement strand
ATGATATGCGGTGTGTGTGGTGCGTGTGGTGTATGTGTGTGGTGTGGGGTGTGTGATGTGTGGTGTGTGATTGGTATGGGATGGGGGTTTGTTTGTGGTGTGTGATGAGTGTGTGTGATGAGTGTGTGTGTGATGAGTGTGTGATGTGTGTGATGAGTGTGTGATGAGTGGTATGTGTGTGTAATGTGACAGCAGAGATTCACTTCCCGCCAGGCCACGCCGGTGGTTTTGCTCCCTGAGCTCTGTCTGCCGGCGGAGAACGGGATTCTGCCCTCCTGCCCACGCCGTCTGTCTCAGCTCCCTTTTCCTAATGCGGCTGTGAGTGGTCTTTTCCTAACGCGTGTGCAAAGGGGGAGGCAATCGGTGTATCTCTCTCACATCAGTGTAGCTCTCTCCCCCACCCCCTTCCCGGGACCCGGGACTTAAAGACCCGTCACTCACCTGGCCGTGGCGCTCGGCATTGCCCCAGAGCGTCCCACGGACACGCGCCACGATCTCGGCCAAGTGGCCGCCAGCTGGGTCGTGGCCTGACCCCCGGGGGTTGGTCTGGGCGCTGCAGGGAGTGGAAACAGGGTGTGGGCACATCCCACCCGCCTGCAGGGCTCCACCGGCCCCTCCCGCCCTCAGCTCCTCACACACCTCAGCGGTCATGGGGGCACCTGACCAGCTCGCTCCCCAGAAACCCTGGGAGTCTAGACCAGTCCCTCCAGCTGCAGCTCATCGGGACAGCCACCCGGGGCCACTCGGGAGAGCCATCAGGAGGGGCTGGAGCCGGCCAGGGCCAGGGGACAACAGCTCTCCCCCCTCCACTCCCCCAGCAGGAGGCTGCGTGGAGCTGTCCGTGGTGCTGACCGCTCCTCTCCCATTACTGCCTCTGCTTCTGCTGACCCACACCTCTCGCCTGCTTGCTGCCTGGGGCAGGTCCTGGCCGTCTTCCTGGACCTGGCTCTGTCTAGCTCCGACCCCCACCTGGCGCCCCTGCCCTGAGCCCCTGCCCTGAGCCCCTGCCCTGAGCCGCAGGCCAGCTGTCAGCCAGTGCTGGCCCCTCAGAGCGGGCAGCGGGGAAGGGGAGTCAGGTCTCTGCAGTCCCTCCCTGCTCGTCTGCCCCTTCCTGTCCGCGTGACCTTCGGGGAACTGCTCGCTTTCTGGAGCCCTATTTCTTTTCCGGAAGAACTTGAATGAGAACGTGGTTTTAAAGGCTGAGCGAGATGAGAGATGTGGGAGAGACTGGCCCACGCGGCACTCCAGAGGAGAAAATCGGTCCTATGCCTTGTCTCCCTCTCTGGACTTCCCACATTATTAAGAACTGGAGGCCCGATGCAGGACTTTCCCCCGGCTGCTGGCACCGCCTTCCTCCGGCCAGAGCCGCCTTCCTCCCCTCCGAGTACTAACCAGGCCCGACCCTGCTTAGCTTCCGAGATCAGTCGAGATCGGGAGCGTTCGGGGTGGTATGGCCGTAGACCAGAGCCGCCTTTCCACCTCCCCACGCTGCCCAGAGGCCCGGAGCGGCTGGGACAATGTGGTAGCCTGCGTCGTTGCCATGGTGACGACACAAGCGTCCTGCCCCGCCCCCAGCCACTCAGTGCCTACATATGCAAATTAACCCACCATCTTTGTTGGGTTAATTTGCACACTTACTCCTGATTGGGTGTTGGGTGTTGGGAAGGTACAGTCAATTTGTATGTCACTCTTTTATTAGTGTAATGGCCTGAGGCCACTGTCCAAGGACCTCAGGGGAAAGACAGTGGAGGGAAAGCCACATGGAGAGCTTTTTCTGAGTGTCAGGGACCAGGTGAGCTTGTGGCTGGAGTAAAGAACTTAGGCTCAGGCATGGACTTCACGGAGAGGGCACAGCATGTTTCTCCTTCGCTGGTCTCTCGCCCTCTGATTATAAACTGCTGCTGAGGGTCTGCCAGGAGCCAGGATGCTGGCCGGTGTGTGAGGTGGAGACAGCTGTCAGCTGTGTCTGTGCTCTAAGAGGATTACAGCCCTCAGTGACCACCAGAAGGCATGCCTGTCACGGAGAGGCTTGTCCTCTGGGCTTCTGCTCTGTGCCCTTCCTGCTCTGCCTCTTCAGAGCATCTTTCTGCTGCCCACCCTCCCAACCGCCCCCGGGAGGCAGGACTCTCAGCATCCCCTGTATCAGTCAGTTCCGCTGCTGTAACAGAACGCCGCTGACTGGGTGGCTTAAGCAACAGAAATGTGTTTCTCGCAGTCCAAGCTCTCGGTGCCAGCTGATCGGATCCTGTGAGAACCCACAGCCCCGCTTGCAGATGGCCCTCTGGCTGTGTCCTCAGCTGGGGGAGAGGAAGGGCGCTAACTGCCTGGTCTCTTCTTCTAAGGGCACTAACCCCATCGTGAGGGCCCCACCCTCACGGCCTCATCGACACGTGATTCCCTCCCAAAGGGCTCCCTCCTAATATTATCACATGGGTGAAATCCTCCAATGGGGATTTTTGGAGGACACAAATATTCAGTCCACCACACCTCAAAGCAGCTG
>OY882871.1:1070990-1086761 GCA_963693515.1 Pipistrellus nathusii | reverse complement strand
GCCACTCATGCACACAACCACACATGCACACGGCCTCACATGCACACGGCCACTCATGCACACAACCACACATGCACACGGCCACACATGCACACGGCCTCACATGCACACGGCCTCACATGCACACGGCCTCACATGCACACGGCCTCACATGCACACGGTCACTCATGCACACGGCCTCACATGCACACGGCCTCACATGCACCCGGCCTCACATGCACACGGCCTCACATGCACATGGTCACTCATGCACGCGGCCACACATGCTGCTGTGCCCCAGTCCCCGAGGCGGGGTCCCGCGGAGCCAAGAGGACACGGAGAGCTGGGCACGCCTGGGCACAGCCTGGCAAGAACGGTGAGGGGAGTTTTCCTCACGGGGACATGCAGTCCCGGTCTCCGGAGCGCGGGCTCCGTGCCCTCCAGGACAGGTGAGCGCCGAGCAGCCCAGCGACAGGACGGAGCCGCGTGGAACCCGCTCTCCGGGGCCTGAAGCCGCCGCCCGCCCTCCCGGGCTCAGAGCGGAGCCCCAGGGCCATCCTGCGCCGATGAAGGCGAACGTGGAAGCTGCACGAGGCCGACGCTGCGACCCAGGCAGGCTGGGAGCCTGAGGACGGGCCCCGAGGGAAAGCTCCCGGGTCAGAGCGGGTCCTGCGACACCCAGGCTGCAGGTTTGGTCCTGCTGAGAATCCGTTAATGAAGAGAGGTAAGTAGGACAACAGGTTGATGTTTCTCTCTCTCTCCCTCCCTCCCTCCCTCAAATCAATCATTAAAGGTTTTTATTTTTAAAAATATATTTTATTGATTTCTTACAGAGAGGAAGAGAGAGGGATAGAGAGTCAGATACATCGATGAGAGAGAAACATTGATCAGCTGCCTCCTGCACACCCCCTACTGGGGATGTGCCCGCAACCAAGGTACATGCCCTTGACCGGAATCGAACCCGGGACCTTTCAGGTTCTATCCACTGAGCCAAATCGGTCTCGGCAGTAAAACGTTTTTAAAAGACAGCCAAAAGCACAAGAGAGGGTAGGAGACCCCAGAGCGTCTGACCCACATGACGGGGTTCAGATCGAGCTGCTCAGACACGTGTGTTGAGGGACCGGGAGCGGAGGCTGGGCTGCAGGAGGGCCGCCAGGAGAGGAGGGGTCACTCCAGGTCACAGGAGGCCGGGATGGGATGCAGCCCTATCCTTTTTGGATATTTCTGTTTAAGTGTTTTAAAATGTCCTAAAGTACGCTCACTTCATTAAACGCAAAATAACGAACCCTGCCGGTGTGACTCAGAGTTTGAGCATCAACCCAGGCGCTAGGTGGTCCCGGTTCGATTCCCGGTCAGGGCACAGGCCCGGGTTGGGGGTTCGATCCCCAGGAGGGGATGCCCAGGAGGCAGCCGATCGCTGTTTCTCTCGCGTTGATGTTTTTTTCTCGCTCTCCTTCTCCCTCCCTCTCTCTCTAAACTAAATAAGAACATGTTTTTAAAAAATAATAGTGATCTTTCCAAAATCACTTGCATCAACCCGTAGGGAAATGTGACAGGCATGTCCCAGGGGGCGGCTCCGGGGGGCGGGGCGGTGGAGGAACGTGGTCGGGTAACCAGCGTCCCGGTGTGATGTTCCCTGCACACACACACACACACACACACCCGCCCCCCCCCCCCCGTGCCCTGGTGACCACACCTCTGAAACGCCCCTCTCTTCCCGCCTTTCCCCCTCTGTGGACTCCGCCCTCCCAGCAGCTGGAAAAGAGCACGCAGTGTCCCCGAGAGGGGTCCCGTCAAGGCTGCCTCCAGCCTGGCCGGTGTGGCTCAGTGGTTGAGTGTCGACCTATGAACCACGAGGTCCCGGTTCAAGTCCCAATCAGAGCATGTGCCCGGGTTGTGGGCTCCATCTCCAGTATGAGGCTTGCAGGAGGCGGCTGATCCATGATTCTCTCTCCTTGTGGATGTTCCCCTCTTCCTCTCCCTCTCCCTTCCTCTCTGACATCAATAACAAGATATTTTTAAAAAGACTGTCTCTTGCCGGGACCGGTTTGGCTCAATGGATAGAGCGTCGGCTTGGGGACTGAAGGGTCCCGGGTTCGATTCCGGTCAAGGGCATGTACCTTGGTTGCGGGCATATCTCCAGTAGGGGGTGTGCAAGAGGCAGCTGATCGATGACTCTCTCTCATCGATGTTTCTAACTCTCTATCTCTCCCCCTTTCTCTCTGTATAAAAATCAATAAAATATTTAAAAATAAATAAATAAATAAATAAAAATAAAAAGACTGTCTCTAGCCCCTGGTCCACAGCCCTCTGTCCTTCACCCCTTCCGCTTCTCCTCTGTCACAGAAGCCCGCGGAACCTCTCCCGGATGGAGGGCCTTCGGGGAGAACGGGGCAGGGGGGAGCCAGAGCGCCCGGGGCTGGTACACCGTGCCTTCGTGTGACTGTGCACCAGCTCCCCGTGGACCGTCGTTTCCGAGGGTCCCAGCGTGGTTACCACGGCGACCTCGGACCCCCGCCCGGGAGAGCGTGGAGGAACCGTCTAAACGTCTGTGAAACATCTGCTTTCAATCGCCATTGTCCGCCGCGCCCGGCCGCCCTGGCCCGGCTCTGGCTGCCGGGCCGCAGGTAAGCGCACCGGCCCTCCCCGCACCCAGCGGGCCCATCCTTGCCCCCGATTCTGTGTGTGTCAAACGCGAGCCACTCCAGCCCCGCGTCCGAAGCAGTTAATTAACGGCCATCAAAGGAGCCTTTGTTGCCGCCAAACCTGCCCCTCTCCTCCAGCTGGGGACAGTCCGACGGTTCCTCTCATTCCGGGATCGGGGCTCAGGTTTCCGGCGGCGACTAGAAAGGCCCAGGTGCCACCAAGGCCTCCCTCCTGGGGCTCCGCCAGCGCCGGCTCCGAGCGGCCGCGGCCTCAGAGCCGTGGTCGGCAAACTCATCCGTCCACAGAGCCAAACAGCAACAGCGCAACGATTGACATTTCTTTGGAGAGCCACATTTTTTTAAACTAAAACTGCCACTAACACCACTTCTTCCAAATAGACTCGCCCAGGCCCTGGCATTTTGTGGAAGAGCCACACTCAAGGGGCCAAAGAGCCACATGTGGCTCGCGAGCCGCAGTTTGCCGACCACTGGCCCAGAGTAAGCAAAGGGCGTTCCTCTCTGTGGACCACCATCCCGGCTATAAAGAGGGCCGGGGGTGGGGGCCAGCTGCCCAGCGCTCGGTCAGGGTTTAACTCCGGGCCGGGTTGCAGGTTGGATCCCCATTGGGGGGCGTGCAGGAGGCGGCCGACCCATGGTTCTCTCTCCTTTTTGAGGTGTCTCTCTCCCCCTCTCCCTTCCTCTCTGACATCAATAAAATCACAGTAAACAATAAGATGCACCGTTTGGGTCAGTCCTGCTTCCCTGGAGGCTCTTGAACTCGGAGGAGACGCTGCCTCCCGCCCCCAGCACGCCATGTGGGTGCACGGAGGGGACACACATTGTAACAGCCACACGCGTGCAGGGCCCGTGATGGCTACTCGGGGAGCCAGGGTCTCGCCCGCTCCGTCACAGAGAGGAGAGTGGGGGGACTGTGGCCCGAGGGACCGGGTACCCGCCCGGCTGTGTGCGGCCCACGGGGCTCAGGAGGGACCGCCCGGCTCCAGGCCTGTCCCCTTTCTCACCGGGACCTGCCTGGCCTCTGCCCCCTCATCGGTGGGAACCCACGCCCCACGTTGCAGGGGGTCGTGAGACAGGCGGGCGGCCGCCGGGGGACCCCGGGTCCTGCCAGGCCTTGGCACCCGTGGCGAGAGGCGTGTTGCATCTCGGGGCTCCCACGGGCCCGGCCAGCAGGGGGGGGGCGCGGCCTGGGCTGTGGAGAGCCGGCCCCGCTGCCCCTCAGTAATTGCTCTGGCAGAGTCGGGCGTCAGCACACAGCGTTTCCTGAAATGCAATTCCCGGGAGCAGGGAACAATATCCGCCCGAAACAAAAACAAAAACGAGAGAAAAATGAGCAGAATCGAGGGGAGCCAAGGGGGACGGGAAGTCTCAGCCTCAATCTCGTGTCAAATTGAGTAATAAAGGGAATTCCCCGGCTGCAGGCACGCGGCTGCCGGCTGCCCCACCCGGGCCCCAGCGCCCTCTCCCCGTCACCCCGCCCGGCACCCTGCTTCCCTCGTGGGACCCTGGGCGGCCCAGCGGCAGCCCCAGGCTGCTCCCCCAGCCCTCTGTGCGTGCTCCCCAGCCCTCTCCACAGGCTCCTCCCCCACCCCCCACCCACCCCTCCACCCCCCACCCCTGCCTGTCACCGGCAGTTCCCCCAGCCCCAGGCGCAGCCACAGACACCTCCCGTGCCCTGCCTGCCTGTGTCCTCACTGTGTCCTCAGGAGAGAGGCCGCCCCCCTGTCCCCATCCCCCTGCCTCGCTCAGAGCCTGGCACTTGGTAGGCTCTCGGGAAAGACCCGTCTACAGCGGCTGCTGGAACGCCAGGCCGGCACCGTCCCGCCCTGTTCGGAGCAGCCACACGCCCGCGGCCGCTCGGCCTGTCCTCGGCGGCCGGTCACGGCCAGGGGCCTCCCAGCGGTCTCGCCGGGCCTTTCCCCCAGGCCCCGGGTGGAGACAGAAACCGCACCGTGAACTTTCCGGAACAGCCGACGCCGCTGTCTGAGCCCCGCGCACGCGGGCGGCGGCGGGCCGTGGGCGTGCGTCCGGGGACATCCGTCACGGGGCCCGGCCACAGGATGGCTGTGCATTTCACGCCTCCCGGTTCCCAGCTGGGCTTCGGGGCTTGAAGACAAGGAGGATGTGCTTTCAAATTTATGAGGGGCATTGATTTAATTAATCGTGCGGCAGCCGCGATGAGCGATCTCAGAGGCGGAGGGAGGCCGGAGGGGCTGATGGATGGGGTGCGAGGCGCCGGCTCCTCGGATGGAGACAATGACGTGAGGGTCCGGGTCAATCGGGTCCTTCAGAGGCGCGTCCACAGCGGCCGCCCCAGAGCACACGGGGGCACGCCTGGCTGCACACGCCGAAGCATGTATGCAGCTGTACACGCCGAAACATACGTGTGGCCGCACACACCGAAGCAGGTGTTGTCAGCGTCTCAGCATACTGAGCTCCTTCCAAAGGGACGGACCGGCCTCCGCTCAGCCCCTCGTCGGCTGGTGCTGCCGGGCCACCGCCCAGGCCCCCGGGTTCCGGGAGCCTGGCTCCCCGGCCCTTCCATGGAGGAGCGTGTTCCCTGGTGGCTGACCCGCCTCGGGGCCCTGCGTCCAAGCTGTCTGCCGAGAGCCTGCCTGGCCCATTTGACAGCTGGGAACACCGAGTCCCGGGCTGGTGCCTGGGGAGCGGCCAGCCTCGCGCACCTGCCAGGCCCTGGGCGGGGAGGCCTCGTCCGGGACTCTCACTGCGCCCCGTCCCTCACTCTGAGGCTCCGCTCTCCACAGGAGAGTGAATGAGCTGATGTATCCGCTCCAGAAAGCCACGTTCCCGTGTCTCCCGTGTGCGTACGGGGACGCCAGCATTTCACACGGATGTCACGTCCCAGAGCCGTGTCTGAGCAGAGGCTGGAGTGACGTCAGCACCAGAGCCAGAGGGACACCTCCCCGGGCTGCGCTTTCGAGGGCTCGGGAGATGGGAGGGACAGCGGGGGGAGAAGGCAGCCGCCCCTCAGAGGAGGGACCTGAGAACGGGACACTGGCGCTGGTAAAGGGGTCTGTGGCCTCCTCTAGATCACCCTCATCCTCAGCAGGTCACCCCTGAGGGCCCTAGGAGGGCGGGCGGGCCAGTCCAAGGTCAGAAAGGAAGCTGCTCCCGCCCTGCAAACCCCTCACTCCCCTCTCTCTCCCCCCTCCCCCCCTCATCCCTGCTGGTCCCATCCGCCCAGAACCGCCCCTGCCCACCTCCCTCTGCACAGGGAGCCTCTGCAGGCCCAGAGCTGGTCTGTCCCACTGGGTCTCCGTCTCCGCCGCCCAGGACACCCGGTGCCCACAGCAAACGCCCGGCTCGGCGAGGCCTGGCCTGTGCCATCGGTGCAGACTGAGGTCCCCAGAGGTCAAGCGGGAACTGGAATGGAGCCCGGCCCGACCAGCCCCCCAGACTCTCTGGATTCCTATCTTTGCAAATAACGAGGAAGCAATACGTTCAAGGTTAACCTGGACTGGAGTCCTGCTCCCCTCCCTACCCCTCCCACTCTGCACCCAAACACCGTGGGGGGGGATGCAAATGGCCCTGCAGGAGCCAAAGCCGCCCCTGTTTGTTTTTCATGCTGAGGCCCCAGGTGGGGCTTATCGGCTGCAGAGGCCGGCCCTGCTATCAGATGGGCATGCAAACCAGCCCTCTGAGCAAACAGACATTTGCCTCTCATTTCCCTTTCCCGCCCCAACCGGGACGGCCTGTGCCGCCTAGGCAAATCCTCCGCAGAGCTGATAGGAGAGCCAGCCCGGGGGTTTGAACGTGAGTGTGTGTGTGTGGGGGGGGGGGGGTATTGGGGGGGCAGGGCTCTCTCTTGGGAGTCAGAGGTAGTGGTTGTGGGCGCTGTGATAGACTAAGTGCCACCCAATTGTCCCTCAAGTGCTGGCTTTTTAAAACGGTTAACTTCTCCCACGTGAGTAAGGAATTTCTCCCGCACCCCACACCTGTGGGCTGCACAGAGCGCTGCGCCTCTGCATGGGGGGCTGGGCCCAGGAGCCTGGTCCCCAGGAAAGGCCTGTCCCACGGGGCCTGCTTCTAGCGCCTTCCATGGCTCTCGTTCATCACCCCCCCCTCGCCCCGAAGCACCGAGCTCTCACAGAATCACCAGGCGCCCAGGAGAGCCAGGCGGCGACAGAGACGTGGAGTCGCTGCCAGAAAAGGGGGAGCTGGAATGGGGAGCAGCCCCCGAGGACAGAGCGACCCGAGGGCGCCTGGCCCGCTGGTTCTGCACAGGTGCCCGCGGCCCCTGGTTTTCTGTCTCAGGTCCGCTTCCTAACCAAGTGCTGTGCTTCTCTCCCCTCTCTCTCTCCCTCTCTCTCCCCCCTCTCTCCCTATCCCTCTCTCTCTCTCTCCCCCACCCTCTCTCTCTCTCCTTCTCTCTCTCCCCTCTCTCTCTCTCTCCTCTCTCTCCCTCTCTCTCCCTCTCCGTCTCTCTCTCTCCCTCTCTCTGTCTCTCTTCCTCTCTCTCCCTCTCCGTCTCTCTCTCCCTCTCTCTCTCCTTTTCTCTCTCTCTCTCCCTCTCTCTGTCTCTCTTCCTCTCTCTCCCTCTCCGTCTCTCTCTCCCTCTCTCTCTCCTTTTCTCTCTCTCTCTCTCCCTCTCTCTGTCTCTCTTCCTCTCTCTCTCTCCCTCTCCGTCTCTCTCTCCCTCTCTCTCTCTCTCTCTCCCTCTCTCTCTCTCTCTCCTTTTCTCTCTCTGTCTCTGTCTCTCTCTCTCTCCCTCCCTCCTTCCCTCCCTCCCTCCCTCCCCCGCCCCCTTTTCTCCCTCCCACCCTCTCTAAAAATCAATGGGAAAAATAACCTCAGGTGAGTATTAACACACACAAAAAAAACCCAAAAAACAAAACGGTCCATTAGCCCAGCGCCGTGAGGAGGGGGACAGCCGCTGGAGCAGTAACTGGCGTCTGCGCGGCCGGCTCTGCAGCTCAGGCTCCGAGTCCGGCTCAGGCTCCGGAAGGCAGGTGTCCGGCCGCCAGTGGTGAAGGGTTTCCTGCAGAGCGGAGCGGGCAGAGCCTGGGGCAGCACCCTGCGGGCTGACCGTGTGAAGGAGACGGTGGGCTCAGGGGCCGGGCAGCCGGGCTGACGCAGCCCAAAGGCAGTGGGGACACTGGCCAGCCCAGAGGGAGGAGACCTTCCCCGCAGACTGCGAGGCACCAGGGAGCCTAAGAGGTCACTGCTCGGGACCCCAAGGCCAGATGCTATCACCCTGGGCCAGCGAAACCCGAGCCGGCCGCTCACACCACCCAGGACATCCCCGCAGGCGCCCCTGCAATCAGGAGCTGTCCCGCCCCCGGGTGCTGGGGTGCTGCCTGAGGGAGCCCTCATCGCTCCTCACCCCCCTCCCACCTCCTCCTTGGGGTACCCCTTCACCCCCACCCCTGGTGCAGGAGGGCAAGGTCTCCCCAAACCTGAACATGAGTGACACTGGGGACGCCCCCAGGGGAGGGTTTGTGGGAATGCAGGACAGAGACGCCAAGACCAGGCAGAGGGCCGGGTTCCAGGGGACCTGCTCCCACGGCGCCAGCACCATGCCCATCAGCTGGGCACACTCCCCTGCATCCCAGTGCACGCCAGCTCCGTGCCCACCGGCTGGGCACACTCCCATGCAGCCCAGTGTACGCCAGCTCCATTCACGCCCTGTCCCGACCGCCCCGCACTCCGCCTGGGCACGGACCCCACACCACGTCCGTCCGTGAACACTGCCCAGCCGCTCTGTCAGCACGGCTGCCCTTCCGGAAGCGTCCGCTCTGTCCGTTAGAGGGACGCCCCAAAAGGCACAGCGATTCTTCGATGGGAAGTTAGTTTCAACAGATACTCGGCCCCCCACCCTTCCACCCGCTCCCTGCAGAAACCTGCATTCCGCTGTGCCTGCACTGCGGCACCACCAGCCTGACCTCCCCGTCCCCAGCCTCCCTGCCTCCCCCACTGAGACACACCCCAACCAAACCCCACTCTCAGTCAACCCCGACCTCGTCTCCCCACACGGAGCCGCCGGCCGCTCCTGCTCCCTCACCAATGAGCAACCAACTCCATCTGGTCAAAGACCCTCTGCAGGAGCATCCATTAGTCCAAAGCACGTGCTTTTAGAATGATGTGGAGATGGTGGAAGGATGGAGGAATGAATGTGGATGATGGATGGATGAATGAGTGGGTGGATGAATGGAACATGTGAGTAGATGAATGAAATGGTTGAACATGGATGGATGGATGGTTGAATGTGGAGGAGATGGATGAATGGGTGAGCAGATAGATGTATGGATGGATGGATGGATATTGAATATGGGGAAGATGAATGAATGAAATGGGTGAACAGGGATGGATGGATAGATGGACGGATGGTGGATGGATAGATAGGTGGATGGATGAATGAATGGAAGAAAGGATGGATGGATGGATGGATGAGTGGATGGGTGGATGGATGGGTGAATGGATGAGTGAATGGGTGGGTGGGTGGATAGATGGACAGATGGATGGATGGATGGATGGATGGATGGATGAGTGGATGGGTGGGTGGGTGGGTGGGTGGATAGACGGACAGATGGATGGATGGACGGATGAATGAGTGGCTAGATTCTGATGAGTGACCAATGCTGATGAAGCCTGCAGGTTTGGGCTGAGTCCAGGCCAGAAAAAGGTCCCACCTGGTCTCACGGGAACTGAAAACCTGTCCAATCCAAGAAGCATCCTCTCCCTTTGCAAGGAAACCCCTTGAAATGATAAAAATTAATCCTCAAAGAGCAAATCAAATGATTTGGCATGAAACCTGCAACTTGAAAGCAGCCTTTGACAGCAGCCTTGGTGAGTGGGGCGGCCCCTCCAGCAGCAGTGAGCAGGGGTCAGTCTCCGATTCAGCATCCCTTTGTGCCTGCCCAGGGCGGGTACACGCGGCCTCCGCACCCCCCCCCCCTCCTCCCGGCGGATCCTTTTCAGCTGAAATTACGCTGAAGCGAGTAATTACTGGGCCTTCTGTTTACCCTCCTTAGGAGAGTTAATTTATCCCAATAAACGTGGGGCGGCAGACCTTTTGGGTTGGAAATGACATATAATTTCCTTTAACAAACGCGGGGTCCGGGAGAAAGCCCATTCACCCGCAGACAGGCATCCCAGGCCGCTCACCAAAAGGCCTTTTGTCTGATTGTTTTCCTTCACAAACAACCCGCGGGGAGGGGCCGGGCAGGAGCTCCAAACACTGGGAGCTCCTAATGACCGTCCGCGGCGAACCCGGTGACCGCGCTCGCGGCAGAAGAGCCATTGTCGCCGCCGCCTCCTCCGCTCACCGGCAGGCACGAACGCCGTGCGGTGGAGGAGGGTTTAAGGGCGCTTCATTCAAACCCTGGATTTGAATAACAGTGAGGCGGTGACCCAGGCCCCACAAAGCCCGGGACACCCAGAGCGGGCGGGCGCGGTCCTTGAGGCCTGGCGCGGGGCCGAGGGGCCGCCTCCGCTCCGGCTGCACAGGCGCACGGGCGCACGGGCTGCACGGGCTGCACGTTTCCTCCGGCAGCGGCAGCGGCAGCGGCAGCGGCAGCGGCGTGGCTTCAGCGGCGGCCTGTGGGCCAGTGCGGTCTGCCTACCCGGTCCCGGGTCCCGACTGCCCCCTGGTTTCACTGGCCCCTCAGACACAGCCGGCTCAGGGGTGGAGCATCGGCTTATGAACCAAGATGTCACAGTTGGATCCCGGTCAGGGCACACGCCCGGATTGCGGGCTCCGTCCCCTGCGTGTGGCCTGCAGGAGGCGGCCAACTCATGACTCTCCCTCATCAGTGACCTCTCTCTCTCTCTCTCTCTCTCTCTCTCTCTCTCTCTCTCTCTCTCTCTCTCTCCCTTCCTCCCTTCCTCTCCCTTCCGCTCTGAAATCAATAAAGATATATGTTTTCTAAATTCAGCTCTCATCTCCATCTCCAATTCGCTTCTCAGCAAATGGCCTCGCCACCTGCCCAGGCACCCAAGCCCAGACCTGGGGGAAGGCTCCTCCCTCCTTCCTGGTCCGTTGTTTCTAAGCTGCTCCTGTCACAGTGGCTCCCCTCTCAAACCCAGCCCAGGGCCACGCCGCCGCCTGGACTGGGAGTCCTCCCGCGGCTCCCCACCTCTGGCTCCCGCCTCCCGCCTCCCCTCAGGCCCAGCACCCTGTGTCCTCCAGGAGCAGCTGGGCCCGGCTGGATGCAATTTGCAATTCAAAGGCAGCGTTCCAGAAACAGCCTGGGATGGGAGCAGGGGCTGCCTGGACAGAACGGCCTAAACAACTGCATTTATTTCTCAGGGTCTGGCCGCTGGGAAGGCCAAGGCCAAGGCCAGGCTGGTGTCTGGCGAGAGCTCGCTCTCTGGCATCTGTGAGAGAGCTGCTCTTCCTAGGCCACCAACTCCATCCGAGGGGCCTACCCGCCCGCCTGCATCCGACCCCATCGTCTCCCAAAGCCGCCACCTCCGAACCCCACCCACTGGGAACGGAGCTTCCACCCAGGACCCGGGGGAGCGAGCATTCCGCCCGAGAGGCTGTTGGTCAGCTCCCGCTCTGTGCCGGGCACCGGGTCAGGCATTGTGGAGGTCAAACCCCCTTTTCTGGAAAACCGGGATTTCACTGCCTGCCTCGTCCGGCCCGGGAGGGTCCCTGGAGCACAGGCAGCAGTGCCGGCGGCACTCGGCCCGCAGCCGCGGCGCCCTCGCCGCGCCCCCCCCCCCCGGGAGCCGGAGGAGGGCCGGGGGGCCAGAGCCGGGCCCACGCACACCCTGGCCCGCACGGGAGAGCAGCGCCGCTGGGAGCATTCCCCGCTGCAGCCAGAGCGGCCCAGGGGCTCAGATGGCGGCCGAACAGGAAGTGCCGCACGGACGCCAGCCCGCCTCCCCTCCGCCCCACCGACGCGGTGCGTCTTCTCTGCTCGCCGTCGGAGGGACGTACTGACGGGAACACACAGCTTGTTCCGTACGAAGGACCTGCCGGTGCCCTGCACACACCGCACGGACCAACCGCAGTTACACGGTCTCGCCGTTCACACCCATGACTTTTTAAAAATATGTTTATTGATTTCTGAGAGGAAGGGAGAGGAGAGGGGGAGACGATGAAAGAGAACCATCAATCAGCTGCCTCCTGCACGCCCCCCCTGGGCATCCACTGAGCTACACCAGCCAGGCTATCCCATGTGTCTCCATTCGGTTCCCCCAGGGCCAGCCCTGAGACGAGGGAGGGCCGGGCGCAGGAGGGTTGCTGGGTGGGGTCTCAGGAGGCGGGGATGAGGTCGTGGGGCGTGAGAGTGAGCAGGGGGAGGCGGGGGGAGGCCTGGGGGAGGCCGGTGGAGATGGGGGAGGCAGGGGAGAGGCTGGGGGAGGCAGGGGAGAGGCTGGGGGGAGGCCGGGGGAGGCCGGAGGGGGGAAGCAGGGGAAGGCGGGGGGAGGCCGGGGGAGGCAGGGGAGATGGGGGAGGCAGGGGAGAGGCCGGGGGAGGCAGGGGAGAGGCTGGGGGAGGCTGGGGGAGGCTGGGGGAGGCCGGAGGGGGACAGGGGAGGCGGGGGAGGCCGGGGGGGTCAGAGGGGGACAGGGGAGGCTGGGGGAGGCCAGAGGGGGGCGGGGGAGGCGGGGGGGGGCCGGGGGAGGCGGGGGGAGGCTGAGGAAGGCTGGGGGAGGCCGGAGGGGAGCAGGGGAGGCCAGGGGGGCCGGGGGGGCCGGGGGAGGCGGGGGGGAGGCTGGAGGGGGGCGGGGGAGACCGGGGGAGGCTGGGGGAGGCCGGGGGGGTCAGAGGGGGACAGGGGAGGCTGGGGGAGGCCGGAGGGGGGCGGGGGAGGCCGGGGGAGGCTGGGGGAGGCCGGGGGGGTCAGAGGGGGACAGGGGAGGCTGGGGGAGGCCGGAGGGGGCGGGGGGGCCGGGGGAGGCGGGGGGGAGGCTGGGGGAGGCCGGAGGGGGGCGGGGGAGGCTGGGGGAGGCCGGAGGGGGGTGGGGGAGGCTGGGGGGAGGCCGGGGAGGCGGGGGGGAGGCTGGAGGGGGGCGGGGGAGACCGGGGGAGGCTGGGGGAGGCCTGGGGGGTCAGAGGGGGACAGGGGAGGCTGGGGGAGGCCGGAGGGGGGCGGGGGGGCTGGGGGAGGCGGGGGGGAGGCTGGGGGAGGCCGGAGGGGGGCGGGGGAGGCTGGGGGAGGCCGGGGGGGCCGGGGGAGGCGGGGGGGAGGCTGGAGGGGGGCGGGGGAGGCCGGGGGGGCCGGGGGAGGCGGGGGGGAGGCCGAGGAAGGCTGGGGGAGGCCGGAGGGGGGCAGGGGAGGCTGGGGGAGACCGGGGGGGGCCGGGGGAGGCGGGGGGGAGGCTGGAGGGGGGCGGGGGAGGCCGGGGGAGGCTGGGGGAGGCTAGAGGGGGGTGGGGGAGGCCGGGGGAGGCTGGGGGGAGGCTGGAGGGGGGCGGGGGAGGCCGGGGGAGGCTGGGGGAGGCCGGGGGGGTCAGAGGGGGGCAGGGGAGGCTGGGGGAGGCCGGGGGGGCCGGGGGAGGCGGGGGAGAGGCTGGAGGGGGGCGGGGGAGGCCGGGGGAGGCTGGGGGAGGCCGGGGGGGTCAGAGGGGGGCAGGGGAGGCTGGGGGAGGCCGGAGGGGGGCTGGGGAGGCCGGGGGGGGGGTGGCCGGGGAGGCCGGAGAAGGCCGGGGAGACACGGGCAGGACCCCGCGTGGGCCGGCTCCCAGCCCTGGCCTCGGAGGGGAGGGGGTTCCCCTCTCCCGAAGAATCGGCAGAGAAGCCCTGAGCGTGCTCAGCGGAGAGAATGAGATGCATAAACAAGGCCCGAGCGGCCGTCGGACATTCGTTTCACAGGAAGGAGGGCTCCGGCTCCCGGCGCCGAGGAAATCAGAGTCATCGCGGCAGCCACCCCGCGCCCAGACCCGAGCACAGCCCCCGAGGGCTGTTTCCACCAGCTCTCCCACCCATCCCGGCGCAGCCGTTCCCGCCTCAGCACCGTGCACCCAGGGCTGGGCAGACCCCCCGCCGGACCAGGGCTGTGCCACGGGGCGCTAATTGGGTAATTAAGCTCCTGGCAGCTGCGGGGTGAGGGCCTGATGGCTGACCTCTGGAGCTGGGATCAAAGTTCACGGGGTTAAAGGACCTGCCCCTTCAGCAGCCCGAGGCTTCCCCTGGGGCCTCAGGCGGTCGTTGGACTGTGATTAATTATTTAAACGAAGGATCTGTCCTGGTTCAAATGCCTGCTGAGGAGTCAGTCCCGAGAGTCATCACCTCCTCCTGGTCGTGGGCACTGACGTGGCCGTGAGCATCGTGTGTCCTGGGGGGGAGGTATGGGTCCTCTGGGCCCAAGGGCGAGATCCTCTCCCTGAGTGAGGCGTCCTACCCCCACCCCCACCCCCCCACACACACTCTCCTCCGCCCTCGGCTCGGCCATGGCTATGCCCCGCTGGTCCTGAGAATCCCACGGGACCCACACCTCCCCGGGAGCCACCACGGCCCCATCCCACCTCCGGTGAACCCCAAATACATGGTGTGGGGGGCTGTGGAGGGTGGGAGCCAGGGCCCTGGACTGCACAGCGTCCTCCTCGGCCACAGTGTGGCCAGCGGGGAGCAGCCTGGTGTGTGGGGTGGAGCCTCAGCAGTGCCCCCTGTCCCCAGGCCGGAGCTGTGCCTGAGGGCTCTCCGGCCGGCCCACGTTCCACTTGCTCAGCTCCTCCCCTGGGAGGACGGACGGGGAATGAGGATGGGGTCTGAGAAGGAGCGCACAGCCCTCAGCACTGTGGGTGCTAAACAGGGGGTCCTGGTGGAGTGAGGAGCTGAGGCCTGAGCCCAGGACCGGCACCCAGGGGTCGGGCCTTCCCAAGGGGCGGCCTGGGGCTCACGGGGGAGGCGGGGCGATGAAGTAGAGGCTTGGGGGTAGGAGGGGGGGCGAGGCACCGACAGACCCCATTCCCGGGATTTGCTCCAGTGCCGTGAGGAGGGGGCTGGCAGGTTTACACGGTGTGTGTTGGGGTGGAGTGGGGAAGGTTGGGGGGGGTCACTTGGTCAGATCGGCAAGGTCTCAGCAGAACCCAAATTCATCTACCCATCCATTCATTGATCCATCCATTGATCCATTAATCCATCCATCCATCCATCCATCCATCCATCCATTTATCCATCCAGCCATCCATCCAGCCATCCATCCACTCATCCATCTATTCATCCATCCATCTATTCATCCATCCATCTATTCATCCATTTATTCATCTACCCATCCATCCATTCATCCACTCATACATTCATACATTCATTCATCCATCCCTTCATACATTCATCCATCCATCCATTAATTCATCCGTTCATTCATTCATTCACTCACTCCTGGTGCCTCTCCTGGGTTAGACACTGTACCAGGCACTGGGATGGCACTGTTAATTGCCCATATGCAGAGCCTGCCCCATGCAGCCCAGGGGAGTTCGGGGCCAGAGGCAGAGTCAAGGCAAGGACAGCGCTGTCACTGGGAGGTGTGAGGGGCCTGGAAACCACCAAGCAGAGCCCTGGGCCCGGCGGGCACCGCGCAGTCTCTCCAGCTGCTCACATGCTGACGACCTTCCGCCCGAAAGTGGTTGCAGGCCCAGGAGTTAAACTCGAGGGCTGTACCGAATACAAAGAGACGGTTGGCATGGCTCAACACCTGGAGACATTTCCAGCTGCAAGAGCCTCTCCAGGCATGGGTGCAGCCATGGGCAGGCTCCGCCCTGGCCATCCGTGGGGAGCTGCTCAGGTTAATTCTGAAAGCAGCCCGCCGCCAAGCACGAGGACACAGAGGCAGCATCTACCAGCTCATTTCCAGGCGGAAAGCCCCCAAGGCCGGCTGAAGGCAGCCAAGCCCATCCACAGAGCCGTGGGGAACCCCATTGCATGGTGGGGGCCAGGGAGCCGTCCCATTCAACCTGAACTCCCAGTCCTGAGTCTGCAGGACTAACAGGAAGAGAGGAAGGGAGTAACAGGAAGAAAGGAAGAGAGGGAGAAAGGGAGGGAGAAAGGAAGGGAGGGAGAGAGGGAGAAAGGGAGGGAGGGAGGGAGGGAGGGAGGGAGGGAGGGAGGGAGGGAGGGAGGGAGGGGAGAAGGGAGGGAGGGAGGAGGGAAAGAGGGAGGGAGGGAGGGAGGGAGGGAAGAAGGGAGGGAGGGAGGAGGGAAAGAGGGAGGGAGGGT
>OY882871.1:1055990-1065990 GCA_963693515.1 Pipistrellus nathusii | reverse complement strand
CACGAAGGGCAGCAGAGCACCAGCCACGCACCTTCGAACTCCCTGCCCACATCCCACCCCACATGCCCACATGCCCACAGTGCACACACAGACTTGCGTCCACACGTGTATACACACATGTGTATGCATGTGCATATACGTGTGCACCAGACACGTTTGTGTATGCGTGTGCACGTGTGTGTTCACTGTACACATGTGCACACATGCACACACAGGTTGCAACAATGTGTGTGCAGTAGGTGTATGCGTGTGTGTGCATACATATGTTGCACAAGTGTACGCCTGTATGCGAGCACACAGGTGTACGTTGTACGCGCGTGCACATGGGTGCACACGCAGCTACAGCCTTTGCTCTTTTCTGGGGTCACCTGAGCCTGGGGACCACGTCCATCTCCCTGGCGTCCCTGCTGGAACCGACCAGGCGTTCAGGTCTGCTTCCCGCTCGGCAGCCTGGCCATCACGGGAGGCGCTGAGGCCCTGGAGCAGCGTGTGTGTCCCGGAGGGACGGTGAGCATAGCGGGTGTCCGTCCATTACCGCCCGGCGTGGAGGAAGCGAGCAGGGCCGGGGCTGCCCTCCCGTGTGCGCGGGGCGCCGCGGTGGGAGGGACACGGTGGGCAGGCGGCCGCGCCCGAACGGAGGGACAGGAGCCCCGGACAGGAGCTGCGCCTCGCCTGTCCCAAAGGGAACGGTGTCCAGCGCTGGCCGGAGCTCTGACCAGTGACCCCTGAGGACAGCAGGCGCCGCCTCAGCCACCGCTGCCTCGAGCCTCGACCCGAGCCTGCACGGGGCCAGGTCTCCGTGGTGAGCAGGGAGCGGGCGGTGCGTGCACAGCAGGGAGGGTCGCCGTTCAGGTCAGCGCCGCGAGGCCAGGAGCCAGCGCACACTCGCCTCTTCTCTCCGCCGCCCCTCCCCCGCCCCACACCACGTCCCGGGACACTGGCTTCCGGCTCCTCCTGACGGCACGGCACCCAACACCACCCCGAGGGGCGCGAGACGAGGCCGCAGGAAGCGCCCAGGAGGACGCGGTGCCGGCTCCGTAAAGGCCTCGGTGCCGGGTGCCCGGCGGTGCCCCGGCAAAGGCCGAGGGCAGGTGCTCTTGGGCCACGCTCGCCCGGCTCTCAGGGTTAGGGAGCAGGTTGGCGCAGGGCCACGGGGACCCCGTCCGGCCCTCCTCCCCGCCCGGCGGCCCCTCGGCTCCGGACAGCACCTGGGAGAAGTCAGCGGGGCTCACCCCTCTAGGGTTGCGGTGCCAGGCTGCCCGCCCTCAGGCTCACGACGGAGGGAGGCCCGGCACAGGTGGCTCGCCGGTGCAGGTGCCCGGCCCTCGGCGGGACCCGCTCCTCCAGGTCCAGAAGCTTCCCCGCGGGGCCAGGCCCCGGCCCAGACGATGCCAGGCCTGCCCCACGGGCCACGGCTCTGTGCCCAGCGCCACACGCCCCTCCCCCACCCCTCCGACCCCAGACATGAAATATGTATGAGTTCTTACAAAAAAAAAAGAAAGAAAAAGAAAGCAAGCCACAAGCCTCCGATAACGCGCGCTGTCTGGCAGGCAGGGAGATCAGGCGATAGGCCTCACGCAGCGGGCCGATCCGCCCGCATTGTGCTGTGATTGGGGACCATATTAAAAGCCGCCGGGCCATTGTGCCCAATTCGCGTCTCCATTCAGGCACTATCGCCTCTGCTTAATGCGATTTCCATTTGCTCTTCCCCATTGTCGGCCTTTCATTGGGGTTGTGTCTGCCTTATCAGGGCATCTCCCCGCCGGGCGGCCGGGCGGGGCACACCCCTCGGCTGCCGTCCTCTCCCTAAAGGGGCCCCGTGCCTCCCGGCTCGGCCCCAGTTCACCCCGAACCCCGCAGCGCCCACGCCCGCCTGCCCCCGCTCCCGCTGTGACCTCTCTGCCGCCCCAGCCGGCGGCTCTCGGCTGAGAAGCTGCAGAGGGTTCTGGCCGCTTTCCCGTGTGCCCTCAGACCGGAGCGGGCGCCCCATGGCCCGGGGGCCGGGAGGGTTTCACAAGCAGCCGGTCCCCGGAAAGGGGGTTGGAAGGGTTGTTGTCAGGATGCGTCTAAGCTGGGCGCCGCTCCCCACGAGGCCGCCCCCTCCTCCACGGCCGCCGTTCCCGGTCCCGGGGCCCCGCCAGGCCGCAGCCTGCTACGTCCCCGTGAAATGTGACTTTGCAAAAATGGGTGTGATTGCTGTAAAGCAGGGTGCACTGGGCAGAGCTCCCTCCTCCTGGATTGGCCGGGGCGGGGCGGGGCGGGTCTCAGGGGGCTTGGGGCCGCCCGCCGAGCGAGGCCGGTCTTCGCACCGCCCGCAGCCTCTCTCCCTCCCCACGGGGGACGAGCGGTTCTCTCCCGCCCCCTGAAAGCCACCTCGAACCCATCGAGCTACAAACCAGGCAACCACGTCCCACCGCCAAGTAATTTGGGGGAAATAATCTTATCCTTTATTTATCCTCGTTGATTTTTAGAGAGCGGGAAAGACAGAGAGGAATATCGATGGGAGAGAAACACAGCGACGGGTTGTCCCCTCCACGACCCCCGACCAGGGCCCGGGCCGGGGAGGAGCTGCAACCGAGGCACGTCCCCTCGACCGGAATCGAACCCGGGACCCTTCGGCGCACAGGCCGACGCTCGATCCGCTGAGCCACGCCACTCACGCGGGGCGGGGGTAACTGATCCTAAAAGTCAGTGAAATCCGAGTTCCGAGCCCCGTTTGCTCCTTTGCGGGGGGACGCGTGTGCCTCGGGGGGCCCCCGCCCGGCGGGCGGCTCCTAACCGTGTTATTGGAGCGTGATGGAAGCCTGACAACAGCGGCGCCGTGTGGTAATAACGTCCCGCAGCCAAACGTGGCCCCGAACCCAAACAGCACTCCATCACCGGGCGCCGGGCAGCCCCATTAACGCCGAGCCCGCGCGGCCCTGCTCCCGCCGGCCGCCTGAGTGACAGCGCCGGCGAAGCCGGTGACACTGAAAAACATTCGCCGTGACACGGCCACAAATCACCGCCGGCACGCTTAAAACTCAATATTCCCCAACTCGCCCCGGCCCCTCCTCCCGCCTCTGAGGCCCAGGGAGGGTCCGCGGTCTCCGGGCGTGTGGGGCGGGGACAGCGGGCGGGACTCCCGGGAGACCCCGGATCCCTGCGGGCCGCCTGGTGCCAGTTCACGGGAGACGCCACGGGGAGCGGACTGAGCGGGGCGGCCTGGGCGAGGGACCGCCTGGTGCCATCTCACGGGAGACGCCACGGGGAGCGGACTGAGCGGGGCGGCCTGGGCGAGGGGCCGCCTGGTGCCATCTCACGGGAGACGCCACGGGGAGCGGACTGAGCGGGCGGCCTGGGCGAGGGGCCGGCTGCCCGGGGGCGGGAACTCCAGTGGCTGTGGTCAGGTCGCCTTTGCCCGCGGTCCCGGTCCACCCGATGGCCTCGTGTTCGGATCCATTTTTAGTTTCGGCTTCTCCGACGCCGAGGCCGACGGGCCCCGGGCACCGCCCTGCCCTGGTGGCGGAGGGGCCCTGCCCGCTCTGCTCCTGCGGATGGGCTGGCACTGTGCCGCCACGGCACCCGCCTCCGGAGCCGGCTCCCGGCTCCTCTGCCCACGGCCGGGCCACCCCCGGGCCCAGAGGGGGGCCTGGACCAGCCCGTGAGCACAGTGGTGGGTGCTGCTGTGCGTGTCCCGGGTGAGGCCGTGGATGTCTCCGTGGCTCTCCTCTGCGTGGCTCCCCTCTCCGTGGTTCTCTGGTGGCTCTCCTCTGAGTGGCTCTCCTGGAACCGACCGCCATGCTGTAAGGTAGCCCAACAGCCCGGAGAGAAAGAAGGTGCCAGCCGATGGCGCGGAGCTGCTGGCCACGTGAGGAAGGCGGGGACGTGACGGGTCCCGCTGCCGGCCCATGTCATGTGCACGCAGCGATCCCGGCCACTCCCGGCCACGAGGCACGGTCAGCGGAAGCCAGTACAGAGCAGGGTCAGTCCGACAGCACCGACGCTGACCCGCCCGAGTGAGTTCCAATCTGACAACAGGTCAGCCACGTGTTCAAATCCCCTGTCTGTGCGAAGACGCTCAAAACAAAGAATTGAGAGAAATTCATTTAGGTCTTATCCGCAGCCCCCGCTGTCCTG
This sequence comes from Pipistrellus nathusii, assembly GCA_963693515.1. Lineage (NCBI taxonomy): Eukaryota > Metazoa > Chordata > Mammalia > Chiroptera > Vespertilionidae > Pipistrellus > Pipistrellus nathusii. Next base: position 1,061,871 of record OY882871.1, on the reverse strand, counting down.
GCTCAGGGGTTGAGCATTGATTGACCTGTGAACGAGGAGGTCAGGGTTCGATTCCCAGTCGGGGCACAGGCCCGGGCTACGGGAATACAGGAGGCAGCCGACCCGTGATTCTCTCTCACGTTGATGTTTCTCTCTCTCTCTCTCCCTTCCTCTCTGGAATCAAGAAAAAACATTTTTTCTAAGTTAACGAACGTATGGAATTCTCAGCAGCCGCCGTCGGAATGATGGAGAGGAGCCGGGGCTCCTGCTGGGACGAGATGTTCCGTGCGAGGTCGATACGCAGGCGCGGCCTGGTTTTGCGTGGAAAACACGCCTTCGTGCGGGCGGGTCGGTGCGGCGGGAGGCGGTGCCCGGGGCGGGGGGGCGGGCAGCCTGCGGCAGCGCTCCTGTCGTCGCCGTTACACCGGTGGCCGCCTGCCGACACCGTCCCCTGACGGTCGCCTCGGCGTTCCCGGGGCCGCGGCTTCGGGTGAGACGGCCGCGCGGACGTCTGCTCGCGGGGAGAGCAGACGGGGCTCAGCTCGGACCCTCCGGCCAGAGCTGCGGGGAACAGGCTCTGAGGGAGGAGCCGGGGTCTCGGCGAGCCGGCCGCCGGCAGAGACGCGGCTCTTGGGGTCTGTAGGAGAGGGGAGGAGGCCTGCCCTCGCTGGGGTGCCCGTGGCAGGAGGCGGGGAGACCCTCAGACCAAGGCCCCTCCTCTCTGGGGGAGACCTTTCTGGGCGCCGCACGGCCAGGGCCTCGAGATGAAGGGGCTCAGATGCAGGCACCCGTGTTCTGAGTCGTCCTCGGTGGAGTCTGTCGGGGGTTCTGCTGAGCTCAGGGGGCTCCCCATGGCGCCCTTGGGGCCCCCCCGCAGCCCCCGCCTCCCGGCCCAGCTGCCATGTCAGCGCTGGGCGCTTTGCTCTGAGCTCCACCGGCTTCACTGGCTTCACCGGCCCCGGGCCTGGCCTCCCGCTCTGAGAGGGAGATGCACGCCGCCCCCTCGGGGCCACCCACACTGAGGCGCCTCCTCGGCCTCCGAGCCCAGGCCCAGCACGCCCGGCCCAGCAGCGCGGGCTCCAGAGTGAGAGGCTCGGGTTCGAGCCCAGGCCCACATGCCCGGCCCAGCAGCACGGGCTCCGGAGTGAGAGGCTCGGGTTCGAGCCCAGGCCCAGCACGCCCGGCCTAGCAGCACGGGCTCCGGAGTAGAGGCTCGGGTTCGAGCCCAGGCCGAGCTGCCGAGCCGGCTCAGACCTCAGCCTCAGCGCGCTTCTGGACCTCAGTGTCCGCGTCTGTGAAATGGGGCGTTTGTCCTCTCTGGCCCCGAGGCTCCCTCCTGCTCCATCCGGCCTGGCAGTGCTCACGCCCCAGACAAGGGGGCTTTTGAAAGAGTCTACGAGCCTCCCTCCCCGCCCTGCTCCAGCCCCAGCAAAACCAGAACCTCCTGGGGCCTCAGCCCGCACCTCGGGAGGCGGCCCCCGGGGCCCCCGGACGAGCCCGAACCTTCCGGCCACGCTGGCTGAGGTGCATGGGCTCGGCTCGTTGTTAACACAAGGCCGGCCTGTACTACAGCACGCACAATTAAGCGCACGATTTCTGTACAAATGCAGAATCCCTCACTGTGAATTATTTAATTAACGCTCGCAGCCGGCTAACGGCGCTCCTTCCCGGCCGCTCCGCCCGCGGAGAGCTCGCTGCGCGCCCCGGGCTGATTTAATTAGCTCGGTGATCGATGGCCCCGCGGGCCCGCGGCGCCGGCCGCGCCCGCCGCCCGATCCCGCCGCCTGTCAGCCGCTCCTGACGGCGCTGAAAAATCCCGGCTTCATTATGGCCCCTCGCTCTTCCTCGCCCATCAGGAGGAAGTAATGAGCTTTGCCTCGGCCGGGGAGCCGGCCGGCGCGGGACCCGGGCGCTCCGGGCGGCGGCGAGCGCCCGGCTGATTCATGAGTGAAGTTCCCGCCGCTCGTGGCTATTGGCGCGTCCTCGGCTGTCATTTAGCTAAAGAGACTCCGGTTAATTCACTCCCCTAATGAGGCCGCGCTGCGCGCTAATGCATTTCCCCGCACGAAAGGTCACCCCAGGAACCAAAACAGATCGGGGGGCGCGGCGAGGAGCCGGCTGTCAGCAACAGCGCGCGCCTCCGAGGCCCGGGGGCCGGCGTCGGTAATAAGCCGCCGCCGATGGCCGCGTCACCTCCGGCCGGGCCCATCCATCACGGCCGAAGCGAAGGCAGATTAATCAGGGCTCAGACACAAAGAGCACGTGTTCCATTACCCATATAATCACGGCGCGGCCGGCGAGCAGGCCCGGCTGGAGAGCCCGGCTCCGAGGGCTGAGCCGCTGCCGGGTGGGCGGGGGCAGGAGGGGAGCAGCTCGGGGCAGAGGTGGGGGCCGGCTGGGGGCACCAGAGGCTGTGCCAGGGGCGAGGGGTGGGTGCCCAGCAGGCTGTGCACGGTCTCGAAGGACGACACAGAGCGAGTGGCCGAAGGGCCAGCCGTGCAGAGCTGCGTCCACCCGGAGGCCCCCCGGCCGGCTCCCCGGCGGCTCCCGGGCGCTGGGGCCAGGACCCAGGGCAGAGCCAGGCTCCCACTCCGCTCCTCCTCGCTTCACACTCACACTCACACGCTCACACACATAAACACACTCACTCTCACGCTCACACACACACTCTCATACAAACACACAATCATATGCTCACACACACTCACACTGACAAACACACACATGCTCACACACTCACAGTTACACATTCACACACATGCTCATATACTGTCACACTCACACACTTTTACATACATGCACGCACAGAGATACACGTGCTCACACATAATTACATGCATGGACACGTACATGCTCACTCACATTCACGCACACAAAATCACCGTACTCACATACACTCACTCACACACACAGACACACACACTCTTGAGGTTGTGTCAGTGCCTCTCAGGCTCCTGCTGTCTGATTTATCCGCCGTCTGCGTGGGCAGGAAGGCGTGTCATGGCTGGCATTTACCGGGGTTCCCAAAGCCCCCCAAAGCCTCCCGGCCATGTCTGCTCTGGGGCACCCAGACGCCTGGGCCCGTGCCCGCTGGTCTCCACCCAGATCCCTCCCGGCACCAACGTGCCCGTCAGGCTCCTGGTGGCAACGCGGAGAACCCCGAGCAGCCGTCCCGGGCCCGGGCCCTGCCCTCCCCTCCGAGCAACCACGCAGCCGGCCGCCCGCAGACGCCGGGAGCTGAGCGCCAGGCCGGCGGGGCCGGGGCAGGGCGGCCGCACAGACGTGGCGTCGCCTCTGACGAAACCAGCCCCTCGGAAGCCTGTCCCTCTCCGGCCCCGAGGCCGTCCGCTCCGTCAGGAACATCTGTTGCCGACGGCACCCCGTGCCCAGGCTCGGAGGGCGCGGCGTGAATTCTAAAACCTGTCAGCCGGGGATCACCGAGGCTCCGGGCCGAGAGCGCCCGCGTTAACCTCTGAACCGGATAATCTCGCCGTAATCCATTCAGAACTAATCAAACATTTACGGAACCGCGGCTCCGGCACCCCATCCGTCATCCCCGTGCGGCGCCCCGCGGCCCAATCTGCCCATGCAGACGAGGCGGCGCGGAAATTACCAACAAACACCATCCCTTACCGCGCCGCGCCCCGCCCGCCCCGCCTCCATTATTTGTGACCCTGAGCCTGAACCGGCCCGCGCGGTGAATCAGCTGCCCGTGTCAAGCTCCGGGATAAATCCACGCGGCGCCCGAGCGCGGGGACCCACCCGCGCGCCTGAATAATTCAGAGGAAGGGGCGGCGGCGGGGGCCGCGGCGCGCTGGCAGTTGATGCCACGAATAAAAAAGTCACATAAAACGAATTCCCCATAAACAGAGAATCAAATAGAGCATTTTCTCCATGATTTTATTTCAATTTTCAGGAGCGCACCGGTGGATACGCGCGCGTGTGTAGGTACCGAGCACCGCCCTCTGCCGCCCGCATTTCCTCCTTTTTCCTCTCCCTGCAGCCTGGCGGGGGGGGGTGGGGGGGGACACACACACACACACACACGGGTGGCTTCTTCTGTGAGGAGCCGAGCGGGCGGTGGGAGGGAGGGGAGCAGGGGGAGGCGGTGGGAGGGAGGGGAGCAGGGGGGGGCGGTGGGAGGGAGGGGAGCAGGGGGGGGCGGTGGGAGGGAGGGGAGCGGGTGGCGGGCGGTGGGAGGGAGGGGAGCAGGGGGGGTGGGCGGTGGGAGGGAGGGGAGCGGGTGGCGGGCGGTGGGAGGGAGGGGAGCGGGGTGGCGGGCGGTGGGAGGGAGGGGAGCGGGGGGGGCGGGGAGGGAGGGGAGCAGGGGGGGGGCGGTGGGAGGGAGGGGAGCAGGTGGCGGGCGATGGGAGGGAGGGGAGCGGGGGGCGGGTGGGCGGTGGGAGGGAGGGGAGCGGGTGGCGGGGGCCGTGGGACGGCATGTGCTCGGCCTGCGATGGGAGGACGGGGGCGTGGTCCGCGCTGAAGGGCTCTCGCAGAGACAGTGTTTCCCGGGACTGGGATGGCGGCTCCTCACGTCACTCACCCTCCTGTCTCTGTGTTTGTAATCCTCCCCGAGGACACTTCCCATTGATCTTTTATGGGGAGAGAGTGGAGAGAGAGGGAGGGCAGAGAAACATCCATGTGAGAGAGACACGTCGATGGGCTGCCTCCTGCACGCGCCCCGACCAGGGCCCAGGCCTGGAGGAGCCTGCAGCCGAGGCAGGTGCCCTCGATGAGAACAAGCCCAGGCCGGCGCTCTATCCACTGAGCCACCTGGCCGGGGCCGTCCTCTCTTCTGAAAGCAGGCGTGTGCCAGCTGTGAGATCAACGACCCCGAGACCGCAGGCCGCTAAGCCTCCTGCAGGCTCCCACCAGCAAACGGAGAGAGGCGTCTGGGGAGGGAAGGGAGGAGGCAGGCTGGGGCAGGGGAGCGGTCTTGAACCTCTGTCACACCAGGGGAAACCGATAACACTGACCGTTAAAACAACAAATGGTCCATGTGAACCACACTTGGATGGTGAAACGGCCAGGACGGGCCGGGAGACACAGCAAAGTAATTCTGCTTCCTGATGACGCACCAGCACACACTTCAAAACCTGTTAAAGGCACGTTAAAAGTTCTTACCTGGGAAGCATGAACCCACCGGCCTGTTCACCAGCCCTCGCTCCTTCAGAGGACCCCGTGTTCCGATCTGAGCGGCCCTTCCACACAGACGCAGACGTGGACAGAGGGGTCTCTGGGTGGTCTGCCTCAGAGCAAGAACAGTTCATTGGGACGGTACCTACCAATCACCTGACAGGTGGGGATGTGTGGCTAGCAATGGACATCCCTTTGAACAAAGCACTTCGATGTTTCTCTTGAAATTACCGTGTTTCTTTGGTTACAAAATCTGCATTACTAACCGGTAAAGGGTCAATCAGAATTCTTAACCAGGACCTGCATTTCTAACCAGGAAAGGGCCTGTGTGTGTCCGTGACCTCTGTGACCTCTGTGACTTTAAAAACAGCGGGAAACGTCCACGTATGACTCTTCGCAACAGCCAGAGGCAGCAGCGCCCGGGACCGGGCCCTGGCCGGCGGGCGAGGAGACGGTGGCCGTGAGCAGCGGGACGTCACGGGCCCGGGAGGACCGGAGCGCGGACGCCGATTCCACCGGAGGAGCCGCGGGCACACCGGGTGCCTGGCCCTCTGGGCCGGGTCCCCGCTGAGCCGTCCGCTCATCTCGCCGAGGACCCTCCCCCCCAGGGCCAGACGCCGAGAGCCTGTGCCCCCGCACGGCCTGAGCCTGTGCCCCCGTGGACACCAGCGGCGCCCGGGGCGGGGGCGGGGGCGGGGCCGGGGCACTGACAGGGCCGGGGCAGCGCTGAGTCCCTGGCGCAGGCTTTGCAGCCAAGAGACAA
>OY882871.1:948490-1050990 GCA_963693515.1 Pipistrellus nathusii | reverse complement strand
GGCCTCACCCCTCTCCAGCCTCACCCCTCTCCGGGCCTCACCCCCTCTCCTGGGCCTCGCCCCTCTCCGGGGCCTCACCCCTCCCTGGGCCTCACCCCTCCCCAGGCCCTCACCCCTCCCCAGGCCCTCACCCCTCCCCAGGGCCTCACCCCTCCCCGGGCCTCACCCCCTCTCCTGGGCCTCACCCCTCTCCGGGGCCTCACCCCCTCTCCAGGCCTCACCCCTCTCCGGGGCCTCACCCCTTCTCCGGGGCCTCACCCCCTCTCCAGGCCTCACCCCTCTCCGGGGCTGGGGGCGGGGACCTGGGAACAGGTGGAGGAGAGACACAGCTCTTGACCCCGAGGAATGTGACCCGGCAGGAAGCAGGGAGTAAACGAGTAATTACACTGCCGGGCGTTCACTTACACGATTACACGTGTGCTACAGCGGGGAGCACCCCCCCAGCACGCACGGCTGCCAGGAGGAGGGTCGGGTGTCCCCCAGGGCGGGCACTGAGCCGGGACCCACCCAGCAGGAGCCGGAGCAGAGGCAGGCAGGAAGGAAAGAGGACACTCAGCTCACGTGGAGGCGGGCGAGGGGCAGGAACTTGACCTTGGACGAAGCCAGCAAAGGTCTTACTGTGCGCCCACAGCTATGCACCTGCCGCGGCTTCCGTGGCCGGCAGCAGTGCGGGAGGAGGGCTGGGCCTGGACCGAGCAGCCAAAAGCCGGAACCTCAGGGGCCCCTGCACCCCTCCACACCCTCTGCACCCCTCTGCACCCTCTGCACCCCTCCACACCCTCTGCACCCCTCCACACCCTCTGCACCCCTCCACACCCTCTGCACCCCTCCACACCCTCTGCATCCCTCCACACCCTCTGCACCCCTCCACACCCTCTGCACCCCTCCACACTCTCTGCACCCCTCCACACCCTCTGCACCCCTCCACACCCTCTGCACCCCTCTGCACCCTCTGCACCCCTCCACACCCTCTGCACCCCTCCACACCCTCTGCACCCCTCCACACCCTCTGCACCCCTCCACACCCTCTGCATCCCTCCACACCCTCTGCACCCCTCCACACCCTCTGCACCCCTCCACACCCTCTGCATCCCTCCACACCCTCTGCACCCCTCCACACCCTCTGCATCCCTCCACACCCTCTGCACCCCTCCACACCCTCTGCACCCCTCCACACCCTCTGCACCCCTCCACACCCTCTGCACCCCTCCACACCCTCTGCACCCCTCCGCACCCTCTGCACCCCTCCACACCCTCTGCACCCCTCCACACCCTCTGCACCCCTCCACACCCTCTGCACCCCTCCACACCCTCTGCACCAGGGGCAAAGCCGGCCGAGTGGGACCTCTCCCGGAGGCTGTGGGCTGGGTGGCTCCTGGGCTGAGTGAGCTGCTGGGCAGACAGACGGGAGGGAAAGGGGGAGGAGCCAGTGTCTCCCGTGGCTGCCTGGGCAGGTGGGCAGGTCCAGGAACCGAGCTCAAACCTCAGGACAGAAGTCCGCCACCCCTCCCCCCTCGGAGCCGCAGGGGGGGCAGGAGCGGCCCCCAAGGAGACTACAGAGGCCCTCGCTGGGCACAGGGAGACGCCACGGGCACCCCCTGCCCAGAGCTGTTCCCCCCTCCCTCCCGTGTGCGCCCTCACTGGCTGCCTCTGACCCCACTCATCCTGGGAGAGGCCGGCAGCTCACCAGGCGGAGTGACCGGTCCAGGGGCTGCAGCCTCCCACCCCGTTAGTCGCTGCCTGGCGAGGTCAGGTGACCCTCAGGCCTGCAGGGGCGTCCCCGGCCGGCATCACGCAGTCGCTCCCTGTGGGCAGGCAGGGGCGTGAGCGCACGTGGGGACCACAGGGCAGGCCGAGGCCCAGGCCAGGACACCGGGCAGGTGGGGGGCGGGGCTGCCAAGACCTTCTCAGCCCCGAGTGAGGAGAGGGGGGTCCAGGCTCCTTAACCCCCCGGATAGCAAAGCAGCGCCGACCTGTGAACCAGGAGGTCACGGCTCCATTCCCAGTCAGGGCACAGGCCCAGGCTGTGGACTCCGTCCCGTGGGGGGCGTGCAGGAGGCAGCGGATGGATGTTTCTCTCTCATCATGGATGTTTTCCTCTCCCTGTCCCTCTCCCCTCCTCTCTGAAACCACCAGCTTCCTCCTGGGAGGTGGGGCTTGGCCACAGGAGGGACCCCTCCTGCCCAGAGGGTGCAGCAGCGGGGGTGGGACTCAGCACAGCGAAACCGGGCGCCTGAACCCCGCTCTCCCCCAAAACACCGCAGCCCCGGGGCGGAGGCCGACCGAGGCCGTCCGGGCGCTCACGCGGCCTCCGCCCGGCCGTTCCGTCTCCGCAGCGCGTGTGAGGATGCGGCGAGCCTCCGAGGTCAGAGTTCATCACCAGCACCCAGGAAATCCTCTCCTCCCAAGAACCCGCCTCTCTTCTGCCCACGAGCCCAGGCTGACCGTCCTCTCCTTTCCGCGAATCTGACCCGCCAGGTCAGGGGGGGCGTCCGGCCCGCAGGAAGGCCCTGGAATCGCTGGGTCTGGCGGGACTGGAACTCAGGAGACGGAGATTTCTTCTGAGGACATCGGTCCCGGTGGGGCGGCCGGTACGAGGCAGGATGCTGTGAAAGCCCCCTGGCTCCCCCCGGCCCAGGCCCCGGTCTGAAATCCCGTCTCCACTCGCGCACAGCCCCACACCGGGAGAGGACAGGCAGCGGCGGTGAACACACAGCAAACCCAGAGCCACCGGGAGACAGAGCCGCCAGGCCGGCCGGGCAGCGCACGCCGGGCCCGGGGCCCGGGGGCCGGGAGCCCCTGCCGGCGGAGCGAGCTGGGCCGCCAGCCGGGCTCTGGCCTCAGACGCGGTGCGCAATGCCGGCCCCGAGTCTGCGCCATCGCAGACAGACGCAGAGGAAGGAGCAGCGGGCGGCGGCCGCGCCGTGTTTATAATGGGCCGTTCCACCTGCCTGTCCGCTGTCCCCGTCCGCTTCACGGGAGCCATCCAGCTCCTATGCTAAACCCCGCCTCCTGCCCATAAATTACTGCGGATCTTCCTACGGGGCCGCGCCGCCCCGAGGCCGTATTTCAGCCCCATCCCCACCAGACGCTGACCTGACGCGGGGCTGAGCACGGCACTCTGTCATCGTTACCGCGTCTCCAAGCCGAACACGACCCCGCTAGCGCGGCCTGGAGTGCCTCTCGGGGGCGCTGAATTATGGAGATCTATTGATTTCTGCGCTGTTTGACAAAACAATAAAACTGAACTGTTAGCCCCTGAACAGATACCCGGCCCCCACGCAGCCGCCGTGGCCGTGGCCGTGGCCGTGGCCGTGGCCGTGGGGACGAAGGGTTCCCAGGGCCCCGTGAAGCCACGCACACCTGCGGCCGCCGGGCAGCTCTCGGGGGCAGAACGGAGAGGGGAGAGAGAAGCAGGTCACCATGGGGTCAGCGGCCTGCGGTCAGCCTCCTTGGTAAACAAGGTCACCTCGCCTCTTGGCATACCCACAGGCCTTTGCAAATCCCAGCCCCTTGCATACCCACAGGCCTTTGCAAATCCCAGCCCCTTGCATACCCACAGGCCTTTGCAAATCCCAGCCCCTTGCATACCCACAGGCCTTTGCAAATCCCAGCCCCTTGCATACCCACAGGCCTTTGCAAATCCCCAGCCTCTTGGCATACCCACAGGCCTTTGCAAATCCCCAGCCTCTTGGCATACCCACAGGCCTTTGCAAATCCCCAGCCCCTTGCATACCCACAGGCCTTTGCAAATCCCAGCCCCTTGCATACCCACAGGCCTTTGCAGACCCCCAGCCCCTTGCATACCCACAAGCCTTTGCAAATCCCCAGCCGCTTGCATACCCACAGGCCTTTGCAGACCCCCAGCCCCTTGCATACCCACAAGCCTTTGCAAACCCCCAGCCGCTTGCATACCCACAGGCCTTTGCAGACCCCCAACCCTTGCTCCCCCCATTCCCTGTGAGCTGCCATCTGGCACAGCTGCCTCCTCCCCAGGGGGTGTCTGTCCTTCTCCCCACAGGAGCCGCGGTGGGGGCGGGGCAGAGGCGTGTGGACAGCCCGCTGCCCCCCGCGCTGCCGCAGACCGGAACACACGCTCCTGTGGGGTCCACGGCGTCTGCGCGGCTGGCTCTGATGCGGATGGGCGGCCGGACCCCTGAGTCCAGGTTCGGTCTCAGGACCGCATGGGCGAGGGCCTGGCTCTGCCCCCCAGGCTCCCCTCGTGCGCGAGCGGCCTCTCTTTTTTGGGGAAGCAGGACGTTGCCAACGTGTGAGGGACGCTCCCGGCGAGCACCCACCCCGTCTCTCAAGAAACACAGCCAGACTTTCATCCGAGAGATTTTTAATTCTTTAAAATAGGTTTTTATTGATTTCAGAGAGGAAGGGAGAGGGAGAGAGAAAGACACATCCACGATGAGAGAGGAAAGGCTGCCTCCTGCACGCCTGCTACTGGGGATGGAGCCCGCAACGTGGACATGTGCCCTGACCGGAATCATCCGTGACCTCCTAGGACATAGGAACATGGGCCGGGCCATCCAAGAGATGTTTAAATGATGGTCTCTCCCTTCAGTCCCTCCCTCTCCCCGCCTCTCTCTCCCGCTCCCTTTCCCTCTTCCTCCCCCCTCCTCTCCCTCCCCCCCTCCTCTCTCTCTCCCTCCCCCCTCCTCTCCCTCTCCCTCCCCCCCCCCTCCTTTCCCACTGTCCACGTGGCCGCTGAGAACAGCCCTCCGGAAGCCTCTCCCCTGGGCTATTACCTTGAACCTGCTAAATGGTGCTCTTCTGTGTGGCTCCCTCGCGGGCCCCCTCTCCTCCCGGCACGGGTATTAACCGGGAGCCGCTAATTATATAAGAAGATAATTTCATGTAAATGCCGGCTTTAACAGCGGTCCAGTGGCCTGCTCACTGTTTACTGGAACCCGCGTCTTGTTGCTCCTGCGTGAGTAAACCCACTAATTGATCGGCTGATTGAGTGAAAGAGGCCCCGTAATTGCTCTCCCCATCGCGCGGCTCCGGCATCCTGGCCCTGGCAGCGGGACGGCGGCCGCCGTGATCCGGCAGCTCCGTTCACTGCCCGCACGCCGCCGAGGCCGCGTTCCCGGGGGGGGCTCGGGGTCTGGGCTCCTGCCTCTGAGCAGAGGGAACAGCCCGGGACGTGGACCGCTCAGGAGCGAAAACAGAGAAAGGAAAATCTGCTCTGGGCTCAGTTCCCGGACAGCAGCCCCTCCCTCCCGTCTGCCAGCGGACCAAGGGGGAGGGGGGGTCCGGAGCCCCGGGACCGGCCTCCAGCCTCTGGGCCCCGGTGAGCACATGAGGGCGCCGCACGGGGAAAGCTCCCAGGCTTGTCTTCTAAATGGTTTCCAAGAAGAAGCTCAAGACAGATCGGGCCCGGCCGGCGTGGCCCAGGGGCTGAGCATGGACCTAGGAGCCAGGAGGTCAGGGTTTGATTCCCGGTCCGGGCACAGGCCCGGGGTCAGGCTGGGGGCTGGGCCGCTGGCAGAAGCAGCCGGAGTCACTGCCCAGCCCGCGCCCTTGCCGTAGCAGGAGAGGCCACGGGCCTCCTGGGCCCGGAGCGTGGTGGCCCCAGGGTCACAGGCCCTCCCCTCCTGACACATGGACAGCGTGCGGCCCGGACGGAGGCCGGACAGGGAGACAGGAGGTCCGGGCACCCCATGGGACAGCACCACAGCGGAGCGCCCGGGCACCGGGGCAGAACTGCGGGCCCCGGCTGGGACCGAGGCCGCAGGAACCCTGTCCACACCGGGCTCACCGCCCCTGTGTTGCCAGATCCCACGTGGCCTCCTCAGACCTCTGAGAGGCACACGAAGCCGCCCCCGCCCCCCACCCCCCGTCTGCGCCTGCCTCCGGCCCACGCCCCGTGCCCACACCTGCCACCCGTCTCCACGCCGTGACTTGGCCGCGGGGCCCTGCCCAGCCGGCCGCAGCCACGGAGCGCGTGCTCTGCCTGCCTTTATCTCGTTAGCATAATGTGCAGCTTTGTTACCAGCCAGATGAACCTCTAGTAATTGGAGCTAATGAATTTAATTTTCCACTTTCTATTTTTCTAATAATAAAACAAAGTCCTAATTCGCTCATCGTTCACGGGAGGCTCCAGGGAGCGGCTTGGAGTCAAGGTGAGGCCAAGGGCACTGGCGGGGGTTGGAGGGGGGGAGTTGGCGTCCCTCCCACGGATCCTGGCGGGTTTTGTGGGGGTTCTTTTTGGAATATCTCAGGCACTGAACCTACAGGGAGCATCTTCCTGATTCTGCAGAGAATGAAACTAAAGGCCAGAATAAGCCCGGCTGGCGTGGCTCAGGGGCTGAGCATTGACCTATGAGCAGGAGGTCTCGGTTCGTTTCCCGGTCAGGGCACAGGCCCGGGTCACGTCCCCAGTGAGGGGGGGCGTGCAGGAGGCAGCCAGTCCATGATTCTCTCCCACATTCATGTCTCTCTCTCTCTCCCTTCCTCTCCGAAATCAATAAAAATATATTTTAAAAATGAACAAATAATCAAAGGCCCGAACAAGATTTCCTTTTTCTTTTTACAATAAGATGGCACCGTGCAGGCGGCCTCCGGGGGCGGGGGTGGAGATCGGGGTCACTCGCAGGACGTGCCTGAGCACTGAGGGGAGCACCTCCAGGAGAAGCACTTGTTTTGGAAGAATCTTCCCCGGGGGCCGGGGCGGGCACCCGGGTCTCCCGAAACGCAGACACTCCGGCCGCCCGTGGCTCCCCTCCGCCAACGAGCTGCTTTTTAATGCGTGCTGCCTTTGCAGTGACTCCGCGCGCGTGTGTATACAGTTTGGGGACACCCTATATGCTTCTCCCTTCTTTCTTTCTTCTTCTTCAATTCTCCCCCGAGGATATTTTCCCGTTGATCGTTAGAAAAAGCGAAAGAGCGAGAGAAAGATAGAGAGAAACATCCATGTGAAAGCAATGCATCCATGGGTTGCCTCCTGCACACGCCCTGACCAGGACCCCGGCCAGGGAGGAGCCTGCGACTGAGGTACATGCCCTGGACCGGAATCGAACCCGGGACCCTTCATTCCCCAGGCCGAGGCGCTGTCCACTGGGCCACACGGGCTAGGGCTCCATCTCCTTCCTGGCTGCCTGTTACCAACCACCTCGCCACCCGGTGAGGAGCCAGTGGCTGAGCCCGAAGCTGGGGCGTGGAGGGCCTCGCAGGGCCCGCGGAGGAAGGCCCGGGACCTGCCCGCCTGCCCCTCCGCCCAGGGCGGCGGCCACGGCGGCGGCGTTAATTGGCGGCGGCGCTCCATCTGCAGAGAGAAGGGGTTCGGGCACCGCTCGCCTCGGCCGCTCGGGTCCGTGTCAGCCTTCACTCAGAGCAGATTCCTGCCCGGCCCTGGCGGCCCTCCGGCCGCATTCCTCCCGCATTGCCGGGCCCCTCCTCCCGCACATTAGCCACTTTGTCCTTTTAATTCACCTCATTACAGGCGGCCGCGCCGGCTCTTTGTGGCTCGCCAGGCCTTTGTGCGGCGGGAGGCGGCCGAGCCGGCGGCCGGGCGGGCGGACGCCGCGTTCCGTCCAAATTGCCTCTCCGCCCGCCATTAGGGGAGGCGGCAAACACAAGTTGGCATTTTTGCGGTGATGTTTTACCCTAATCACGGCTTTTATTTTATTAGAGCCCATTAGTTGACAATATTATTCTATAGGTTATTAGGCGGCAATTTTGTTATTTTCTCACGCGGCCCGCGCCCCGCCCCGCCCCGCGCCCCGTCCCGCTAGCGCCGCCATTTAACCGGCCGCCTGGGAGCCTCCGGCAAATGTGCTTTTAATTCCGTTCTAATTGCCGCCGCGGTGGCAGGCCCGGCGGGGTGTCAGGGTCCCCCCTTCCCGGGCCCTGCGGCCCTTCCCGGGCTCCTTTCTTGGCTCCCCGGGCCTCACACGGGGAGGTCAGAGGTCACGCTCGGGAGAAGGCCCAGAGTGCAGGTGGTTTTTTAAAAAGCAGTTTTGAAAGCCGCCTCCCTCCCGGTCTGTCGGCTCCGTGGTTTCAGGCTGTCAGCAATGGCTGATCGGGCTGGCTGCTCCAGTCAGTCCCTTGCTCGCTCTCTGCCTTGTGTGTGTGTGTGTGTCTGTCTCTCTCTCTCTCTCTCTTTCTCCTCTGAACCTGATCTGCCTCCCCGTTGCTTCTGTCCGGTCGCTCAGCCTGTCACCCACCGGGGCCCCGAGATGAGCCATTTCACCCCCACCCAGTGGGTGGCCCCGACTCAGGCCCGGGCGCCATGGGCAGCAGGAGATGGCCCTGCTCACCCCTCCCGCCGCACCGGCCGGCGGGGCCCTGGCGGTGGCCTGGGGCTGCTGGGAGGTCGGCGTGGCCCTTCCTCCTCGGTGACCCGGGCACCCAGCTTCTCCTTTACTTCAAACAGCGACACTGTCCCGGCGTGGCGCCGGCGGGCCCTGGAGCGAGGCGCCGGCTGTGGGTGCCTCCCGGGACGCTGAGCTGCGGGGCAGACGCATGGGGACCGTCGTTTCCACGGGAGCGGCTCTCCGCCGGGAGGACACGTGACGGCGTCCGGGCAGGTTTGCTCTGACAGCGAAGATGCACTGGCATCCAGGGGCCTGAGGCCAGGGCTGCTGCCCGACGCCAACAATGCCAGGGCTCTCCTCCCCAAATCTGTCCACCCAATCACACATGCTCTGTCCACCCAATCCCACACCTGCTCTGTCCCCCCAATCACACCTGCTCTGTCCCCCCAATCACACCCAGCTCTGTCCCCCCAATCACACACCTGCTCTGTCCCCCCAATCACACCTGCTCTGTCCCCCCAATCACACCTGCTCTGTCCCCCCAATCACACCTGCTCTGTCCACCCAATCCCACACCTGCTCTGTCCCCCCAATCACACCTGCTCTGTCCCCCCAATCACACCTGCTCTGTCCCCCCAATCACACCTGCTCTGTCCCCCCAATCCCACACCTGCTCTGTCCCCCCAATCACACCTGCTCTGTCCCCCCAATCACACCTGCTCTGTCCACCCAATCACACCTGCTCTGTCCACCCAATCACACCTGCTCTGTCCCCCCAATCACACCCAGCTCTGTCCCCCCAATCACACCTGCTCTGTCCCCCCAATCCCATACCTGCTCTGTCCCCCCAATCACACCTGCTCTGTCCACCCAATCACACCTGCTCTGTCCACCCAATCACACCTGCTCTGTCCCCCCAATCACACCTGCTCTGTCCCCCCAATCACACCCAGCTCTGTCCACCCAATCACACCTGCTCTGTCCACCCAATCCTACCCCTGCTCTGTCCCCCCAATCACACCTGCTCTGTCCACCCAATCACACCTGCTCTGTCCCCCAATCACACCTGCTCTGTCCCCCCAATCACACCCAGCTCTGTCCACCCAATCCCACACCAGCTCTGTCCACCCAATCACACCTGTTCTGTCCACCCAATCCCACACCAGCTCTGTCCACCCAATCCCACACCAGCTCTGTCCACCCAATCACACCTGCTCTGTCCACCCAATCACCCACCAGCTCTGTCCCCCCAATCACACACCAGCTCTGTCCACCCAATCACCCACCAGCTCTGTCCCCCCAATCACACACGTGTTGGGCTGATAAAGTGCTCAGTTACCAACACCCCTCTTCCTGTGATTCCAATATGTCTTTATTGATATCAGAGAGGAACGGAGAGGGAGAGAGAGAAAAACATCAATGATGATAGAGAACCATCCATCAGCTGCCTCCTGCATGCCCCCCACTGGGGATGAGCCCATAACCCCGGTCTGGGCCCTGATGGGAATCGAACCCTGGCCACCTGGGAATGGATGCTCAGCCCCTGAGCCCCCCGGGCCGGCCTCCTTCGTTTTACACGCACCGTGCCTTATATTCTCGGCGTGCGTGGGGGGAGGGAGCATGAAGAATAATCTCAGGAAGATCTCGTAAAACCTGGTTTCTCAAATGAATGGCGAGAAGGAAACGTTTCCCACACGTCATCTCCGTGCCGCTCTGTGGCTGCCAACATCTGCCCGGGTGTCTGCCAGGCTCCCAACCGGCGGCAGCACCGGCTCCGGCCGCGGTGTGATTGACACCGGCTCCCGGGGAAACGGCTGGCATCGCGGCGGGGGCTGGGAGGGCACGGAGCTTCGGGAGGACGGCCTGTGGGCGTGCAGCGGGCGTGTCCCGCCCGGGGCCTCAGCAGCCCTGCCTCACCCCCATCCCCATGCCGCCTCAGCAGCCCTTTCCTACCTTCTCCGTGGCCACATTTCCGGCCAAATTCAGTCTGCCAGGCCACGGCGGCAGGGCCGTCTGCCACCCCCGAGCGCCACGTGTGGCCCCTGGGAAGGAGGGACCCCGCAGGGTTCGAGAAAGCTGGCGGGGGGGGGGGGCATGGCCTAACGACAGCCTCCCGGCACTGCCAGCCGGACTGCGTGTGGCCCCCGCTGCAGGCAGAGTCCGGGGGGCATCTGTGCAGCCCCCGCCTCAGGCTCGGCTGTCGGCGTGGGGCAGCCTCAGGGCCTGGGCAGCGAGGAACACGCCTGCACCCCCTACCCCACCCCCACCCTCCTCAGCCTGGGCAGGCCCCTTCCTGCTGGGCCTCGGAAACCCGTTTCCATATGGGAACCCCCCCCCCCCCCAGCGTGGTCCAGAGGGTGAGCATCCACCTATGAACCCCAAGGTCAGGGTTCACTCCCGGTCAAGGGCACAGGCCCCGTCCCACTGGATCCCCGGTGTGGGCGTGCAGGAGGCAGCCGGTCCTGATTCTCTCTCGTCATGGATGTTCCTGTCTCTCTCTTCCCCTCCCTTCCTCTCTGAGATCAATAAAAACATGTTTTAAGAATAAGTTAATTAATTAACGAATTTGTTCCTTAAAGCCCTGATGGACCTGCCTTCGGGGCCGGATCCAGCCTCTCCGAGGGGAGGCGAGGGGAGGGGAGGGGAGGCGAGGGGAGGGGAGGGGAGGGGAGGGGAGGGGAGGGGGGGAGGGGAGGGGAGGGGAGGGGAGGGGAGGAGAGGGGAGGGGAGGCGAGGGGAGGCGAGGGGAGGCGAGGGGAGGGGAAAGCGTGGATCTGGAGGCACAGCTCACCAGGAACTAGGACAGACCCCCCCACCCCCACCCCCACCCCCACCTCCACGCAGTGCGGACAGCCCTCCCCGCGCGCACACCGCGTTCTGCGGCTGCAGATGGGAAGATGGCCGTAATGGCGGGCACAGGCCCATTTCCTCACCGGCGGCGCGGCATCTGCTGGGCGCGGGCGCGGGAGGCGTGATTTAGTGCTCGCAGCCGCCCATCTGCCGGTTATTACAGGAATTATACATAAACCAGTTAGTAAACACTTTGCCGAGTTGTCTGTTGTTTGGATAATCACCCGTAATAACGCGGAGCATCAATATGGTCTTTAAACCCGATTTGGGAGTTAATGGGACGAGCGGGGCCGCGCGGGTAATGTCATTACGATGTTTGTGAAGACAAATTAAATCCGCGGTAAATTGTGCTCTCAGTCAGGGAGCGGCTGCTGGCGGCTTCCGTCACCGGCGGGCGGGCAGGCGGGCAGGGCGGGGGAGGAGGCGGGCAGGCCGGGCAGGGCGGGGGAGGAGGCGGGCAAGTGGGCAGGAGGGCAGGGCGGTGGGTGGCGGGCGGGCAGGCGGGCAGGGCGGTGGGTGGTGGGCAGGCAGGGCTGGGGAGGAGGCGGGCAAGTGGGCAGGCGGGCAGGGCGGTGGGTGGCGGGCGGGCAGGCGGGCAGGCGGGCAGGGGGGGGAGGAGGCGGGCAGGCCGGGCAGGGCGGGCAGGCGGGCAGGAAGGGGGAGGAGGGGCCGCCAACCCGTGGGGAAGCAGCCGGGATGGCTGCCTTGGCTGGTCCGCGGCTCCTTTAAGAGGGACGTGGCCTCGGGGTCAGCCTTGCACCCGGTCCTCGTCCTCCTGACACACCGTCTGTCGCCGGATGGCCACGGCTCCCACAAGCGAGCGGGACCGTCCGGCCGGTACTCAGGAAGCCGTGGATCGGAGTGGGAGTCACCCTGCGGGGCTGGGGCCTCGCCCGTGCAGGTGGGCAGGGAGGGAGGGGAGGGGGCCGCCAGAGGACCCAGCCTGGTGGGCAGGGAAGGGAGGGGAGGGGAGGGGGCCGCCAGAGGACCCAGCCTGGTGGGCAGGGAGGGGAGGGGAGGGGAGGGGGCCGCCAGAGGACCCAGCCTGGTGGGCAGGGAGGGGAGGGGAGGGGAGGGGGCCGCCAGAGGACCCAGCCTGGTGGGCAGGGAAGGGAGGGGAGGGGAGGGGGCCGCCAGAGGGGCCCGGCCTGGTGGGCAGAGAGGGGAGGGGAGGGGAGGGGGCCACCAGAGGGGTCCGGCCTGGTGGGCAGGGAGGGGAGGGGAGGGGGCCGCCAGAGGGGCCCAGCCTGGTGGCCCGGTCGGCTGTGGGTCCCAGGGATCCCAGGGGAAGAGCCGGTTTGGCGGGAAGAGGGGTTGTGTTTTCATTTTTATTTTTTATTTCAGAGAGGAAGGGAGACGGAGAGACAGAAACATCCGTGATGAGAGAGAATCATGGACCCGCTGCCTCCTGCCCGCCCAACACTGGTGATGGAGCCCACAGCCCAGGCCCTGACCGGGAACCGAGCCGTGACCTCCTGGTTCCGAGGTCGACGCTCAGCCCTGAGCCGCCGGCCGTGGAAATCCGTTTGTGACGTGTCCAAAGGGGAGCCACGTTCGGAGGAGAAAGGCAGGAGGGGAGGCAGAGGAGAGTCGGGGAGCAGGCTGTAGCCCACGCTGAGATTAGGAAGGCACTGGGGCCGGGAGGTCTCCCTGTCAGAAAGGCTGGGACCTCGGGGCGGGGACCCCTGGCTGGGCGCAGTGCAGTCATTTCCATACGTTTGTGTAATTACTTTAATTAGAAACCTGTAAAACACGGTGGGGGAGGGGTGGAGGCAGAGTTAATTACAGCAGCTCCTGGCCTCGGGGACCTGAGGCCCCGCCGCCCTCCCCACCCTCCGCCTGCGCTCCCAGGGCTTTGCAATCCAACAGATCAATGGCCACGGCCGCGGGCTGACCCGCCGGGTGCAGGGGGTTCGGGTGCAGGGGGTTCAGGTGCAGGGGGTTCGTGGTGCAGGGGGTTCAGTGCACTGACTGCTCAGGGCCCGGGCTGACCCGCCGGGTGCAGGGGGTTCGGGTGCAGGGGGTTCAGGTGCAGGGGGTTCGGGGTGCAGGGCGTTCCGGTGCACTGACTGCTCAGGGCCCGGGCTGACCCGCCGGGTGCAGGGGGTTCGGGTGCAGGGGGTTCAGGTGCAGGGGGTTCGTGGTGCAGGGGGTTCAGTGCACTGACTGCTCAGGGCCCGGGCTGACCCGCCGGGTGCAGGGGGTTCGGGTGCAGGGGGTTCAGGTGCAGGGGGTTCGGGGTGCAGGGGGTTCCGGTGCACTGACTGCTCAGGGCCGCGGTCCATGGCGCCCAGAGAGCATGTCGCCCTGCGATGGCGCAAACCGTAGGCGAGGCTCCAGTTGGCAAAAATGGGACATGGGGGGGGGGGCGGGAGGGGGTCAGGGGCCGGGGTGAGGATGGGTTTCTCCCCGCCCCTCTGACTTAAAGCCCAGGACCAGCATCCCCCAGAGACCAGGGAGCCCAGGTCTGGGCGGCGTCCACATGGCCCTGCAGGTCCCATTCCTGCTTCCACCTCGGCTTCTTCGAGGCCAGTCCATGCACAATCGCAGCCTGCAGCCCGAGTATCTCCTCACTCATTCTCTTTGGGGATGGAGGGCGCCCTGGGGCCAGGGCGGGCCGGGCGGGCACTCCTGTTTTTACTTTTGTTTTTTTGTTCATCCCCACCGGAGGGTGTTTTTCCATTGATTTTTAGGGACAGTGGGGAGAGGGAGAGAGGGAGAGACAGAGAGAAACATGATGTGAGGGAAACACATCGGTGGGTTGCCTCCTGCACACGCCCCCACCAAGGCCCCGGGCTGGGGAGGAGCCTGCAATGGAGGTATCTGCCCTTGACCAGAATCTCGAACCCGGGACCCTTTGGCTACCCACTGAGCCCGGGCCAGGCACGCCTTTTGCAAGTGAGAAGCACGGCAGCATTTGGTCACAGGAAGCGGGTGGCTGGGGGGGGGGGGGGTGGAGAACAGGCCCAGGAAGTCCTCAGATCAGCTGTGCCCGTCGGCACGGCACTAAGAAACGCACAAAGGCCTTTGTCCGGTTTCGGTCCTGGTCCTTCTGAGAGCAGATCCCAACAAGGCCGTTCCTGCTCCTGTTCACGGGAAAGCGGGATCCATTCTAAGTCCGAGAACTCACTACCAGGACGTGTTCCCATCTGCCCGCCCGCGGACAGAGCGGGGTCGTGCCTGGGACGCGGGACAGCCAGACAAGGGCCCCCACGTGCCCGTCTCTTGGGGGCGGCGCTCAGAGGGGGTGCAGAACAGGGTCTGCCGTCAGGTCCCCATTCCTCCTTCTCCGTGCGTCCCCTACCCCTGATTCAGTTTTCAGATATTATGGCCCGCCCTTCTCTTCCTATATACACACACGGAGCGGCCAGATGATGATCTCTGGACACAGAATTATCTGGCCACTCAGTGTGTGTGTGTGTGTGTGTGTGTGTGTGTGTGTGTGTGTGTATTAGAGGCCCAGTGCATGAATTTGTGCATGGGTGGGGTCCGGCCAGCCTGGCCAGGGGGAGGGCACATGGGTGGTTGGCCAGCCTGCCTGCTGTAGAACTCCTGGTCAAGGGGACAATTTGCATATTAGCCTTTTATTCTATAGGACAGACACTGAGTGGCCAGATGATTATGCACTCAGAGATCATCATCATCTGACCACTCGGTGTGTATTATTATTGATGTCAGAGAGGCAGGGAGAGGGAGAGAGAGAGAAACATCCATGATGAGAGAGAATCACGGATCGGCTGCCTCCTGCACACCCCACTCTGGGAATGGAGCCCGTTGCCCGGGCCTGTGCCCTGACCGGGAATCGAACCCTGACCTCCTGGTCCACAGGTCGGCGCTCAGCGGGCAGAATGAGCGCTTTCGTAAGAAGAGACGATGGACTGAAGGCCCCCCGAACGCGAACTCTCTGGGTCAGAGTTAAAGAACACGCACTGGCTCTCAGACTCTTTACTTAAAGACACAACAGAACCAGCACCGTCAGGACAGGGAACAATGGCTCCCCTCGCTCAGGCAACCAAGCCCTGTGCGCAGAGTCCAGTCCCAAACCCCTTCCCCAGGGGTTGGCCCGATTGCAGGCAACGGGCGGTACAGGGGTCGGCAAACTCTCTCGTCCACAGAGCCAAATACCAACAGCACAGCAACTGGCGTTTGTTCTGAGAGCCACATTTCTTACTTAAACTTAAACGTCTAACACCACTCCTTCAACATAGACCCGCCCAGGCCGTGGTGTTTCTGGAAGAGCCACACTCAAGGGGCCAAAGAGCCGCGTGTGGCTTATGAGCCGCAGTTTGCCGACCGCTGGGGTGGGTGGTAGGAAGGGGCTGGACGTGTGTCTGAGGTGAGGGGTGGCGGTCAGGAGAGGGAGGGCAGGCGCTGCCCAGGCTGGCAGGTGCTCCTGGAGGGAGGGGGGGACGGAGGAAGGAAGCGCTTTCCCAGGCCCCTCAGGGCCGAGCGCAGCGGCAGGTGTGGGCTCCCCAGAGGATTGCACCCAGCACCCTGAGGGTCAGGCTAGGGCGGGGCCAGCTCCCCTCACCAAGGTGTCCGGGGAGGGTGCAGGCGCTGGGGGAGGGTGGGGCAGGCGCTGGGGGATTTGAATCTGCTTTGGTTAGCCCCGGACCTGCCCTGCCCCTGCCGTCTGTGCGGCGGCCACAGGTTCCCGGAGAAAAGGAAAGCCCTCACAGCTGTGCCGCTCACTCACCAGGACCAGCGTTTGATGGAGTTTTGGTAAATCTTTAAAAATAGAACAAATCGATGTTTCTTTTTTTAAATATATTTTTATTGATGTCAGAGAGGAAGGAAGAGGGAGAGAGAGATAGAAACATCAGTGATGAGAGAGAACCACTGATTGGCTGCCTCCTGCACACCCCACCCGGGGGATGGAGCCCACAACCCAGGCCTGTGACCGGGAATCGAACCCTGACCTCCCGGTTCATGGGCCGAGGCTCAGCCACTGAGCCACGCTGGCCAGGCTCCTCAGTTTCTGATAAACCCAAAGGCTCCTCCTTCATGCGCAGTGACACCTGCTGCTTCTCTGTGTGAGGAGGTCTTTTCTGTTCCAGAGCACTGCTGACAGCAGGTGATCTTGTCTTTACCCAAAACCAAGCCCGGCAAGTCCTCTCAGAACCCTGAGTGTTTCATGTGTGAGCCACAGTCTGCCACGCCACCCGCCGCCCCGGGCACCTCCCAGCCGGACCGACCGTGTCTGTCTGTCTGTCTGTTCGCTGCGCGGTCCTGACGGCGCTCCCGGGGCGCAGGGCTGAGGCCCGGGCTGGGGAATGCCTGCGGCCGGGACTGGCGTTCAGCGGGCTATCAGATCACCCACGGTGACCAGCCTCTGGTTTCACCTGACAATATTGAAATTGGGTTTCAGAACAGATGGTTGACCCGGCTGGCCGGGGCTCAGGGGTGGAGTGTCGACCTAGGAACCAGGAGGTCAGGGTTCGATTCCCGGTCAGGGCACAGGCCTGGGTTGTGGGCTCCCTCCCCAGTAGGGGGAGTGCAGGAGGCAGCTGGTCCTTGATTCTCTCTCATCATGGATGTTTCTCTCTCTCTCCCTTTCCCTTCCTCTCTGACATCAATAAACATATATTTTTTTTTAAACTAAGCTTCCGCCGAAAGCAGTGTGGCTCAGTGGATAGAGCGTGGGCCTGCGGACTGAAAGGTCCCGGGTTCGATTTCGGTCGGGGGCATGTGCCTTGGTTGCGGGCACATCCCCAGTAGGGGGTGTGCAGGAGGCAGCTGGTTGATGTTTCTCTCTCATAGATGTTTCTAGCTCTCTGTCTTCTTCCTCTCTGTAAAAAAATCAATAAAATATATTTTTTTAAAAACCAAAACAACTGATTTACTATCTGAAAAGGATTTACTATCGGGGAAAGGGAGGGAAGAAGAGACTGAACATGTACTGTGCACCTATGGATGAGGACAATGGGAGATGGGGAGGGGGCGGAGGGTGGGGTGGGAACCTGGTGGAGGGGGGAAGAAATGAGGAACCTTTGTGATAATATGAACAATAAAGATTGATTTAAAAAAAAAAAAAAAAAAACTAAGCTTCGGGCCTCTGCAGGGCAGACACGCCGCCGGGCCCGGGGGGTCGTGGTGAGAACGCTTTCCACATCCCGGCGGTTCTGCGCTGAGGCCACAGGCGGCGAGCGACACGGGGGCTTCTGCTCGGCAGCGGTGGGCAGGAAGGACGGGGCCGGCGGTGACGCTTGGGGAGGACCAGCCGGGGAGGCGGCCGCGCTGGCAGCAGCCCTCTGCACAGCAGCCCCCGGCCTCTGCCTCCTGACCGGCCGGTGCCCAGGGGCGTCCGCTCGCTGAGGCCAGCCTGCGGGCGTGGGGGAGGCGTGCGTGGGGGAGGCGTGCGTGGGGGAGGCGGGCGTGGGGGAGGTGGGTGTGGGGGAGGCGGGGCCTTGGACAAACGTGTTCCGGGGGAATCGCCGTGTGATTATCCGTTACCAGCGATGGAGGAGCTGGGTGGTGCTGTCTGTGGCTCCCGGGCCATTGTAATAGCCTTTCTGGTTGTTTTATTGTATTTGAAATCAGACACTGGCATTCAAGGGCCCATTTTGGTCCCCGTGGGAGGAGACAGAGGGTAACCCGGGGGCCTGGGCCCCCGACAGCTCAGGGCACGTCTGGTCTACCAGTTAGTCCAGCCAGGCCTTTCTTTCCTTTTAATATATTTTTATTGATTTCAGGGAGGAAGGGAGAGGGAGAGAGAGATACAAATGATGAGAGACAATCATGAATCGGCTGCCTCCCACACGCCCCACACTGGGGATGAGCCCGCAACCCAGGCCTGTGCCCTGACTGGGAATCGAACCCTGACCTCCTGGTTCCGAGGTTGATGCTCAGCCCTGAGCCATGCCGCGGGGCTGGCCTGCCTTTGCGGTTGGCAGCCCGCTCTCACGCCCTGCCCTGAGCAGACTGCAGATGGCCCTCCTCAGGAGGGCGGGACTCTCTCAGTCAGTCACGCTCTGAGCACTGAGGACGCACAGAGCATCGTTTTGTAAATCGTGTCCTGGCCGGTCCCCCTCCAGGTGGGAAACTCGCAGGTTTTCAATCAGGGCCATCACTCCGCCCGCTTCTCACAGCCTCTGGGCTCCTTCACGCCGGGCCTCCCAGGTCCAAAGAACCAGGCCCAGAGGGGCCAGTGACCTCCCCAAGGCCACCTGCAGCTCAGGGGCAAAGGTCACCCCGCAGGTCAGGGGCAAAGGTCACCCTGCAGCTCAGGGGCAAAGGTCACCCTGCAGCTCAGGGGCAAAGGTCACCCTGCAGCTCAGGGACAAAGGCCACCCGCAGCTCAGGGGCAAAGGTCACCCCGCAGGTCAGAGGCAAAGGTCACCCCGCAGGTCAGGGGCAAAGGTCACCCTGCAGCTCAGGGGCAAAGGTCACCCCGCAGGTCAGGGGCAAAGGTCACCCTGCAGCTCAGGGGCAAAGGTCACCCTGCAGCTCAGGGGCAAAGGTCACCCTGCAGCTCAGGGACAAAGGCCACCCGCAGCTCAGGGGCAAAGGTCACCCCGCAGGTCAGAGGCAAAGGTCACCCCGCAGGTCAGGGGCAAAGGTCACCCCGCAGGTCAGAGGCAAAGGTCACCCCGCAGGTCAGGGGCAAAGGTCACCCCGCAGGTCAGAGGCAAAGGTCACCCTGAGCTCAGGGGCAAAGGTCACCCTGCAGGTCAGAGGCAAAGGTCACCCCAGACCCAGGGACAAAGCCGAGAAGACCCAGAGGCCCATCCACCAGGCCTCGCCATGCTGCCTGGAGAGGCGCCAGGGGTCAGACGGCCAAGACTGTGCCCTGGGCGCTGTGAGCCTCCCGCCGTCATTCACTCGCGATGCCCGCGGACCCGTTCGGGGGGGCGGGGGGGCTGCCCACCACGACCCGGAGCTCGCCCCCGGGGCCTGCCGCCTGCCGAGTCCCCGTCCGGCCCGGCTGCAGCTCGCACTCGGTGCGGGCTCTGGGGAGAGACGCCGCCTGTTGGGAGCTACAGCCCGAGGCTGCCTCCCAGCAGCCCCTGCAGGGCTCACCCTGGCGGGACCCGCACGAGGCCGCCCTCGCCCTCTCGGAGGCTTCGCCGCCGATCTGCGATCTGCACGGCGGCCCCACCAGCCTCCGCCGGGTTCAGCCATTGTTCCTGAGCCGCCGCCTTCGCCAACCCCGGTTTTGATTGAAATCATCGCGACGATTTCCTTCTTCCAAAATGCTGACAAACGGGCCTTTGTGTCGACGCCGACGGAGCCGCCAGCCTGTTTACATCAGATCGTGTACAACACGCGTCCCCTGCGCGACCGCCGGGGAGGCCGGTGCGGCGTGCTGGCAGCCGCGCCCGATCCGCACCGGCTGATCCGGGTAACAGCACACGCGGTGTGTGCCCAGCCCACGACAAAGGAAAAGGAAACACTTAAGATGCAAAAATATGCCTGGAACCCGAGCCAAACATGGGTTTTAATTACAGAGCCAGGTCTTCTCCCTGCCATTGTTCCCGGCGGTGCTGGCGCGCGTGTGTGTGTGTGTGTGTGTGTGTGTGTGTGTGTGTGTGTCTGTGTGTGTGTGTGTGTGTGTGTGAGTGTGAGTGTGTGTGTGTGTGTCTGTGTGTGTGTGTCTGTGTGTGTGTGTGTGTCTATGTGTGTGTGTGTGTGTGAGTGTGAGTGTGTGTGTGTGTGTCTGTGTGTGTGTGTGTGTCTGTGTGTGTGTGTCTATGTGTGTGTGTGTGTGTGTGTGTCTGTGTGTGTGTGTGTGTGTGTGTGTCTATGTGTGTGTGTGGGGGGGGCGGCCCGAGAGGGGGCCAGCGTTCGGGGACAGTTCAAGGTCAGACGCCTGAGGCTCGGAGCCAGGCCACCCAGGCCATCGATCGGGCTGCCCCCTCGCTCGGCTCCGGGTGGACAGGCCTGCAGGCCCGGGGCACAGTCAGTGTCCTCGGCCCGTGCTGCCCACAGAGGCGCGTCCCCGCCTGCAGGGCCCCATCTCTCCTCCGTCTCCCGCCAGGGGCCTGGCTTCCTGGGTCCAGGGGTCAGCTCTGCGTGGCCCCAGCCCAGCCGTGACCTCTGAAGCCCAGCTCCCGTCGGTCCAGTGGAGACAGTGACCCACGCGCCAGGGCGGGGGAGGGGGCGGGGAGGTCGTGCGGGCTCCGTAAAAGAGCTGGAGTCAGGGAGCTGAGGGTGCCACGCAGACGCCCTGTCCAGGTGCGGGTGCGGGTGCGGGTGCCGGTGCAGTATGCCCAGTTGGACCGACGGCTGAAGGAGGGCTGGTCACTGACCCCTTGGGCTACGAGAGCCCCAGAGGAAGGTCTGTGGGCACATGGATATGTATGTTTCCTTTCTGTCGAAGTCTTGTTTTCACGCATACACGCACACACGCACACACACAAATACACACCTGCACACACACACATGTACACGCCTGCACACATGTACACACCTACACACACGTGTGCTGTCACACCTGCACACAGTTACATATACACACACTTGCACACACACACAAATACACACCTGCACACACACATGTACACGCCTGCACACATGTACACACCTACACACACCTGCACACACGTGTGCTGTCACACCTGCACACAGTTACATATACACACACTTGCACACATACACCTACACACACACCTGCACACACACAAATACAAACCTGCACACACACACACACACACACACACACACACACACAAATAAAGAAAAACAACCAGACAAGAAGCATAGACCCTTCGCCAGCCCCCTCCAGCCCTGACTCCGGCCCGGCTGGCTTGGGGAGCCCACCCGGGGAGCTGGTGGTGGCCTCTGTCTGGGTCTCGCTCCCTTTGCTCGCTCAGCCGGGGCTGTCTGGTTGGTCATTTTCACTCTGCCCAGGCCCTGCCATCGCCTCACCATCGGGCGGCGCTGCCATTGGACGTGGGAGGATGTTGCCGAGATGCAGCTCTCAGAGGCCCGAGTGAGTTAGATCAACAACAGCCGTTCCATTGCCGAGCCCTCTGCGTGCGTGTGCGTGTGTGTGTGTGTGCGCGCGCGCGCACGTGTGTGAGTGTGTGCGCGTGCATGTGTGTGCATGTGCGTGTGTGTGCATGTGTGCGTCTTAGTCCTTACCCGAGGATATTTTTCCTTTGGTTTTTAGAGAGAGTGAAAGGGAGCGGGAGAGACAGAGAGAGACACATCAGTGTGAGAGAGACACACCACACCGTTTGGTTGCCTCCTACACACGCCCCAACCAGGGCCAGCGATGGAGCCTGCAACGGAGGTACGTGCCCCTGACCAGAGTCAAACCCCGGACCCTGCAGTCTGCGGGCAGGCGCTCTAACCATTTAGCCACCCCGGCCAGGGCTCCCTGAATTTCTTCATGGTTTTAGCGTGGCTCCCCCTTCCCCTCTGGTGAGAGTCGGAGTCGACCTGCCAGGCCGTCCACAGACCTCGGGACACGGGCTCAGAAACCGCCTCCCCCTCACAGCGCCCGTCCACCAACAACTTTAAGAACAAACTTAACTTTCCTAAACAGAAATAATTTCATCATTTTGTGTGGCATTAACGCCCGCTGCCTCGATATGTTATCTGTATTTTTCTTGTTGACATCCAACCAATTCAGAACCAGAAATCCATCCTCGGGTTTTGCTGCGGGTCGTAAATCATAAAAAGGTTATATTTTATGAAAGCCGGAGCCGCGGAGTGAACAGCATATTTATATCCAAAGAGTTTCATCCATTAGGCGGCCGTGACAGGGCCCGTGGGCGAGAACCTGGTTTTCTTACTTAAAAAGCTTAGTCCTTTTGTAGACTCCTGCCGGGACCTATAACAGCTGGAATTGGGTTTTTTATGCCTCTGAGGCCTCCGAGTGAATGTTACACTTTTCCATTATTTTCTTTTTTCTTTGGAGAAAACCAGGCTACCTGCTTATTGCCTAAAACCCACACCCCATGATCGGGCTGCCGTAAAATCTGTCTTCTGCCCTCCCCTCCCGCGTCTCGCCAACGTCCCGAACCCTGTGCAGGCGCGGTGCCCGGCGAGGCTGCGCTCGTTGAGGTGGGAGGTGGGGCGGGGCAGGCCCCTGAGAGGGGTCGGCTGACGGATGGCGCACCCGGTCCAGACTTCAGCCCGAGGGGCGCCCGGCGGCTTTGACTTCGCTAACGCACAAAAAATAGAAATAAACTCAAATCTTAACCCCCCTGGCTCCAGCTTGAGAACGCCTTCACGCCTCCCGACTGTGTCACAAGATGGGAGGCGGCTGAAACACACAGGCGCGAGCCCGGCCCTGGCCGGTGCGGTTCAGTGGACAGAGCGTCTGGTCCAGGGCGGGTGCCTCGGTGGCAGGCTCCTTCCCAGGCCGGGGCCCCGGTCAGGGGGCGTGCAGGAGGCAGCCCGTCGATGTGTGTCTCTCACATGGCCGTGTTCCTCTCTGTCTCTCCCCCTCTCTCTGCCGCTCTCTCTGAAATCAACGGGAAAATGCCCTCCGTGAGGATTCGCAGACACGCAGGCCTGAGCCCGGGCCGTGGTGCCCGCTACCCACACAGCGGGCGCCTGCCCCGGGGCCGTTGGAGCCGGGGCCCTGTCTGTCCGTGCACCGTGTCACCCGCGGTCACGGACCGAGCTCGGGGCCGGGGCAGCCGCGGATACGGCTCCACCGCCATGGCCTCGGCCGGCAGCCCGGCTCCGCGCCGGCAGAGCGGCCGCCCTGAATCCGGGGAATAATCACCGACAATTAAGGAGATGAAGTACCTGCGCCTCGGCCAGCTCGCCGGCGTGCTTGTGCGTTTGATGTGGGAGCGATCGGGGCTCTCGGGCCGCGGCGGACAATGTGTCCGCGCGCAGCCGGCCCCTCCGGCAGATGAAAGAGGGAGAGGCGCAGACGTGTTGAAACGGACGGCTTCTGTGCGGGGAGATGGGCAGGACGGTATTGTAATGCACTTTAATCTTCCCTAATGCAGCCGGCACGGATGCGGCCAATCTCCCTTTGAAACGGCGTCCGGCGCGGCTGCGGTTAATGAGGCCATTGTGGGGAGCGGGCGGGCGGGCAGGCGCTGATTCCGAAGATGAAAGGCGGGAATTGAAGTCGGACGCGCCTAAATGCTGGGGCCCAGCCGGCGTGAGGATGGAGCCGAGCCGGTGCCTCCGGCCCAGGGCCCTCCCCGCCCCAGAGCCGCGTCCGAGACGGAAGTGCTCCGAGGGCCCGAATAATTAACGTGTTAAAAGGGTTTCCTAATAAAAAAAAAATGGCCTGACAATAATAACGGTTTTAATCATTTTATTGGCGAAATCAGCTGGATGGTGAGCGTGCGTTTGTGCGGAAGCGGCGTGTGCAGCCGGGGCTGCATCCGCTCCGAGCTCCGCTCCAGGCGCCCTCAGTGGCCGGGGCGCAAAGAGCTGGCTGCCGGGAGGGGGGGTGGGGGGGCAGCAATCCGGGGGGCCACACGGTCCCTCCCCTAGGCCCCCGGGGGCCTCTCAGCCTCTGCTCTGTGACACCCCGGGAGCGAGTCTGCGGGGACGGGGACGGGGCTTCCTGGGTGCTCCTCCCATATCCGCATGCCCCCCCCGTGTCCACATGCCCCCCCACGTGTCTGCATGTCCCCCCACGTGTCTGCATGTCCCCCCCGTGTCCACATGCCCCCCCACGTGTCCGCATGCCTCCCCCGTGCCCACATGCCTCCCCCGTGTCCGAATGCCTCCCCCCGTGTCCGCATGCCCCCCCGTGTCCACATGCCTCCCCTGTGTCCGCATGCCCCCCCGTGTCCGCATGCCCCCCTATCCTCATGTCCCCCCGTGTCCGCATGTCCCCCCCCACATGTCCGCATGCCTCCCCCGTGCCCACATACCTCCCCCGTGTCCGAATACCCCCCCGTGTCCGCATGCCCCCCCCGTGTCCGCATGCCTCCCCTGTGTCCACATGCCCCCCGTGTCCGCATGCCCCCCCGTGTCCACATGCCTCCCCTGTGTCCACATGCCTCCCCCGTGTCCACATGCCCCCCACGTGGACAGATGCACGTGGCCTCGCGTGTGCTCAGGGAATACAGAAGGCTCTCCCGGCTCACGCGCTCGGACTCACGGCCTCGGACAGAGGCACCGCCGAGCCCTGGCCCGGGCGTCGCGCCTGGAACACGGCGCGCGGAAGGAAGGCTGGAAGGAGGCAGCGCAGGCCGGCGGCCGCGTCTGCTGGGTCCGCCTGTCCGGGCCTCTCCCCACGGGGTCAGGCGATGCCCTGCGCAGCGTTGCCTTTTCATCGGAAAGGACACGAGCGCCTCATGTTTCTTGCTGTTGGGCTTTCAGAGGGGGAGTGGCCTGGCCGGTGTGGCTCCGTGGTGAGCCTCGACCTGGGAGCAGGAGTCCCGGGTTCGCTTCCAGGTCAAGGGCACAGGCCCGGACACAGCCTCTGAGGAGCAGAGCTCCTGCCGAGAAACAAAGCCAAGGGGACGGAAGCCCGGGCCGGGCGGGAGGGTGACAGGGCGGGAGGGTGACAGGGGGGAGGGTTACAGGGCGGGAGGGTTACAGGGCGGGAGGGTGACAGGGCGGGAGGGTGACAGGGCGGGAGGGTGACAGGGGGGAGGGTTACAGGGCGGGAGGGTGACAGGGCGGGAGGGTGACAGGGCGGGAGGGTTACAGGGCGGGAGGGTTACAGGGCGGGAGGGTGACAGGGCGGGAGGGTGACAGGGGGGAGGGTTACAGGGCGGGAGGGTGACAGGGGGGAGGGTTACAGGGCGGGAGGGTGACAGGGGGGAGGGTTACAGGGCGGGAGGGTGACAGGGCGGGAGGGTTACAGGGCGGGAGGGTGACAGGGGGGAGGGTTACAGGGCGGGAGGGTGACAGGGGGGAGGGTTACAGGGCGGGAGGGTGACAGGGCGGGAGGGTGACAGGGCGGGAGGGTGACAGGGGGGAGGGTGACAGGGTGGTGAGGGTTACAGGGCTCCTGTCCCATCCGGAGGCCGCCTCAGCCCAGCTCCCGGCGCCCCGTGCTGCTGGACGGCGGCCGGGGTGCGGGGTGGGGGTGCGGGGTGGGGGTGCGGGGTGGGGGTGCGGGGTGCGGGGTGGGGGTGCGGGGTGGGGGTGCGGGGTGGGGGTGCGGGGTGGGGGTGCGGGGTGCGGGGTGGGGGTGCGGGGTGGGGGTGCGGGGTGGGGGTGCGGGGTGGGGGTGCGGGGTGGGGGTGCGGGGTGGGGGTGCGGGGTGGGGGTGCGGGGTGGGGGTGCGGGGTGCGGGGTGGGGGTGCGGGGTGGGGGTGCGGGGTGGGGGTGCAGGGTGCAGGGTGGGGGTGTGGGGTGGGGGTGCAGGGTGCGGGCACTGTCTCCCGCACCCGCCTCCTCGTTACTGTCTTACAGACGTGACCAAGTTACTGCCGCTGCCCGGTCACGTCTATTGGAGCGCAGCCCCGCGATGAGGGCCCGAGCGGGGCACGTGGTGTAGCCGTTCCCGTTTCCAGTCCCGTTTACCGCGTCCTAATCCGCTGGGGACGCCCGTGAGGAGGAGGCGCACCTGCAGGCTCTTCGGGGACATTGTTTTCTGCGGCCGCGGGCTCACGCGGAGGCCTCAGAGCCGCCCGCCGCCGCTGGGAGCCGGGGGCGCGGGGGGCAGGCCGGGCCGCCTTCGCCAAGTTTGCGCGTCAGAAACCGCCGCCCGCCCGCCCGCCCTCCGTGCCCATTCGGCCCCATTTCTTTGCGTTTTTAAATATATTTTTACTGATTGCAGAGGAAGGGAGAGGGAGAGGGAGAGAGACATCCATGAGGAGCGAGAATCATCGGTCATCTGCCTCCTGCACGCCCCACACGGGATGGAGCCCACAACCTGGGCCTGTGCCCTTGACCGGGAATCGAACCCTGACCTCCTGGGTCATAGGTCACCACTCAACCTCTGAGCCACGTCGCCGGCGGGGCGGCCCGTTTCTGGTCCGTGAGGAGGCCTCCCGGGCTGAGGGCTCCGCTCCGGCTCCGGCTGTCCCCACGCAGCGTCCTCCCCATCGCTGGTCCGTCCGGGCGCCGGGGACAGAGCCAGGCCCCGCGGCTGCGCCGACGCCGGGGCCAGTGGCATCCGCTGCCATCCACTCGCCGCTTACGTTCTACCGAAGCCACGCCCAGCCCAGCGGCCGCGTCCCCGGACGGCGGGCAGGAGACACCGTGCGGCTCCGGCGGCAGGAGGACAGCCAGAGGCGGCAGCTTCCCCTGCTCTGCCGGCTCCGGCCTCTGGCCGATGAGGAGCCGGGGTCCCCGTCCCACACACTCACTCACACTCACACTCACTCACACTCACACTCACTCACACACTCACACACACTCACACACTCACTCACACACACACACACTCACACTCACACACTCACATTCACACTCACACACACTCACACACACACTCACACACACACTCACACACTCACACACACTCACACTCACTCACACACTCACACTCACTCACACTCACACTCACTCACACTCACACTCACTCACACTCACTCACACACTCACACTCACTCACACACACACACACTCACACACACACTCACACACTCACACACACACACTCACACACTCACACTCACTCACACTCACTCACACTCACACTCACTCACACTCACTCACACACTCACACTCACACACACACTCACACACTCACACTCACTCACACTCACACTCACTCACACTCACTCACACACACACACTCACACACTCACACATTCACACACACTCACACACACACTCACACTCACACACTCACACTCACACACACACTCACACTCACTCATACACTCACACTCACACTAACACACTCACACTCACACACACTCACACACATTCACTCACACACACACTCACACACTCACACACACTCACACACACTCACACACTCACACTCTCGAAGCCTTTTCTGTGCAACCAGGACGGCGGACCCGGCGAGACTCCGCTCCCGCCACGGCTTTGCCCAGCAACTGAGACAATGCCCGGAGCCGCATGCCCTTTGCCGGGAGCCGCGTGCCCTTTGCCGGGGGAGCGGGGCTCTCGGCTCCAGAACGCTCCGCCACGGCTCGCTGTGGATGGCGCGGGAGGTTAAATATGTCCCCAGAGGCCGCAGACAGACGCTCTGACAAAGGACCTCGCTCATCGAGCGGCACCGTCCACGTCCATTTAAAAGGACGGCTGTGAGGTCGCTCCCCTCCGGACTCAGGCCGGGGAGGGGACAGCCGGACGGACGGACGGACGGCTGAGTGCGTGGCTGCGGGTTCGAGCAAAGCTCTGCAGCCTCCCTGGGGGCTGCTCCCACTTCCTGGCGAGTCTAAGGCAAATGTCCACCTTCTTTTTCCAGCTTTATCCGCGTTCGCCCTTCCGATCTCAGCTTTGTCTGTGGCTGTGGATTTATTTTAATTTTTAAAAATATTTTGTTATTGATTTCAGGAAGGAAGAAGAGGGAGAGGGAGAGGGAGAGGGAAAAACATCCGTTAGGAGAGAGAATCAGGGATGGGCTGCCACCTGCACGCCCGCCACTGGGGACTGAGCCCACATCCCCGGCCTGTGCCCTGACCAGAAATTGAACCCTGACCTTCTAGTTCCTAGGTCGATGCTCAGCCCCTGAGCCACGCAGCGGGGCTGGACTTAGTTTCAAACCGAGTTGTTACGTCTAAAAACCAATCAGAACCGCAACAGGTCCCACCGGCAGCAGCAAGGCCAGTTCCTGAGCCGGGCCTGAGCCGTCGGGAAACTCAATCCAGGAGACGGAAGAGACGGGGAGACGCGACCGTGCCCCCTCCTGCCCCCGAGCTTTTTATGTTTCTGTTCATCCTCACGTGAGGATGCTTTTCTCTGATTTCAGAGAGGGCGGGAAGAGGGGGAGACAGAGGGAAACACAGCGATTGCCTCCCGCACACGCCCCAGCCAGGGCCCAGGCCGGGGAGGAGCCTGCAACCGAGGTCCGTGCCGACCGGAATCGAACCTCCCAGCGCGGCCCCGCTGACATCACAGGGAGGAGACCAGGCTGTCCGTCTCTCAGCGACAGGAGCCGGGGCACCCGGACCGCAGGATGCGATTAGGAGCGTGATGAGCGCGGGTAAGCTCCCACTGTCCCTGTCTTCATCGCGGCCTGGCACGGGTGAGTGGAGATTGGGGCCGGCCGTTTCCTGGCCTTGTTACATCCTGGTCATTAGAACAGCGCGTCCTGGCCGAGCGTCTTACCCGTCCTGAGGGGGACGGGCGGCAGGAGGGCGCCGCCGAGGGGACGGGCAGACCCACGCTTGCCCAGAGCAGCCGTCCCAGCCCCACCCACAGCCTGGAGAGAGAGAGAGAGAGAGAGAGAGAGAGAGAGAGAGAGAGAGAGAGAGAAGGAGAGAGAGAGAAAGAGAGAGACAGAGAGAGAGAGAAGAAGAAGAAGAAGAAGAAGAAGAAGAAGAAGAAGAGAGAGAGAGAGAAGGAGAGAGAGAGAGAAGGAACGAGAGAGAGAGAGAGAGAGAGAGAAAGGGAGAGAGAGAGAGAGAGAGAGAGAGAGAGGGAGGGAGAGAGAGAGAGAGAGAGAAGGAAAGAGAGAGAGAGAGAACCAAACACCCTAGGACGTGTTCTTGCCCTGAACAGGCTGATAGAGCCCATCGAGGGGACAGACACCAATAGCACCAGGCAGGAGGGAGCGGACGCCGGGAAGCAGGGGACCACTGGGCAGGACAGTCTGTGAGCAGCCGGCCGTCTCCGGTGTGTCCGTGGCTTGTGGGCGAGACGTGCACTGGGGATAAACTGGATCAAAGGTGCTCAGGGCTCCGCAGAGGTCCCAGGATTTGCCCAAAAACGAACACCCAGCCTCAGGCTGACCTCTGACCCCAGTCAGGCTGGCCCTGAGGGCAGTGCCTCCCACGCACCCAGCACGGCTCCCACCTCCTTTCCTGACCGGCCAGTCCTCCGCCGGCCTGAGGGAGCCGGTCCCTGACCACGGACGGAGGGAAGGACAGACGGACAGAGGGACAGACGGACGGAAGGACAGACGGACAGAGGGACAGACGGACGGAGGGACAGATGGACGGAGGGACAGACGGATGGTGGGACAGATGGGAACGTGTGCCCAGGAGCCGCCGAGCGTTGGGGTCGGATACCCCTTGGCTGACTGGCACCCCTCGCGGGCGTCCACATGAGGCTGTGGTTGTGCCGGAGAACGCCCGTCCTTCTAGAAATCACGGAGGGCCCAGGAGGAAGGCTCTGCCGTGCGGTGAGACGGGTGAGGCCTTGCTCCGGCCTCGCGGGGGGCGGTGCCTGCTGCCGGTGCGGCCGGTCAGCGTGCCGCCGGCCGCCGGGGGGATTTACGAGCCACCGGTGTCCGCGGAGACGTCCGTTAGGAAACGGGGCGCAGGTTAATGTTCCTCCCTCCCTGCACCCCCACCCGCGGGAACCACAGGGAGGAGAGGCCTGAGCCGCTGACGGGGAAGGAACGGAGTGAGAGGCTCCGTTACTGGGGGCCCGTGGTGCTGGCCCGGCCGGTGAGCGCCTGCTCTCCCACTAACACCAGTGCCCGGCGTCCGGAATCCGTGCACATTGAAAGGGGGACCAGAGTCAAGTCCTCGCCCACCCAACGCACCTCAAAATCACACCCTGTCAAGCCCCGCGGTGGGGTGCAGCCTGAGTTCCCCGACCCAGCACTGGGGGTACACTTTGAGGTCCCCCATCAGGCCCCGCTGGGGGGGGTCGTAGCCTGAGGTCCCCTGTCAAGCCCCGCCAGGCAGGGGAGGGGTAGCCTCAGGTCCCTGCTGATGGCTCGTTTAGGCTCCTGATGGGAACTTGGCCTCAGCAGCCGTCTTTGTGACGGAGTGATGGTCGATCAGCATATCCCCTCTCTATTAGACAGGATGAGGTGCAGTGAATCAAGGTTTTGCTCTCACATCCACGTTTCCCTCTCTCTCCCTTCCTCTCTCTCTTAAAGTCAATTTAAGTCTTTAAAATAAATAATAACCAGCACAGCCCACGGATATTTCTTTTCCTTGAAAGATGTGGGTCAGGGAGCGGGCACGGAAGCTCCCGGCATCCGGGCCGTTTCGGGGGGACCCCCCGGGGAGCCCCGTGTCCGAACCCAAGTCCGAGTCCGGCAGACACCCCGGTGGTCGCTGCTGAGGGCGCGGCGGTCTGCACAGCGTGTCTGTGAGGAGGCAGTGCCCTCCTGGCGGGAGGGGGGGCGGGATGGGAGCCCCCCGTTTGGAAGCCGGAGACCTTGGCCCCAGACAGCCCTGCGTGCTCCTTCGCTCCTCTGTCTGGGACCCCTCGGCCCACACTGACGCTGAACCCTCCTTATTCCTGCAAAACGCAGCTGAGAACACTCACCCCCTCAGCCGATACCCACGCAGGCAGTGAGGGAGGCAGCCTGGAGCCCCGGCCCCGTCTCCGACACCACGATTTCCCTCCGCGTGACGCCCGGGGTCGGAGTGCCCGGCCTCGGGAACGGACTGCGGCCGCCGAGGAGCCGGCGACCACGGCACCGGCCGCTCCGCCGCTAACTTGCCCCTCGGCCTCTCACGGCCCAGGTGCCCCCGGACAATCGGCGGACAGGGATGTGCAGCCACTTTAAACCTCAGACCCTTTCAGTCTCAGCGTCCTCGCCGAGCAGCTTCAGACAGAGTGTCCAGGGCCCGGCCGCTCCCGTCTGCTCCGGGGAAATGATGTTGTGCTGACATCTGACCGGTCCAGGCCCACGGGGCGCCCTCACTCAGCTCAGTGGCGGTGAAGGAGGCGGCGCCGGGACAAAGGAAATGGGGCTGGAGCCGCGGTGACGGGCCTGAAGCGGAGCGAGGCTGACGCCTCACCGAGGCGGCTGCTGGTTTCACGTTCCTTTTAAGTTCCCGGGTGCCGCTCGCCGGGAGGCTGGTGGGGTGGGGACCGGGTGTGCCGCTCACCGGGAGGCTGTGGGGTAGGGACCGGACGCGGGTGAGCCAGCCGCCTTCTGTCTCATGCCCAGGAGCAATGATTTTTAAAATGTGTTTTTACTGATTTCAGAGGGAGAGGGAGAGAGCCGGGGAGAGGGAGATGGAAACATCAAATTGGCCCTGGCCAGTGTGGTCCAGTGGGTAGAGCGTCGGCCTGCAAACCAAAGAGCCTTGGGTTCGATCCTGGTCGAGGGCACGGACCTCCCCAGCCCGGGGCCTGGTCCGGGCGCATGCAGGAGGCAGCCAATCACCGTGTTTCTCTCACATCGATGTTTCTCTCGGCCTTTCCCTCTCCCTGAGAGATCAACAGAAAAATATCCTCAGATGAGGATTAACCATAAAAGGAAAAAGAAAGAAGCAACAACGATGAGAGAGAATCATGGATCCGCTGCCTCCTGCCCTCCCCTCACGGGGTGGAGCCGGCAGCCCGGGCTGCGCCCTGGCCGGGAATCAGCGTGGCCTCCTGGCTCACCGGGCGGGCGATGCTCACCGCGGAGCCACGCCGGCCAGGCCAGTCTCCCGTGGTTCTCGTGGACACCCCCCCCCCAACGGCCCTCCCTCCGCAGGCGCTCTCTCCCGGGACGATGTCCGGGCAGAACCAGGGCCGCCACCCGTGAGGACCCGCCGCAGGGAGAAGGGCTGGAGGCCGGGGAGCCGGGAAGGCTGGGGGCCCTCCTCGGGCGGCTTCCCTGGGGCACACCGGCTTCGGGCCCTTCACCTGCGGGCAGGAGCCGAGCCGGCCTGTGCGCTCTGTCCCCCAGACTTGGAAGCAGGTCCGTCCCAGGGGCTGGGTTTGCCGTCTCCCGAGGCCCATCCCCGAGCTGTCCAGAGGCCTCGGGGGGCGCCGCCCAGTCACAGCACTGAGGCAGGACCCTCCGGCCAGCCCGGTCCCAGGAGAGCGCTCAGCGGGGGCCCTCGGAGTGCCCTGGGGCCGGGCACAGCGGGAGGCGCCCGGCAGGAGGCGGCCTGGAGAACCGCAGGGTCTCTGAGACCATCGCCGTGCTGAGGGCTCGGACCACAGGGCTCATCCGTTAGAGGCGGCCCCGAGGGCCCCCACGGGGAGAGGACGTCGGCCGCGGCCACTAACCGCCGGGATCGGCAGACACCAGGCGCGGCCCCTGTCCCCGCCCGGCCGGGAGACGGATGTCGGCCGCGCGGGCCCCGGGCGCTCGGTAATAAAACCCTTTTAGAGAGGCGAGCCGGGCACTCGCTACAGGAAACCGCTGCCATTTTTCTGGAGGAAAAAATGAAGCCCCGTCTCCCAGCGGCTCCGTCGGCCCTTTTATGGAGACTCGGACGTGGGATCCATGAAGGAAGGAAAGGAAGGAGGGGAGGAGAGGAGGGGGGAAAGGAGGAGGAGGAGGGGGAGGAGAGGGAAGGGGAGGGGGGAGGAGGGGCAGGAGGGCGAGGGGGAGGAGGAGAGACAGGAGAAAGGCCCAGGCCTGGCCTGCGGGGCTCAGGGCTGAGCGTCCACCTCTGATTCCCGGCCGGGGCACAGGCCCGGGGTGCGGGCTCCATCCCGGTTGGGGGGTGGGGGGGCGTGCAGGAGGCAGCCGGTCTGTGATTCACTCATCACGGATGCTTCTCTCTCCTTCTCCCTCTCCCTTCCTCTCTGAAATAAATGAAAAACATATACATATTTTTTAAAACCGACCCCCAGTCCTCCCCGGACACGAGTCCCCTGTCACGTCCGTGATTGCCGCGGGCGAGGCGCGGGCTGGCCGCCGCCGATGATTAAAGGGAGAGTTTCCGGGCATTAGCGGCGCAGAGTGGCCGGAGCCGCGTGCGGGAGGGAGAGGCGGGTAAAGAGCTGGCACTCAGCATCATTGAAAGCCTCGCGCTGTTAGAGCCGGTAAAAGGCAGGGCCGCGCGTCCTCTCCAATTACCGCGGGCACACACCTTGAAGGTCCCTTTGAATCGCGGCCGCGGGCCCCGGCCCCTCCCGCCCGCCCCCCTCGCCGGGCCATTTATCGGTGCATTAGGGAGGAGCGGGGGCCGAGGCGCCGAGTTCACTTCCCACCGCCGCCCGCGGCCCATTTAGGCTGAATGACTCCGAGCAGGGACGCGCTGAGGCTCCGTGCCTCTTCAGGAGACACTTGGTTTTGTGTTGTTCCTTTTCTTCTCCTTTTTCCCTTTCTTTATTCTTTATTCTTTTTTCTTTTTTTTTATCGCGGAGAAATAATTGATCCGCCGCACGCTGTCCACCGTCCAGCGGGGCAGCCTGCCACCTGGTTAGCATTCCTCCCCCCCCCCCGCCCCCGCCCGCACCCCCGCCCCCGCCCCCGCCCGGCTGGTTAAACAATACTCCATCACTCCCAGCCCCGAGCAAACGGGAAGCTCCGCAGAGTAAATAAAAAGTCCCAGAAAAATCACCGGCTCGAGGGTAAGTACTTTTATTCCTGCACTTTCGCTGCCGGGGAATTATTATCCGCCGGGCGGGGCTGGGGGGGCCGTTATTCACAGGATGATTGCCTCCCCCCCTCACTCCCGGCCCTCCAGAGCCCACTGATTACAGCCAAGTGTGGCCATCCATTCCGTCTTATTGACAAAGGTCCTTAATTACCGCGGCGGCAGTAATACCTGCTATTAAACCCCCTCCACAGAGCCCGCAAACGAGCCGCGGGCCCCGCACACTTTGTGCGAGGCTCCAGGAGCGGGGCAGCGGGGGGCCGCACGGCGGACCCGGCCGAGGGGGCCTTTGTGTATCGCCTGCGGTGGGTGGGGGCCAGAATGTGAGATTGAAAGCGGCGAGCCAGAGGGCCCCGGTGTTACGGGCACTTTGCTCAGCCCCAGCTCACACCGACGGCTGATGCAAAGCCCAAAATGGCAGGAACGGCCGAAGCCGGTGTGGTTCAGTGGATAGAGCGTCGGCCTGTGGACTGAAGGGTCCCAGGTTCGATTCCGGTCAGGGGCATGGACCTTGGTGGCGGGCACACCTCCGGTGGGGGGTGTGCAGGAGGCAGCTGATCCATGTTTCTCTCTCGTCGATGTTTCTAGCTCTCTATCCCTCTCCCTTTCTCTCTGTAAAAAAATAACTGAATATATATTTTTTTTTAAATGGCAGAACCTTCTCGTGGTGCCCGATGCGTCCCATGTGTCACAGGGGCTTCCGCCCGCAGTTAAGAGCCGGGTGAATGCAGTTGCCAGCCATCGCCCCGGCGCTGCCTGCCTGGCCTCCGTGCCGCTCCTGCCGGGCACCGGGAGGGTGCCATCAAGCAGAGTGGGGGCCTCATCTCATCAGCAGCCCCGGTTTCTGCCTCCGCTCCCAACGCCCATGGCGATGGCTTTGGGAGGAGTTTCTTTTAAATTCACTCACCTTCCCTCCCACGGGGCGGCGGAGGGCAGCTGGCCACAGGCAGTGCGTGGTCACCGGTGATGGCGTTTTAGCCGCCTGGACGGGAGCTGTGGGAATCTGAGGGGTTCCTGGCACAGCAGACACGAAGTCTGGCCCTGAACCAGCCAGGGAGGCCCCTCCGGCCTCGTCCCAGGAACCAGGGAACTGAGGGCCACAGGGCTTTCCAACCCCTGACAAGAGGCAGCTCCCGGACCGAGTCCAGGGCTCCCCCAAGATGGGGCGCCCCAACCCCAGCCAAGTGCGTACCAGGATCTACCTCCCCACTGCGCTCCCTGCTTCCTGCCGGTGCCCAGGACAACACCAGCACCTGCCACTCATGAAATCTCGCAACCTCTTACAGACACACCAGTGGCCCCATGCACGGATTCGTGCACATCGGAAGGAAATGGATGAGAAGAAATAGTATAATATTGCTGTTCGCCATTTCTCTATAATAGAAGTGTCAGAGATGAAAGAAAATTAGTGAGATGTGTATGAAAATAACATATAAATTGGTTAGTAAAAAAGCAATAACAACAAAGACACGACATAAAAACAACAGTTGGCCTTCAGGTACATTCTGTCCACCCCACTGGCTTCTTTCGGCCTCAGAGGTGCGCTGTGCCCATAGCTGGTCTCCAGACATATACTGTCACCGCCGCCGCCTTCCAGCTTCAGAATGTCAACAAAAACGACCACATTCCCGATCGACAGTGACAGGTGCGATTGGCGCCAGCGAGAGCTTTATATGCATCCTGCAGGCACAGGTCGACATTCATTTTTAAGTTGCCAGTGCACATCATATGTTCCAGCCGGTCGGTCGCTCAGGTGAATGGACAGACGGTTGGTCACTTAGCCTTTTATACATAAAACGATTTTTAATTGATTTCGGAGAGGACAGGAGAGAGATAGAAACATCAATGATGAGAGAGAATCATTGACAGGCTGCCTCCTGCACGCCCCCCACTGGGGATCCAGTGACAACCCAGGCGAGACCTCCTGGTTCACAGGTCGACGCTCACCGGCTGAGCCACACCGGCCGGCGTCTTTGGCCCGGGCCCGCCTCACAGAGCACAGGCAGCACCTGTGGCCGAGACCACGAACGCCTCCCTGCTCAGGTCTGGGCGCACCCTCTCCGGGCGCACCCTCTCTCTCCGGGCTCACCCTCTCCGGGCTCACCCTCTCCGGGCGCACCCTCTCTCTCCGGGCGCACCCTCTCCGGGCGCACTCTCTCCGGGTGCACCCTCTCCGGGCTCCCCCTCTCCAGGCTCACCTTCTCCGGGATCACCCTCTCCGGGCGCACCCTCTCCAGCCTCACCCTCTCTCTCCGGGCTCACCCTCTCCGGGCGCACCCTCTCCGGGTGCACCCTCTCCGGGCTCCCCCAGGGGAGCTGAGGGGGGCTGTCCTGTCTCTGCTTGGCCGCCCGTGCAGAAATGGCCGCCGCAGCCCCGCCCCTCCCCCCGGGAAGAGGGGCGCCCGCACACAGGTGTCCCCCATTCTCTCTTTTTTTTATTATATTTTATTGATTTTTCACAGAGAGGAAGAGAGAGGGATAGAGAGCTAGAAACGTCGATGAGAGAGAAACATCGACCAGCTGCCTCCTGCACACCCCCTACTGGGGATGTGCCCGCAACCAAGGTACATGCCCTTGACCGGAATCGAACCTGGGGCCTTTCAGTCTGCAGACGGACGCTCTACCACTGAGCCACACCGGCTTCGGCGGTGTCCCCGATTCTGCACCGCTCACATCTCAGCGTGGTCAGAGGGGAATGTTGGTTTTCACACGCGAGGAGCAGCTTTTGCACCTCAGACGATCAGGTCCCTCCCGACTTCCCTGTGCCCCCCCCCCTCCCCGCTTTGACGGGGGCGGCTCAGGTAGGAAATGTGAACACACACCCGCCCTCGGCTGTCCGCGTCCCAGAGGCGAGGCGGTGAACACGAGCCCTCCAAGAAGAGGGACCGCCATGAGGCCGCCCTCCGCGCCCTGACATCTTCCCCGGGTTCCAGTGAAGCCCGAGGCTGCTCAATAGCAACATAAACACCATATTGTCCACTGTTGCCATAGTAACCACTCCCCGTAATTTGCCTAAATTAAAACTGCCCAGGGTGGCTTTCACTTGCGTCTCTCGTACATAATTCTCTTCTTTCTTTTCTTCTTTTTAAATTGATCTCAGCGAGGAAGGGAGAGGGAAGGAGAGGTAGAAACATCAACGATGAGAGAGAACCATGGCCTCCTGCACAGCCCCTACTGAGGACCGAGCCCACAACCCGGGCCTGTGCCCCGACCAGAGCCAAACCATGACCTTTTGGATCACAGGTCAACGCTCAACCCTGAGCCATGCCGGCCGGGCGGTCTCCCGTGTTTGTGCCTAGAAGCATCGTGATGGAGTAAGGCTCCTCCACGCTGGCGCTGGCCACGGGGATTCGTGGTGGAGAAAGTTCTGGAAAGAAGCATCCCAGTACCGCAATCCCACCCCTGTGGGTGTCCGTGCTGGGCTAGAGCCGGGACAGGCGTGTGGATGTGAAGCCCAGCGCCTACCCCGGTGGTCGGCAAACTCATCTGTCACCAGAGCCAAATGTCAACGGGACAACGACTGAAATCTCTTTTGAGAGCCACACTTTTTAAACTTAAGCTACATAGGTAGGTGCACTGGTATTAACTTAATTAGGGTCCTCCTACGCTGACCTTTGCTAAAAACTCAAGCGGCCACAGAGCCGCATGAGGCTCGCGAGCCGCAGTTTGCCCACCACTGGCCTGCAGCTCCTTTGTAAGATGCGGCACCAAACCAAGACCCCTCTGCTTTCTCAAAGAGCCCAAGTCCTCTGCAGCCCAGCCAGGCATGCAGCCCGTTCTCAAACACTGCCCTGGCTCACAGGTCTCTCGGCTGCGCAGTGAGGCTGTGCCCGGTAAATGCCCCCGGTTCCACCGGACGGACCCCCCACCCCGGGAGAGCCATCCGGTGGCCCGCGGGCAGGAGGGACGGGAGGATGGACAGACAGATGTGCCCGCGAGGGGCTTTCGAAGGGCTCCGGGTTCGGCTGGGACCCTGCCTCGCCTGCAGCCTCGTGGCATGGGGTCCTCTTCGCTCACGCTGCTCCCTACTCTCTCTCTCCTGGGGAGCTGCGCCGTGCCAGCTGCTCGCTGCGGCCGGCCTGGAGCTCAGAGCCCAGAAGCCCCCGTGCCCCTGAGGGCAGCGAGTCATCCCCAGGCGCCCGCCTCCCTCTGGTCCTCCGTCCTCCGGGCGGATCCGTCCCGCCCCTCAGACCCGACGCCCAGGGCCAGGATGGAGCCTCGGCGCCGCGCCCGCCCGTAATGAGATTTCCGTGTGAGAGCACGGAGGCTCCGTGGCTCCGGGCTTTGCTTCACGTGGACGTCAACTCTTTGTATTTTTTACGGAAAAGGTCCCGGAGCGTCTGCCCCGACGGGAGGCGCCCGGGCCGCGGCGAGGGGGCGCGGAGAGCACATCCATCTCGCCAGCAGCTCGTTAGCCCCGCGAGCTGACCCCGCGCCGGGCTGTCAGCGTGACGGCGTCAGATTATCGGAATCTGGCGATCGATAAATATGCACCGGCGGACCGCTCCTGGCGTGGCGCCGAGCGCGTCATCTGTCACGCCGGCTGGCACGCGGCTGCGGCCGTGTGGGGAAGGGGGAGATGAATGCGGCGGGCGGGCGGGCGGGCGGGCGGGCTCTGAGGGAGGGGGCAGCCGTCTCGGGGAGCCGGGGCCCGTGCCGCCCCCGCCCTGCGCTGCTCCCCGGCCGGCTCCCTGGCGTGGCTGCCGGGAGCTCTGTCTGCACCTGGAGACACTTGGGCACTCGGGCGTCTCGCCTGCGTCTTTGATCCCCTGACGTCTGTCCACATGGCAGCTGCGCCCAAATGCCAAAGGAGGCACCGCCTTCGCCAGTGACTGTGGCCTCAGATGCCCACACCTTCAGGTCCACGCAGGAGCCAGCTGGTCGACCCAGCCGGGCAGTTGGCTTCTCGGAGACCCTGTCTGAGCGATTCCCCCGTTCGGTCACACCGTCCTCAGATCCTGTGTTGCCTGCCCACTCTCCACTCACCCTGCCCACCCTCCGCACCACCCTGCCCACTCTCCACACTGCCCTGCCCACTTGAGGCTCCACCCCTGCCCACTCTCGGCACAATCACTGCCCACTTGAGGCACCATCGCCGCCGGGAGACCCAGC
The DNA here is from genome assembly GCA_963693515.1 of Pipistrellus nathusii. Classification (NCBI taxonomy): domain Eukaryota; kingdom Metazoa; phylum Chordata; class Mammalia; order Chiroptera; family Vespertilionidae; genus Pipistrellus; species Pipistrellus nathusii. The sequence goes on along the minus strand of OY882871.1, from coordinate 1,012,511 downwards.
TGCAGCCTTCGCGCTGCCCCCGGCAGGTCCCCGGAGAGGCACCTGCTCATAAACCCTCTTCCCTCCGGCCACGTCCGCCCGGGAAATGAAAGAAACGGGGAGAAAGCGGATTCCTGAGAGGACGCACACAGGCCGGAGCCCCGTGCCCGTGCCAGCACCCACGCCCTCAGAGCTGGGTCGTGCCCACAGCCATGGTGCCCACGGGGCCAGGCCTGCGCCCGCTGTCCAAGCCGCCCCGGCGCACCAAGGGGAACAGCAGGGAGCACAGGCGTCTCTGGAGGGGCTGCAGGAGCTGCTGCCGAGTCACGTGAGCCTCCGACACGCCAGCCTCGGGGCTGGGCTCTCCCGTCGGGGACGCGGCTCCCCGCCCGGCACCGCACAGCCCGGAGCGGGAGGCCCGGACTCCAAAAGGAAGGACGGCGGCTCAGAGCCACCGCACGCGGCCGCGGCCGCCGTTGGACATGGCGGCCTGACTGCGGGGATCTGCGAGCTGCCGTCCGTCCGTGGGGAGCGGGGCCGGCGCCGCTGTGGTCTCTGCTCACGAGGCTGCTCTGTGCCGCCATGCTCCCTGGCCCAGCCCTCCTCGGCCGAGAGTGACGTCATCGCTCCGCACCGAGTCTCTCTGCGCCCGTTGGTCTCACGGTGCAGGCGGGTCTGCCTCCCGGGCCCAGGGGGCCCCAGCCGGCGGGCCCTGGCTGCACCCCCACCACGTGCCAAAGGGGTGACGGAGCAGCCCGCCCATCAGCTTTTTTTTAATGATCCTATTGGCCCTGCCTTTTAAGAGGGAGAGACAGAAACTCCAGAGAGCGACATCGACCCGGGAGACACATTCATTGGCTGCCTCCCGACGTCCCCCACGGGCACTGAGCCCACCCCCGGGGCCTCGAACCCTCGACCTTCCAGTGCACGGCCGACGCCCAACCTGCCGGCCGCGCCGCCGGCGTCCCAGCGGCTTCCTCTGCCCGAGGAGGGCTCTGGCCGCCAATGGGGGCCTTTCCCTGCGGGTCCCACGCCTCGGCCCCAAAGCCCTCCGTGTGGGCGTGTCTCCTCCTCCCCGCCACACGGCCCCTTCCCAGCCCAGCACTGTGAAGGCCCCAGGGCGGGAAGAAGAACAGGCCCCTGAGCCTCTCCACAGCCCAGGGGTGCCCAGGCCCTGGGTTCCGAGGGACCCCCTGGAGGGGGGGGCAGTCTCCACAGCACAGGCAGCCGGGCCGTGGCCCGGGCAAGGTGCCAATGCCCCCGGTCACGTCGGGGAGGCTGGGATGAGAGAGCCCTGGGCGCAGGCCTGCAGGCCCCTCCTCACTAGGCCCAGTGTGGCTCAGTGGATAGAGCATCCGCCTGTGGACTGAAAGGTCCCAGGTTCGATTCCAGCCAAGGGCACGTGCCCAATCCCCTGCAGGGAGGTGTGCAGGAGGCAGCCGATCAATGGCTCTCTCTCATCATTGATGTTTCTAACTCTCTCCTTCTCCCTTCCTCTCTGAAATCAATAAAGAAATATTTTCTAAAAAGCTTTTCCCGGGAGAAGAGCACTGGCCCCCCATGCCACCAGCGTGGCTCTCAGGCTTGGGACGGGGCTCACGGAAGTGACCCCAAGGGAGCGAGCACCTGTCCCCCACGGTGGACCCCTGCCCCTGGCTCTGCAGGGCGGGGTGCCCGCCGCCGTGGGGTCTGCGGACTGACCTCTGACCCCCCTCTCCCGGGAAAGCCTGGCTCCCGCTGACGGGCTGCCGCCGGCCTGGGCGTCCGGGGAAGGCTCCATGTCCGCGCCATTAGCTAGCTGCAGCGCTGCCGGCGGATCCATTTAATGCGCGCCGTGATGAATAGCGAGAAGGCGGGCGCTAATGCACAGGTAGACTAATTAGCGGCGCGCCCGGGCACTCACACACCTCAATTTTCCCCGCAAAATCCTCATTGAGCCGCGGCTTTAAAAAAAAAAAATAATTGCATTTGCAATTAGAAACACTGAAGTTACATTATCGATTTTCTGCTAAAAACCTTTTTAGTAAACAAGCACAAACTACCTTCATTAAACGTAAGTGCTGGGAGCTATGGTGTGAAACTCAGCGCGGCCATTATGGTGAATTACACTGATTACTGCGGTAATTATTCTCTCCGGTGCCCGCTCCGCGCCGGCCGGTTCCCCGGCCTCGGCACCGCGCTCCTTTCACAGCTAACGAGGCCCGCGCCCGGCGATTACCGTCACTTAGACAAATCGCCCCGTTAAGCTGCGGGGACCCGGGAAGATCCAGAAAAATTAAGCGAAACATCCTTTTTTACCCGTGGAATAACGAACGGAGTGAGCGGAGCCGGGGACGGCAGATGTTAACCGGCGTGCCGCCCGCTGCAGCCCCGGGTTTGGCCAGGTCCGCCGGCGGCTGGCTGATTTCTTCCCAGGAACGGGCTGCGGCACCGGCAGAGACGGGAGAGCCGCTCCCGTGGCTGTGGCAGGAGAAGACGGTCTGTGCTGAAATAAGAGGGAACGTGGCCTGCGCTTCGTGTGTCTGTTTGCTCAGGAATCTAGAGACAAAGCGATTGTCAGAGGGAGGCCCTCTCCGCTCTCGCAGAGGCAGCCGTGGGTCTGTTTTCTCTGGTTTTTCCGGGGAAAATGGGTGCCGTTTCCCGAGGAGCCCCGCCCTTCCTCTTGAGGGTGAGGGCGCTGTTTCCTGCCACCCACCCTGGTCTCAGGGCTCTGTCGGAGCTGCCTCCGGGAGAGAACGGGAGAGGAGAGAGGGAGGCGAGGAGCCGGAGGAGGGAGCAGGCTGTGCAGCCGGCCGGCGGGGCTCGGAGGCTGAGCGGCAACCTGAGAACCAGGAGGCCGCGGTTTGATTCCCGGTCGGGGCACAGGCCCCGGCCTGGAGCTTGGTTCCTTGTAGGGGGCGTGCAGGAGGCACCCGATCCATGATTCTCTCTCATCATAGGTGTTTCTGTCTCTCTCTCCCTCTCCCTTCCTCTCTGAAATTAATACAAAAAACAACAACTCAGAAATGAAGAAATAAAGGCATGTTTTGAAAAGGTCATACGTTGCCCTAGCCAGTTTTGCTCAGTGGATAGAGCGTCGGCCTGTGAAATAAAGGGCCCCGGGTTCGATTCCCGTCAGGGCACAGACCTGGGTTGCCGGCTCCATCCCCGGTGTGGGGCGTGCAGGAGGCCGCTGACCCACGCTTCTCTCATCATGGACGGTCCTCTCTCTCCCTCTTCCTCCTCGCTGCCAGCAATAAAAATGTACCTTTAAGAAAAAGAAAAGAAAGTCAGATATCACTTCTGTCCGAGAATTCTTCACGTCACCTGACAAAAGCACCGGCTGACACGCAGAGGCTGTGTAACTCCCCGGAGGACGAAAAGAAAGGAAATGGCAAACGGAGTCCCCTGGGCTCCTCTTGAAAGCTGGCGCGGGGGCAGAACGGGTGGCTCTGCTCGCCCGCCCGTGGGTGGCGCTGCGTTAGCGGACGTCGCTGTGGTGGCGGCGTGAGGGCTCCCGGATCTGAGGGGTGAATCTTCTGGCCTTTTGGGGGCCCTTAACCGAGTGGCCAGCAAACTCATCCGTCCACAGAGCCAAATATCAACAGCACAACGATTGAAATCTCTTCTGCGAGCCGAAAATCGACTTCCGTGCGTGGGCCACGCACTGTCCCTGCGCGCCTGCCCGTGGTCTTCTGTGGAAGAGCCACGCTCCAGGGGCAGGTGGCTCTCGAGCCGCAGCTTGCCGACCACGGCCTTCGCTGCAGAATTAGGACCAGGCGTTCAGGACGAGGAAGTCTTTCCTGAGAGTATCTCTTGCTTCGTCTGCTGCCTGGGAATCCCCAGCAAAGCTGAGCACATTCCAGAGGCCCCGAAGGCGGCTGTCTCCGCCCCCCTGGCAGCACGAGCGGATGGGCCTCTTGTTGGCTGTGCAGTGCAGTGGTCAGGGATGAGGTGGCTTCCAGGAGCCGGAGGACCGGGAAGAGGAGAGAGAGGGGTCCCTCAGAGCAGGCGGGCCCCGCTGAGTGCACCGGGGAGACCAGGTTCTCAGACAGTGACGTCGTGGCTGCGTCCAGCTGTGTGTGTGTGTGTGTGTGTGTGTGTGTGTGTGTGTGTGTGCGTGCGCGCGCGCGCGCGCGCACGCAGGGGGCGGGCTTGGAAACGCAGGAAAGGGAGCATCAAATTCCTGGAGGGGTGTCCTCCCAGGAGCCCTTCCCGGGACACTCTCACAGGTAACAAGACCTTCAAAGCAGAGAGGTCGCGGGCCTCATTCTGCTCGGCCGACCGTGACCACTAATTGCAGGAAGTCCCCTGGGCCCCGTGCCCGGGGGCGGGACACACAGAATTGACGGGGGGGGGGGGGTGAATCAGTGTCCACACTCTGTCCCCCCACGGGACCCACTGCAAACCCACAGGACAATGAGGTCAGTATCTGCCCTCACCCCGAGGTCAGGAGAGGAGAGGGGAGGCCACGGGAGCTTGGATTGGGGCGGGGGGGATAATGCATGCTTTTACGCTCACATCCCCCATTCCAGCTCTCTTCCCTCACCCCCTTTTCTCTGCCCCAATTGCTGCAATTTCTCCATGAGATCAGAAAATTTCATATATACATCCTGCTTTTAAAATGATTCCAGAGAGAGAGAGAAAGAGAGAGAGAGAGAGAAACATCAATGGCAAGAGAGGATCACGCATTCTCATCTGTTCTCAGCCGAGCGCCATAGCACAGCCTCGTCCCGGACAGCCGTGCCCGGACCTGTCTGAGTCTGGGTCTAACCACCACGCTGCCCCGACATCCCCACCTCTCCCCTCATCATCAAGGGCAACCGTGCACCTCGGCCGGACCCACAGCCCCTTGGCTCCCAGCGGGCTGGGTGCTGCCCAGACAGACGCCCGTGTGGCGGCAGGACGCTGGTTAACTCCTGCGGCAGCGCAGGACCAGCGAGGCCCGACTGTTCCTAACAGAGTGGCCGGCGGGTGGGACACGGCACGTGGCTGGTGGGACACGGCACGTGGCTGGTGGGACACGGCACGTGGCTGGTGGGACACGGCACGTGGCTGGTGGGACACGGCACGCAGCTGGTGGGACACGGCCACGCAGCAGGTGGGACACCCACAGGCTTGCTCCCGCGCGGAGAGCGGGCCACTCGAACGCTCCAGGCAGAGTCTGCAGAAGTAAAGACTGCTGCCTTGCAAAAAGCAAATAAAGTAATTCATTCATTTTCCAGGAAGATAGAGCGCTCTCCTGGGCCAGCGCTTTTACTTTAATGTGTTTTTATTGGTTTCAGAGAGGAAGGGAGAGACTCATGGACCGGCTGCCTCCTGCACGCCCCCTACAGGGGATGGAGCCCATACCCCGGGCCTGTGCCCTGACTGGGAATCGAACCCTGACCTCCTGGTTCCTAGGTCGGCGCTCCACCCCTGAGCCCGCTTCGGGCCTGAGCCCGCCCTGCTCGCTGCCCGGGGCATCCCAGGACCCGGTCACATCCCCGGCGCCGTCCACGCGAGAAAGACCGTGACCGTGTGTGAACCCGCCTATTGGAGACAGACCGGGGACACACAGACCCGGGTCACTCAGACCGGGGTCACTCAGACCGGGGTCACACAAACCGGGGTCACTCAGACCGGGTCATTCAGACCGGGGACACACAAACCGGGGACACACAGACCAGGTCACTCAGACCGGGTCACTCAGACCGGGGACACACAGACTGGGGTCACTCAGACCCGGGGTCACTCAGACCGGGGGACACACAGACCGGGGTCACACAGACTGGGATCACTCAGACCCGGGGACACACAGACCGGGGTCACTCAGACCGGGGTCACTCAGACCCGGGGACACACAGACCGGGTCACTCAGACCGGGTCACACAGACCGGGTCACTCAGACCGGGTCACTCAGACCAGGACCCGCCGCCATCCCACTGGCTTGGGAACGAATTGATGGGTGAGAGACTGGCCACGTGGCCTGTGGGAGGGGCTCGGCTCCGAGGAGCTGGCGAATTCCGCGTCGTCAGCGGGCCGTCGGTCCTAAGGCCCCGCTCGCACAGGCGTGACCCCGAGGCAGGAGGCTGGCCCCTCCCCGTGGCTGGCGGCATCCCCAAGGCTCCGGCCGCCGAGCGCCCACGGGGCCTGCGGAACCAAGTGAAGCCGACCCGGTTCACCCCGCGAGGTGCGATGCCGGGAGAGGTGCCGGCCGGCCCCGGCAGGTCCCGCTCAGACGCCGGATGACAATGTTCCCGTCTCCGGCTGCCTTCCCCGCTGCGGAGAGGCCTGGGAGCCCGGCCGGGGGGCTCAGTGGTGGAGCCTTGACCTACGAACCAGGAGGTCACAGTTCAATCCTGGCCGGGGCACGTGGCTGGGTTGTGGCTTTCACCCCCACTGGGATGCATGGGGGGGGCTCTCAATTCGATGTGTCTCTCTCACATTGATACCTCTCTCTCTCTCTCAATCAATCAATCAGAACATACCCTCGGGTGAGGATTAAAATTTTCTTATCTTCACCCGCAAGTATTGTTTCCACTGATTTTCATTTTATTTTATTTTTAAAATATTTTTTATTGATTTTTTACAGAGAGGAAAGGAAAGGGATAGAGAGTTAGAAACATCAATGAGAGAGAGACATCGATCAGCTGCCTCCTGCACATCCACTAGAGGGGATGTGCCCACAACCAAGGTACATGCCCTTGACCGGCATCGAACCCGGGACCCCTCAGTCCACAGGCAGGTGCTCTACCCGCTGAGCCACCTGGCCATGGCTAATCACACTGCGCATGTGAAGCTGAGGGGAATGGACAGGTTTGAGCCACTGCCTCCTGCACCCAATTTAAAAACAAAAGGATGTCCCCACGGCTCCCAGGCACCCGCACCTGTGCCCGCAGCGCCTGTCCCCCCCTGCTCCGCGCGGAGCGGAGATGGGGACCCACCCGGAGAGCAGGGAGGCGGTGGGCCGCAGACAATGGGAGAGGCAGCCGGGCTGCCAATTCCATCACCTCCTCGCCCGGACACAATAGCCCGTCCATGGAGCCAACTCGCGGCTGTGACTCTGCGTTTCCGGCCGCGGTGGAGACCATTGGCAAGTAGAGCCGGGCCTCGGAGGGCCGGCACGCACTCAGCGAGGGAACGTGCCCCCGGCCGCCGCCCGCCACCCGCTGCCCGGGGACCGGGCCCTCCGCGTCCTCCCGGTCGGGAGCCGCTGCCATCCTCTCACGGGGCGGAGCCCAGACCGGCTCCCTGAGTGAGCGGCGCACGGCGGAGGCGGCGGACAGACAGACTGGCCGGGAGCGATGTCCACAGCGGACAAGCCGGGCGCCGATGGCTCTCAGCGAGAGGCCGGTCTGACGCTCATTCCGGACCACTGGAAGCGCTCCCGTGTCCTCCGAGGCCATTGCCAACGTGAGGCTGTTTGTGGTGGACGGAGTGGCCAGGGATTTACACGCGGCGGCTTCGCTCGGGGCGAACTGTGTGTGCCCGTGGCCGGCGGCAAACACCCCCCCCCGCCCCCCCGTGTCACTGCCAGTGCGCTGTCTACGCGGCCCGCTGACCGCCGGGGAGCGTTCCACACGCCCCGCCGAGCACGGCCACGCCGCTGTCCTCAGCCGGGTTACGGGGCGCCCGAGGCCAGGCTGCGGGGCCGTAATTAAAGGTCCGTCTGACTCCGGGGTCTGGGGACGGGACCTCCACGGCCGGCAGGCCAGAGAGCGGCCATGAGGCCGTGCATCCTCGCCGGGCAGCACAATGGGCCGGGCCACGAAGGCCATTACACGGCCATTACCGGCAGATCGATGTCCATTAGCGGAGTGGAGGGCGCCCCGGACACGCTAGGGGACGGGAAACGGGAGCTGGAAGACGTTCCTGAGAATCACTGATCCCACTGTTGGTGGGGGGAACACACTCCTCAGTATATGCAGTCGACATGCCAGTGTGTGAGAGTGTATGTGTGCATGCTAGTGTGTGCATGTATGTGTGAGAGTGTAAGTGTACATGCTGGTATGTGCATGTGTGTGAGAGCATAGGTGAGCATGCTAGTGTGTGCATGTATGTGTGAGAGCGTAGGTGTATATGCTGGTGTGTGCATGTGTGTGAGAGTGTGTGTGTACATGCTAGTGTGTGTGTGTGAGAGAGAGAGAGAGAGAGAGAGTGCGTGGGTGTGTGTGACGCTTATATGCACACCTTTATCATGTAGAACAGAGTCACAAATTGTTGGCATCTCTGTCTCCACAGGAGCCTGCGGCTGGCCTGGCCGCGCCTGGACCGGGGAGGACGGGGAGGACGGGGAGAACCGAGGAGGACCAGGGAGGACGGGAAGGACGGGGAGGATGGGGAGGACCGGGGAGGATGGGGAGGATGGGGAGGACGGGGAGGACCGGGAGGACGGGGAGGACGGGGAGAACCGAGGAGGACCAGGGAGGACGGGAAGGACGGGGAGGATGGGGAGGACCGGGGAGGATGGGGAGGATGGGGAGGACGGGGAGGACCGGGAGGACGGGGAGGACGGGGAGGACGAGGAGGATGGAGAGGACGAGGAGGATGGGGAGGATGGGGAGGACGGGAAAGTATGGGGAGGACCAGGGAGGACGGGGAGGACTGGGGAGGACCGGGAGGGCGGGAAGGACGGAAAGGACGGGGAGGACGGGGACGAAAGCTGAGGGGGCGGCGTGGCCTCTGAGGCTTTGCCCGTCAGCGGGCGGCAGTGGCGAGAGGCGGCAGAGGTCTCAGCGGCCCTGGAGGAGCGCTGCACGTGGGCGCGCTCAGGGCTTTCCATTCCAAACAGGCCTTCCGGAGCCCGGCTGCACCGGTGGAAGGTTTCCACGCTGGTCACCGCGGGAGCCGGGAGCCGGGAGCCGGGAGCCTGCGGCCTCGGGGGCACGGAGGCAGCCGGCCGCCGCCCGCTGCTCCCTGGCCGGGGAGGGGCCGGTGCAGAGAGGGCTCTGAGCACCTGCCAGTCCCACCTCCTCCCCCCTGACGGCTGCGAGCTCGTCTCTAAGGCTGGCCTGTGGCGCCCCGAGGGGCCGGTGGCCACGTGTGGGGCAGGAGCCAGCGGGGTAGGCAATGCTCCCTCCCACCTTCTTGCCTGGGGCGGCTTCACTCATCCCCAAGTCCTCAGCCTCAGCAGGCCGGGTCCTTAGAGCGCCCCCACTTGGCTCCAGTGCAGCAGCGCATAGATTAATTATTGTTTATTGATAGCCCCTCCTCCCTGGCCGCCTGGAGAAGACGGGAGGGGGTGCTGGGAGCTCACGCTGTGTAATGACTAAAGGAGCAGAGAGAGAGGAGCAGAGAGAGGAGCAGCCTGTGGGCCGTCTGTGGGCCTTAAACCAGAGTTCCGTGTCTGTGGGTCTTAAAAGTCCCGGGTCCCCCCCCCCCGCCCCCCACCCCCCGCCCCAGGCCCAGCCTCTGCCTGGCTGAGCAGCGCCCCCCGGGTTTGTGATCGAGGCACCCACAGCTGTGCCCTCCCTGCCCATCCACCCTTCGCTCTGCAGGCAGCAGCTCCACGGCCCGGCTCTCCCAGTTCCACCGGCTCCCAGCGCGGGGCCACGGACCTGCTCAGCCCCCGCCAGGCCCCAGCGCCCGCGCCACGTAACTCCACGCCCTGGGCGGCACCTCACGGCCCTGCCTCCTGCCCCGAGGGCCCGGCCGGTGCAGACCTGCCTCCCCTCCATGCCCGTGCCTCCGCCCCCGCCTCTCCTCTCCCCCAACTCCGGGCCGAGCTCAGGGACCTCCTTCCGGGGTCTCTGCTTCCACCGCCCCTGCTGCCCACGCCCCCGAGTCCCCCTGACGGCGGTCCGCCCGGCTCACGGTGTCCGCCCAGCCGTGTCTGAGGCCGGGCTGTCTGCTCAGACCTGCCCCTCGGCCACGTCAGCGGCCAGGCCAGCCCGCAGGCCAGTGCCCCCCCAGCCTGGAGGACAATGGCTGCAGAGGCGAAGGGGCCCCCCCAACACCCCACGTTCCCGCCCCGGAGCCTCGGACAAAGGCCCTCACAAAGGCCAGGCAGCCGCCGGGAGCCGGGACAAAGGGCCGCGCGTGGGCACCGCAGCCTGGCCACTCAGCCGCTCGCCCGTTGCCATGGCGCGTTTTAATTAAGGGTAAGGATCCTGGTCCTGATAACAGCATCGGTCCTTTGTTTGTCTGCGGTCCCCTGGGACAGAGATGGGTGCGGGGCCCAGAGGCAGCCCCCGGGAGGGAGCCTGGGGTGGGCTGCCCGGGCCCAGACTCCCGTCAGGAGCGCCTCCTCCAGGCTGTCACCCAGGATGCGCCAAGGGGTGGATACTGCTGTGCAGGCGGTCTGCTCTCAGCCCCTCCATTGGGTCCAGACCAGGCCTCAGCGGGCCCGGGAACAGAACCGTCAGAAAACCAAGCTCTCTGCTCCTCAGCCTCACCCCACCCGCCACCAGGTGCCTGCGGCCTGAAGGACATGCAATTATACTGAGAGCCTGATGGCCAACTGCCCGTCAGCACCGACAGGGCCCGCCCATCAGCACCTACAAGGCCCGCCCATCAGCACAGGGCCCGCCCATCAGCACCTACAGGGCCCGCCCATCAGCACAGGGTCCGCCCATCAGCACCTACAGGGCCCGCCCATCAATCAGCACCTACAGGGCCCGCCCATCAGCACCTACAGGGCCCGCCCATCAGCGCCATGTCTGCCTGCACCTGAATCTCACCTGAACTGAGCAGAGAGAGAGGAGCAGAGAGGAGCAGAGAGGAGCAGAGAGAGGAGCAGAGAGAGAGGAGCAGAGAGAGGAGCAGAAAGGAGCAGAGAGAGGAGCAGAGAGAGGAGCAGAAAGGAGCAGAGAGAGGAGCAGAGAGAGAGGAGCAGAGAGAGGAGCAGAGAGAGGAGCAGAGAGGAGCAGAGAGAGGAGCAGAGAGAGGAGCAGAGAGGAGCGGAGAGAGGAGCAGAGAGAGGAGCAGAGAGAGAGGAGCAGAGAGAGGAGCAGAGAGGAGCAGAGAGAGGAGCAGAGAGAGGAGCAGAGAGAGAGGAGCAGAGAGAGGAGCAGAGTGTGCCACCCATACCCCCCCAACCCCAGATGTGGAATCTGCTCTCAGAGCCTGGAGAACTGAGCCGGACCTGAGCCCAGGTTTACTGCAGAGACCCTGGAGTCCCTATGCCCCAGCTGCCTCTTCACACTCCCTGATCCTGCTGCGAGCCTGGCGCGCAGGCAGACACCGGGAGTTCAGAGCAGGCGAGGACTCCAGTCCCGGGCACCGGGCCGAGCCGCCACACACACAGCTTCACTGTTCCTCGCGGCCACAACAGGGGGAGGGAGATGGATTCTAATAAAAATGTCTTTAGCACATGACTCAAACCATGTTTCCACACATGATGAGCTCATGTCCATTCTCTTGCAAATCTGGAGAAACAGCAGTCCAGCCACCTCTCCTGCGGGTGGGCCTGAGCCCCTAACTCCCCCATTCCCATCCAGCCCTCCTCCTCCTCTCAGGGAGCACTGCCAGCACTGCTGAGGGCACTGAGGGGGGGGCGGCCTCCTGTGTGGTCCCTCCTCGGTGCAGAGGCTGCCCCGTGGCACCGAGGGCACAGAAATGGCGGTGACCTCGGCCGGCCTCGCGCGGCGTGCTTCTTGCCGGCTCTCCCAGGGCCGCCGGCAGCCATGCAGGGAGGATGCCCGGGCAGCCATGAGGGAGCCCCACCTGTGAGACGCAGAGGCCTCCTGCCTACACGAACCTCGGGGTGCGTGCTCCAGCCCCAGCAGCCGCCGGAGACCCTGAGCCACCCCCACTCCCGACAGCCCCACCGGTATTCCTGCCCCGACAGACGGCACAGTGTGGGGTGGTCCTCCTCGGCCTCCCCTCAGAGTCCTCAGCTCTGGGTAGTACCCTGGTTCCCCGAAAATAAGACGGTGTCTTACATTAATTTTTTCTCCCAAAGTTGCGCTAGGTCTTATTTTCGGAGGATGTCTTATTTTCAGGGAAACACGGAACTTTCTCATCCTGTCCTCCCAGCAGCCTCCCCCCGACCACCGTCTCTGCCCGCCCTGAGAGGCCAGCCTGTGTGCCCCCGGATTAGCAGGGTGGAGGGTGGGAGACAAGCTCCTCAGGGAGCTTGGAGCCCGGTCAGGGCCGGGCGGGGAGGACGCAGTCACTAGCACATCCGTGTGGCCAGTGAGCGTTTCCCCGCCAGGATGAGAAGGCGGGGTCCTTTCCACCCTGCGCTCCCCATGGACGTGGGTTTCTTTTCTTTCTTGTTTTTTTTTTTTAAATATATTTTATTGATTTTGTACAGAGAGGAAGGGAGGGAGATAGAGAGTTAGAAACATCGATGACAGAGAGTCGTCGATCAGCTGCCTCCTGCACACCCCCTACCGGGGATATGCCCACAACCAAGGTACATGCCCTTGATCGGAATCGAACCCGGGACCCCTCAGTCCCAAGCCGACGCTCTATCCATTGAGCCAAACCGGTCTTGGCATGGACGTGGGTTTCTGTTGGGTTCCTCACTGGCCAAGAGCTCTGACCGGGGACCGGGCTCCTGGGGGTCAGTCGGAGACCCGGGCCTGGCTCCTCGGCCCCCTCTGGAGGGAGCCCGGCTCTCCGTCGCCCCAGGGAGGGCGGGAAGGTGTGGGTGGGGACAAGACCATCCTAGCGGGAGGCCCTGGCCCTGGCCTTGGCCTCGGCTTGGCTCCGGGCCTGACCAGGTGCCTAGGCAGGCCCCGCTGAGGCTCAGGACGCTGCGGAGACAGCACCGCAGCCGGAGGCTCAGCAGGTCCCGGGAGCCAGCGCTAGGCCCCCCTCAAGGCCGGTGCAGAGTGAGGCCCGGCCGCGTCCCAAAGGGATGAAGACTCTCAAGACAAAGACGAGGGGAGGGTGACCCGAACTCCAGCTTCTCCGTGGGGGACGGGCCTCGTACCCAGTCTGCCCGGGAGCCAGGGGCTGAGCAGGGACTTGGGGGGGGGGGCGGGGTCCCAGCCCCACCGGCGGCCTCTTCTGACCTGGGCACAGCTGCCCTCCGCCCGCCTGGGCTCCCGCCCGGGGAGGGTCCTCCCGCCGGAGCCGGCCGGCACAGCCCCCGGGCGGGTCCCATTAGCGCAATTCAATTGTGCGTCTGTAATTGCAATCCTTTTCTGGGAAGAAGGGGACCAAACCGAATTAGGAGGGGACAGTGCGTACTTCCTTTCAGGGAAAAGAAATCGGAATAAAAGCAAAATTAGATTTCCATCCGCGGCCCTGGATTGGGGAGCGGGGGGCTCGGGGCAGAGTCCTGCCACTGACCCTTCAGCTCAGAGCCGAGCGCCCTCCTGCCCGGAGCTCCGCCTGCGGAGCGGAAGAGAGGAGCGGCCGCAGGCACTTCCACGGAGATTCAGCCGACGGGCAGGGCTGGGCTGCTCGGGAGGAGGGTCAGAAACACGCTGTGCTCCGTGCCCAGGGCCGCGTGGTCCCCAACGGGCAGGCACGGCGTCCCTGGAATGCTCAAGCCAAGCTAAGAACTGCAAACACAGGCATGTGAAGGCGCCACACAAGGGAAGTTCTTGTTATTATGACCGGCCGTGTGGCTCAGTGGTTGAGTGTCGGCCCAGGCACCGGGAGGTCAGGGTTCGATTCCCCATCAGGGCTCAGGCCCGGGTTGCGGGCTCCCTCCCAGTAGGGGGCATGCAGGAGGCAGCCGGTCCGTGATTCTCTCTCATCATGGATGCTTCTATTCTCTCTCATCGTTGATGTTTCTCTCTCCCAGTCCTTTCCTCTCTGAACCAATAACAACATATTTGTTGTTCTTTCCTGGGATGTCAGACCACTGAGACACGAAGGCCTCACTGAGGCAGGCTTTGGTGAAATACCCAGCGCGCTTAACAAGTAAGCCGGGAGCCTGAGCATGACTTGACTCTGCTCCAGCATGAATATTTCATAAATTACACGCAATTATTAACATCAACACCAGCAAATTAATTACCGTCGATTCATATTAATAAAACTGCGTTTTGTAATCAGTAAAGTCAGTCTACGGCGCCCATCCGTCTCCGAGGTATTCACATTTGTCAATTGTCCTCTACTCGAGGCGAAAACAAAAGTAATCAAATAACTAATTATTGTGCTAAATGCAGCGCGCTCACCGTCAATGAGAACTCACATTATTTATAGCCTGTGGCCTAGACACTCCGATCTGGGCTGATTCCTGCGCTCAGAGGAACGTCCCAGCCGCTCTCCGTCCGACCCCTGGCCCGGCCCCGGCCCTGAGCCCAGGGAGGGGGGGTGGCAGGGCCTCCTGCCTGGATGACACGTCTCGGCAGGTAGCTCAGTGGTCGCTGCGGTGACAGGAACTCCAGCCAAGTCGGCAGAGCGTGCGGCAGCATCCCGGTCGCCGGCGGCCAGTGGCTCCACGTCTCACACTCAGTGCCACACGGATCCTCCGCCAGCTCCTATTCTCACCATGAACCTCTCCTCCCGGCAGAGGCTCCGGGCCGAGGATCCCGTCCGCATGGCCCGCTCAGAGCCTGGGGTGGCGGTCCCTCCAAAGTGAAACCCAGAAGCCCCCAAGACGGCCTGCAGGGCCACAGCGGACGGAGCGGCTCCATCTGGATCCCGTCCGTGCTCACTCACAGCCAGTGCCTAAGCAGCTCCCCCCTTTTTTAATACGTGTTTATCGATCTCAGGGAGGGAGGGAGAGAAACATCCCTGAGGAGAGAGAATCACCGATCCGCTGCCTCCCGCCCGCCCCACTCTGGGGAGGAGCTCGCAACCCGGGCCTGTGCCCCGACCGGGAATCGAACCCTGACCTCCTGGGTCACAGGTGGACGCTCAGCCACGGAGCCACGCCGGCCGGGCAGTAGTTCCCTTCTTCACAGAATTAGCCCAAACAGCCGTTTCTTCACGTGAAAACGGCCGATGGGGAGTGCCCGGTGCCGGCTGGTCCCCGGGGAGGAAGGCTCCTCAGTCCGGAGTGGAGAGCGGGCCCGGGCGGCTGTGTGCCAGAGGGAGGGTTGTCAGGAGCACGGGGACCCGCCCGGGAGCAGTGCGCGGCAGGCGCTGGGATCGCGGGGCCGAGAACCGTGTATCTCGAGGGACGGGCACTGGGCAGGCCCTCCGCCCCCCAGGACTGGTGAGCCGGCACCACTCCTGAGGGGGTGGAGCAGAGGAGAGCCCAGGCTCACGCACAGCCACCCCAACCCGGGCCGCGGGGCCCTCTCATGACGGGGACCTGCCCCGTTTGGAAACAGCCTGGAGACCGCCCGCTGGGAGGGACGGGCCGAGAGAGCCCCCCGAAACGCAAGCCCAGGCCCCCAGCCAAGGCTCTTCCTGTCTTTCTCTTTCCACCCCAAGACATGTTCCTTCTTCAGAAACAGAACCCAGAAAAGCAGAGCCATGCACACGTACACACACTCGTGTGTGCAGACACACACACATGCATGCACGGGCATGTATGCATGCACACACCCACATGCATGTGCAGACACGTGTGCGTGCGTGTTCACGCGCACACACGCATGGACTTGTCTTAACATCGGTGAGGATCATGGAGTCCAGGACACCCCGTGCGGTGCCCCTGCCCCCCGTTCTCGGCTCTCCTGTCCCTCCCTCCACGTCTGCTTCTGAACAGCCGGAGAGTTAAGCAGAGCGACGGCAATAAGTCTGCATTTCTTGTCTCTTAATAGCAGGTGTCACCACCTTCGTGCGGTTCGACTGCGGTTGCTTTGCATCTAATTGGCAGCCTTGAACAAAGGAAAGGTAATTGGACGTGGGGCGGGGGGCGCAGAGGGAAGAGGGGCGTCTTGCTTAACTTCGCGCCGATAATTACCGACACAAAGACGCTCGCAAGAACATTCGACGCTGGCCCTCCGCCAGGAAAATTAAAGCCGTGTTGCTGCTCCGTCGCTCTGAATGCGCGGAATTGGCAGAAAAACATCTCGTCCGCGGATAATAGCCTCTACAGCTCGGAGGACGGCGGTACATGGATTTAAAATAAAAAAAATAAAAAAGGAAAAGAAAAAGAAAGAAAGAGAAAAGGAGAAACAGTCTCGGGCTTTTTCCAAAACGGTGCTAATGCGCGAGGAAGCTTAATTTCATAATTTGCTGGCAGCCGGGAAGGCAGGAAATACAGTAATTTGCTACATTCTGCACAACAAGCCTGCTTTTCCTGGGAAGGAGTAATTATCCCCATGGAGGCAAAAAAAAGAAAAAAAGAAAGAAAGAAAAAATATGCCATCTCATATTAGGCTAAAGTCTCATCCAGAAGAGAAAAAAATGCCTCATTACGCGTAATTACCAGGGAATTAGAAACATCATTTAACTAAATGAGCGAATAATGCTCAGGATATTGAAGAAACTTGCCTGCACTTCTGCAAAGCACTCTAAGTCCCATTACAAAAATTGCCCCTCTTTAATGGAATAATTCCAGGCCTCGTCTGCCCGGCTCCAAACAGAAAGGCTCCGGTGGGCACAAAGGCGGGGACGCCGTAAACAACTGTTGAAAGGGCTGAGAGGAGGCGCAGGGCCTCCGCGCAGGGCCTCCAAATGGCCCCTAATCTGCCGTAATCACGAAAATGAAGCGGGGGGACGTGGGCAGGAGATCACCCCCTTTTTAATTGTCTTCCTTCCCCAGGCTCGGGGCGCTCGGGGCCTGGACGGGGAGACGGAGGAGAGATCTGGGGTCCGGCCGGTCCCCACTCCCAGACACGAGCAGGGCGCCACGTGTTCTCAGAGTAATCACCGCGGCCCAGGCCTGCGTTCCCGCTGCCCGGGCCTCAGGGCAGTGACTGTCTAGCCCCTTGAGTGTGGCTCTTCCACAAAACACCACGGCCTGGGCGAGTCTGTGTTGAAGAAGTGTCGTTAGAAGAAGTTTAAGTTTAAGAAATGTGGCTCTCAGTAGGAATGTCAACCGTTGTGCTGTTGATGTTTGGATCTGCTGACTGATGAGTTTGCCGACCACTGGGCTAGCTGCTCACGAGCCGGAGGCTTGGATGGGGCCCCTCTAGTTTCAATCTTTGTCAAGTGTCAGCATCAGATCACCTGCCCCTCCTGCCCCGCATGGAGTCGACTGGCCAGGCCGACACCTGCTCGCTGTGTCCTTCCTCCAGCCCCGGGCGCGCTGCTGGCCCTGGGCCTGCCCCACCCCAGCAAGCCGCCAGCTTCTGAGAGACACAGGGTCAGGCCTGGGTCAGCTCCGGTTAAGGACGAGTTGTACATCAATTATGTCTCAGCTGGTGGCCCGGTGCAGGGACTCGTGCACATTGAAAAGAAATTAATTAGAAGAAATATTTTAATATTGCTATTCGCCCTTTCTAATAGAAACGTCAACCAAATTCACCATCAGCAATGACAGACGGAAACATGCGTGTGTTGCGATTGTGCAAGTCAGCTCAGCCTTTTACATATAAAGATAAGCTTGCTCTATTAGACCTGCTTTCTGATGTAGCTGAACTTTCCCAGCCCAGGGAAGAGCCCCAACTTCTCTTTCAGGAATTGTCAGCAGCACAGCAGTAAGTGTCAGCACGAAGCAGATGATTATTGTAGATCACGCAGGAAAAACAAAGGGTGAAATATTTAACTGGAGCCGTGTCTGACTATATTCTGCGCAGTGAGAAAACCTGAAGTCATTCTCAAGGTCCCACATTTCTTTCAGTCGGGTCAAGTTTCTAAGCTTCTAAATCTCCGTTTTCCGGCTAATGAAGAGAAAATAGGACTCCACCGAGTCTCCTATCTCCCTACTCCAGGACTTCTGTGAGGATCAAATGAGATGAGGCACGGGAAAGCACTTCACAGACATTTGGTTAGAGTGTAAAATGTTTGCACCTGGCTATAAAGCAAGTCTGTTCGTGGGCTGAAGAAACTACAAGGAGCTTGGCTGTTGCTAGGGAGAGGAAGCCAGGTGTTGCTACGTGATACCATTACTCAGTGCCCACCGCGACTGTTTGAGGGCTGGGCTGAGCTGTGGGCTGCATTTTGTGCCATGGAGTCTCGGCAGCATCGGCTGGGATTTGGTGGGCTGTCGCTCTGGGTGGTGGTGGTGCCTATGTCCCATTTGGGGGAAGCTGAGTGTTGCTTTGTGGGCATCAGGTCCATGGTGTGGTTTCTCTGTGCACGTCACAGCAGCTCCTGCGTTGAGAGTCTGCCCCTTGGTGGTCAGAGTGCATCATAGTAACTGGTCAGACAGTTAGACACTTAGCATATTAGCCTTTATATATGTATATATATATGTATGTATACACACACACACACACACACACACACACACATATATGGTTGGAAGAAAAACAACCTCAGCAATGAGCATGGTGAGGGTTAATCCTATAGCACAGGCTGGCGCTGGCCACGTCACCTCTGCCATCTCATCTAGCCCTACAGTAGCCCACCCTATGAAACAGGCCATTGTTATCCCACACAAAGACCGAGGACGCAGGCTCAGAAGTTACGTAACAGCCCCAAGTCCCACAGTGAGTGAGTTGTGACACCTGATTTAAACCTGGCAGGTCTGCCACAGAGCCCACCTCCAGGACCCCTGCTGTGTCCACGGCAGGTCACTCAGGAGTGTGAGGATCAGAATGTGGAGGATGGATGAGGAGAGGGATGGTTGGTGGATGATGGATGGAGAAGGGAGGAGGGATGGTTGGAGGGATGGCTGAAGGGATGGCTGGAGGGATGGGTAAATGGGTGGATGAGTGAATGGGGGAATGGGAGGAGGGAAGAGAGATGGCTGGAGGGATGGGTAAATGGGTGGATGAGTGAATAGGGGGATGGGAGGAGGGAAGAGGGATGGCTGGAGGGATGGGTAAATGGGTGGATGAGTGAATGGGGGGATGGGAGAGGGAAGAGGGATGGCTGGAGGGATGGGTAAAGGGGTGGATTAGTGAATGGGGGGATGGGAGGAGGGAGAGGGAGGAAGGACAAACATAAACATGCAGTCTTTCAGGAGCTTTCAGCACTTGGTCCTGCCTGGGTAAGCACCCCACCTCCACCCTCGGCAGGGGACCCGAGGGCCGGCTGAGGGTCACCCTCCTATGAGAAGGGGATCTCATTATGCTCTGGAGACCACAGCAGCCGGTCTCCCGGTTTTAGCACCTCCGCCACCTCTAAGCACTTGCCCTTGACAAGAACCTGGAGAGCGAGAGGCTTTAGGAGAATAAAAGCTCCTTTGAAGAGAGACTTCACACTTGCTTCCAATTCTCTGCGAGTGTCAGGCAGGGTCCAGGCAGGGAACGGAGACACGGCCATGGAATAGGGCTTTTTTAATAGAAATCCAACTGCCTATGGTGGTGTGAGGAGCTGGGGAGGGGCGTGGAGGCCCAGGAGGGGGGCTGGAGGGTCCACAGTCAATCAGAGGCCCAGCAGGTCCAGCCGCCACAGGCCGGCCAGGGGGAGCCAGAGCCTCTGCACAGCTGCTGGCAGGTCTGCAGCCTGGCACCTGGCACCTGCAGGTGGGCCTTGCGTCCGGCTGGACATCAGGGCTCAGAGCCCGGAAGACCTGCTGGGTGCACGTCAGCAGGGGGCAGGGACAGGCAGGGCCCTGAGCACCTGGTCTGCCGTCCATCCCCTGCCCTGATGCCCACAGACCCCAGCGAGCCTGGTTCCCTCAGTCTGCGTGCATTCCTCCTGGGAATGGAACCACAGGCAGCGGGGATGCTGGGAAATGTAGTTCCCAGCTTAGCCCGGGCAGCCCTGGAGGCCCACCGGGCTCCTGTGATGAGAGAGAGAATGCTTCCTGGTCCCGGCTCCGGGGAGATGCGCCTGTGAACCGTGATCACATGGCCAGCGGGTCGCAGTATGATCGCTGTCATGTGACTGAGGATGAAACGGCTTCTCGGGAAGAGGCCCAAAGGCTCAGGGCGCTGAGGGCCGCGGCGGAGACGGTCTTCCGACGTGGCCCCCGGAGGCGCGGCCCGGCCGCCCGGAGCGCCAACGTGACGCGGCCCGAGAGGGAGAAGCACCGTGGCCTCCGCCCCGCGGCGCCCCGAGAAGCGCCGGCCGGCGTGGAGGCAGCTCCCCTGGCCACGAAGGAGCCTCGTGTCCCCTCCTTCGGAGCACGCCGCCTCCCCTCCCCCTCGGCGGAGCGGAACGCCTGTCCGCACGCGGCCACACACGCGGGAAGGACCGGGCGCCTGGGAGGTGTCCGTGACACGTTCCCACCGAACTCCGTGTGCTGCCCGCGCTCCACGCGGGGCACGGCTCCTGTCCAGTGGCCCGGAGACCCGTGTGAGACTGACCCCTGCACACCCTGACCCTGAACAGCAGAGCGGACTCGGAACTGAAGTGGCCCGGCTGCCCTGGCTCAGCTAGGAGCCAGGAGGTCAGGGTTCGATTCCCGTGCCTGGGTTGTGGGCTCCATTCCCAGTGGGGGGCGTGCAGAAGGCAGCTGATCCGTGATTCTCTCTGATCCGTGATTCTCTCATCATGGATGTTTCTCTCTCTCTCTCTCTCTCTCTCAGAGATAATGGTGGCTGGTCACCCCCTAGGGCACGTGAAGCCTGGATACAAGCAATCCTGTGACAGTTACGGGGAGCCACGGACATGGACTTCCAAGTGTGCGAGCCAGGTCACGTGGGCAGGTGCTAGGTCACGTGGGCAGGCTGCTGACAGCTGTTGGAGAGGCAGCAGGTGCCCGCTCACCTGTGGTCACTGCTGAGCGGCACAGGGTTGGCTAGTGGAGAGGGTTTTATTGATTTTTTTAATCCTCACCTGAGGATATTTTCCCATTGATTTTAAGGGGGAGTGGAAGAGAGGGGAAGATAAACATTGATGTGAGAGAAACACATCGATGGGTTGCCTCCTCTATCAGCTCTCAACAGGGCCCTGGCTAAGGAGGAGCCTGCAACTAAGGTACATGCCCTTGACCGGGATCGAACCCGGGACTTTTGTCTGCAGGCCGGCGCTCTGTGCACTGAGCCCACTGGCAGGGTAGTATGGAGGCTTTTATAGAGCTTGGGCTCTACGGAAGGGTCCTGCTTTATGCACTCAATGCGGGAGGAACGTTCTCCCACTGTTTGTTTGTCTCATTTTAGAGAGAGAGAGAGAGAGAGAGAGAGAGAGAGGCACGTGGATTTGTGTTCCACCTCGTTACAAGTTCGTTGGATGAAGTGCTTCTCACTGGCCTCCAGCTGGGTCAGGGCGCCCGGCTGGCAGTGGTGACCACCGACGATGGCAGTGTGGCTGGCGCGACACCGTCGTGACGGATTTGGTGCTCGGGCCCTCACGTCCCCAGCCCTCCTGGTGGGAAGGACGGTTAAGCTTGGCATCTGCTCCTCAGTCTCAGCCCACACGACCGTTAATGCCGGCGCCGTGCCGCCAGGGCTCCTGGGACGCCGTGTGGGCGGGAGCCGTGAGAACCTGCTGGTCGTGCCTCACAGGGGAAGGTCAGGCGAGACGGCCGCGTCCCCTCCCCGGTGGCCCGCCCTCCCTGGAGCTGCACGGGGGAGTGTCAGGCCAGGCAGGACGCTGCTGCCTGAGTGTGCAGGAGGGAGGCGGTGAGATTGCAGTAAAAGAACAAATCCAAGCGGCACCCAAACAGAGAAACGGGGACGAGAAGGCCCCGGAGACACTAGGACGTGACGTGAGGGTCACTGGGGACCAGGTGGCTGCCAGCCAGACAGACCTCCTGGGAGGGGAGTGACGAGGCCGCAGGGAGGCAGGGACACTCAGGAGGACACTGGCCTCGAGAGGACAGGGCCCCACCCAGGAAGCGAGCCCACAGGCTCTCCTCCGGCCACGTCCTCCCATTGCAGTCACTCAGCCATTCCGCCCGTGCTCTGTGCTGCCTACGAGCCTGCGGTCACACTGCAGACCCAGATCCGTGACATCAGGCACATCCCGGGGCTCTCGGTGACGCCGTGGTGACGGGCCCCCGACGGCCTGTCACCGGGCCCAACCCCCGAGCTCTGAGCTGTGCACCGGCGCTTCCAGGAGAGGCCCCCTGCAGGGCTGCATCGGCTCAGGGGCCGGCTGAGGAGCTGGAGGCTGAGGGAGGGCAGGACCCCAGCAGCCCTTCCCAGGCCCAGGCCGCCTCCGGCAGCAGCACGGGCAGGGCGGAGGGAGTGGACGAGGGAGGAGTGGACGGAGGGATGGAGGGAGGAGTGGGAGGAGGGAGGAGTGAACGGAGGGAGGAGGGATGGAGGGAGGAGTGGACGGAGGGAGGAGGGAGGAGTGGACAGAGGGAGGAGGGATGGAGGGAGGAGTGGACGGAGGGAGGAGTGGACGAGGGAGGAGTGGACGGGGAAGGAGGGACGGAGAGAGGAGTGGACGGAGGAGGGACGGAGGGAGGAGGGAGGAGCGGAGGAGCCCGGCCTGAGGGACCGGTCAGCCCATAGGCCCGATGCAGGAGCTCTACCTCCTAGAACGAAGCACATCAATCACCCACACGTACGACCACGGGAGGGTCTGCCTCTCGGCTTTATTGGACTATTGGACAGCGACACAACAGGTTATTTTACAAAAAGAGCTCAAGCTGCTCAGAAAAGGCGCCGGGGCTGTGGAGAGAGGGGCTGGGACAGGCCTCCCGCCGGGCCGATGGCTGGCAGGCGGCGGACAGAGCCCCGCACTCCCCTCGGGGGCCACACTAGTGCGCCAGGAGGAAAGCAGCTTCCGCAGGAGGGAAGCCACGGCCAGACGGCTAGGTGGACCTGCAACGAGAAAAGACGGTTCAAAAGACGGGCTCAGACCAACGAAGTTTTCCCTGAAATACTCTGCATCCGAACCATTCCTCACACTCATCCCGGACCAAACACACTCAGTCTGGGCCCAGCCCTCGCCACCTCTGAAGTGAGCCGCGCAGTCGGCACGAAGCCGGGAAGCGCCTAGCACAGGCCCCGTGCGGCGCTGCCCCGGAGCACACTGAAATGGATGGCAGTCTCTCGGCCATTTTTCCTTTTTAGCCGTAATCACCAGCGGCTGGACAACTGAAATGGCCATGGAACTATATAAATGTCAGAAAAATATGTAAACCTCATTAATGTTCCCCAAAACTCATTTAGAGATAGAAACAGGTCCAAATAGATGCCTGTCTGAATGTACTGCAATTACGTTACAATTATTTTTCCAAATACACAGATAGGCTCTGTCTTTTCTCAGCTCATTACTGACTCAAACAATTCGCCCTTCTGGGATCAATTGTTTGCTAATAAATAATTGTTTACAGTCACAAAATGATGTTAGGAGGTTTTCTTATTAGTTTCCTTCTGCACCCTAATAAGATTGAAAGCTAGCTGAGTCCCCAGAGTCCAACCCTACCCTCGCTCTGTTTAACAGCCCAGGAAATGATGGACCATCTGCTTCGGGAAGAATGGGCGGAGGAGGAAATGCTGTTTAATTGAAGATTAACCTCCTCGTGGGCAGTCTGAGGCCTGAGAATGCGGCCATCAGCGGCAGGAAAGGGCTGCAGAGCCTGTCCTCCATTTCAGCCCCGAACACAATGCACAGGGTTTTACTGCCTCCATTTCTTCCCACACGTGCACTCCCTCAGCGGACACAAACCAGCAAGGTCAAACGGACTCTCAAAAGCGCAGTCACCGCTCCAATTTCGTTTGCCGAATACCTTTAACGCAGCAAACCATCAAGCCAGCCCATGCGCTTAAGAAAAGTGTTTGTTTACAGAACAAAATCAATAAAAACCTCTTATCCCTTATGTTTAGGTTCCTATAATATTAAAATTAATGTTTTCTCCGGTTTCTGGGTTAATAGTAATAAATCCACCGTTAGAGTAGGAATTGTTTTATCATCAGCAACATGGCACTAAGTAAATGACATCTTGTCAAGTACATGGTGGCCTACAAGTCCAAAAGAGAACACAACAGCATGAGGTCAGAATGGCCGGCCAGGACAAGAGATGAGAGAGGGGGGAGCTGGGGGGCAGGGAGGACAGAGAGCACGCAGATGCGAGCACAGCCTTTACCAGGCTCCCCGCACCCGCCTCTCGGGTCCCGCCGGTGAGAGTGCCGATCGCCAGTATTTCCCCCTCGGCCTCCCAGGCCTCAGCCCATCCCGCACGGTGCTCGGGCGCCAGGCCGTTTCCCCTCAGGAGGGCCTTCCCGCAGGGCCTGGGCGCAGGGGACAGGACAGGACGAGACCGGGAGGGGCACGGGTCCCGGCGACTGGGCATCAGCTGGCCCTGCCTGTGCAGGGCACTGAGGAAAGAGCTCTGCCTGCAGGTCCCGACCCCGGTCACCAGTCCCGTCAGCCCGGCCGGGAGATCTGTGTGTCGGTCGGCACTAAGACCCGCTGCCCGGGCAGGGCGGTCCCGCTCTGCGTTCCCAACGACCCAGCCACTCCCTTTGTGTAGATGTCACAGAGACAACCTCCGTGGAGGGGAACGCTTTTTGGCAGTTCAGAGTCTTACATATCTTAAATAGAATTTGCTTAAATAATTCTTGAATTCCTCAACTTAATTTCCCAGCAATGAGCTGGCAATAACTCCCGGGACCCAATAACTGGGCCTAGTCAAGAAGAACGAGGGTTTGACATTCTCCCCGCAGAACAACCAGGCACCATCTTATCCATCAGACGTCTATCAACCCGCGGATATTGAAAGCTTGGAGCACAAGATAAGATCAGCTCCCGCCCACAGCCGCGGGACTATCAGGCAGGCATCTACCGCGCCATCCATGGCTCCAGAAACATTAATAAGCCGGGTGAGCCAAGCGCAGGCTCACACACAGGTGAAGATGCTCACTTGGGCTTTGTCTCTGCGTCGGTCACTTGGCGGATGAAGATGCCGTCCTCGGGGTGCTCCGTGTCGTCCATTTCATACATGTAGGAGGATGCTATTGCGAGCGTGGTCCCATCGCTGCTGAAGGCCAGCGACGCGATGCTGGTGGGGTACCGGTGGAACTGGCACAGCCGCTTTTTATTAAACGGGTCCCAAATGTTTACAAACCCGTCAGAGCCACCTGCAAGTGATTTGGGAAAGTCAGAACGACCCTTAGGGCAGATACAGAAACCACCACCATCGGCGCCGCTGGCTCCTTTTAAGATCAGGGAGACACTTCCCCCAAGAACCCTGGCCGCTCCGCCCCCTCCAGCACACACAGCAGCACATCCTTTCCCAGCCCTGCTCCGTGCCAGCCTCCGGGCGCACGGCGGACGGCACCTGTGGCGAACGTGTTGTGGGTGTTGTGGAAGGAAATGGCGTTGACCGGGTAGATGTGCTCGATGTTGTTCTCTTTCAGCCGGTGGCACTTGAAGGCATACTTCTTCTTCTGCACCTCGGGGCTGGGGTCCAAGTACTCCACTGCCACCCGGCCCTCAATGGAGCTCAGCACGTAGCCCTGCCGAGGGAGCCGAGAAGCCGGGACTGTGAAGCCGCGGGCAGGCCAGGCACTCCCCATCCCACCCGCACAGAGCGAGGATTCCAGAAAGCAGGCCGGGCAGTAGCAAATGCTTAGGCTACACTAACAGTGCCAACTGAACCAAAATGTCCAGATCCCAAGACTTGGTTTTATTAGAAAATGAGACTATCATCACTTATTTTTTATGTCAAAGTAAAAGACAAGAAAAACATACCATCTATTTCTTTAATTCTTCAAGGTATAAGAGATTACTATTGAAAACCTTCTTATGGAGATAAGAAAATCAGTCAAATCTTACTTTTAGTTAAACTTCCATTATAAACTGGAGAAATACTCTGACAAAATGTTAGATGACATAAAAATATTTAAAATACAAGCATATTTTGATCATGTAGCTACATTTCTCAAATCTGAAAACTGCAACTCCTCATTTTCAATGGAGATTGACAGTATTTTGAAGGAAAAAATGTGAGCCCGTTCGAAGCCCTGCCTTCCAGCTGCAGGAGCCGAGAAGCGATGACTTCCCTGTCTCCGCAGCCGCCGGATTCGAGGGCCAAGACCGGCGCTGCCTGCAGACACGTCCCCCTGCGCCCCCGCGGCCACACCGCCCCCTCGGGGCTGCAGGGAGCGGGCTCCACCGCACAGCAGCACAGCCAGCTCGTTAGCGCGGCGATGACAGGCTGACCCTGCACGAGCAAGTGTCAGAGGGCACTGCCTTCCACGCGGGGGCCGCTTGTAAAATCCCAGGCCTGCTGCTACCTCACAGAAGAGCTCGGTTACAAAGAGAAACGGAGAGAGAACAGCCAACCCCACACCCTTCATTTCGATTCAAATTTGAATCCAGTGGCGTGAAAGTGACATAAGGCTCTCCTTGACTGTGTGTCTGACAAGCCTCCTGAACCAGGATCAGCAAGGAATCAGAAGATCCTATCAGACAGCCTCCCTGAACATCAAGGTCAGCTCTAAAAGCGGGTCAACACTCTCCCTTCTAACAAAGGATGTCAGAAACCCACCTAACAATTCTAAATCTCTGCTCCAAAGAAAGGACCAAGTGTTTAAAAGGCAGCAAGCGAACGTTATTACAGAAGACCCTGTTATTTACAGACCCCGAAGGCGGGGGCGGGGGGCACGCACCTGCTTGTTGGGGAAGGCCCGGATGCAGCGTGTCTGGTACTTGAGGCTGGACTCGCGGCGCTGCTGCACGTAGCCCATGTTGCGCAGGTCCCACACGAGCACACGGCGGCCCGCCGTGCCCACGATCAGCCGGTCCCCGGACACCGACAGCGTGTACACCTTCGGGAGACCCACTGTACAGTCAGCTCCTGGCCCAGAAATGGCACTGCCCCAAGCTAAGCCCACCAACCCTACCACCAGAAACCGTAGCTGACTGCTCCCAAACCTTGCCATTTTCATTGCTATAGTTACACAAACCAGCTGACCCACACAAAAAGACAAGCCCAGGATATTCTTCAGGCTTGACCAAGTACATATTAACTCCTTATTTTATAACGTACATTCTAATTAATTCCAAAATCGCTTTTGAGGAATTCTCATTACTAAGACAAATTAAATTTTTAAACAACCTTTCCAGCCTGTTTCACTCAGTGATAACGTTAAAGTGTAAAAACAGTCAAAAAGGAGACAATAAGCCAGAAAACAATGCGGACGCCTCTCCAGGGCTCTGGCTTTTCAGTGATTTTTCCGGGAGCCTCTGGAACAAGCCTTCTCCCGGCCTCCCGCTGTCACACGGCGGGGAGAGGCTGTCCCAGAGGAGGGCGGGCACCGCGCCGGCTCGGCCCAGCTCGGTGGCGGCGGCACGTGAACTCAGTGCATCCGGCAGAGCCCACCCCTGAGCCGAAGGCAGAGCCCACTGCACACAGAGCTGTCTCTAGGAAAAGCCTAAAAGGCCTTTCTCCATCCAAGTACTTTCCCTCCTGGGGCCCCTTTTCCAGTAAAACACCGTCCACAGAAATCCTTCAAGATAAATAACAAACACACGCAAGGATTTAAAAGTGTCCCTTTCAAATACGTATTCGGAAATCAAGTCAAGATAGCAAATTCGTGAAAATGGTGGCAAAATGTATTTTCCTGACCATGTTAAATCTTTTGATAATCTAGACTTCAAAGTTGTTCTCTGATTATTTCTCCGTTAATGAGCAGCTCTAAACTTATTTTTTAGCAACTCTAACCTGATGTAATATTTTAACACCTGAAGAGTCATTTTACAAAACGATAAAGCCTGTATCATGGTAAGACATCCCTTTAACACATTAAGCCACATGGTTAATCATCACTAATATGTTAAGTACATACCAAAAGTCAAAAAAATAAAAAATAAAAACAAGTTAGGATTAACAATGCAAAAACCCAATCTTACCCCAATCTGGCCTTAAAAATCAACAACTACTTTGACCAAGGGAAACATAAGGAATTAAAAAGATTCCAAACAGTTTATTTAATACAGATATACTTACATATAGACATACTTAAATAAACCATAGTTTATTCAGAAAACAAACTGTTTGTAGAAAATAGAAATTAACCTAAGTCACACAGAACACCAAACTTAGAAAACACAGAACCCAGAAAGAAATCACTTTATAACAGGACAATCAGACCGGGAATTTTATCTTAAATCTTTATACAGGTGACACAGAGTCTAGCCGTGCTTTCTACCCCCTCCGACCATCAATCACGGGAAGCCACTGTCAGGCTACTGACGAGGTCTATACATCTATCAAAGGAAGTATTAAAAAAACTGACATAATGAACCTCGCCGAACCAATAAGCAGCTTGATTCAGTGTGGCTGTCCATTACATGATATTCTGTCAGCAATTTATCACAGCTCTTAACATGTTACATGCAACCATATATCAAAACTAGAAACAATGCAATTATTTCATTCTGAACAAAGGTCTTGCCAGGTTGTAGATTCGACTCTGAAGTGACAAAAATAATGGCTCTTTGGATGCACTCCAGTATATAACGACGCGCCAGGAGCTGAGGAGTGTTTACACTGAGAAATAGACTAAGTGAAGGATACCTCTGCCCTGCTCAGCCAATCCATCTTTAAAATTAACTACCACTTGCTGGCATTGATGAGGCTGCAGCCAGAATGCTCCATCCCCCTTTCGCTGTACAGATCAAGAGGTTAGAATAAGACACGGGCTCGGTCTTAAGGAGCTGGTTCACCAGAGCCTTCAGACAACGCCTGTCTGTGCCAAACGTGAATGAATAAATAACCGGCAGGAGCCAGGGACAGAGGCCAGGGTGCGCACTAAATCCACAACGCCAACAGTAACGCCCATGAGGCCTCAGGCCTGAGCAAATGAGAGATGCACCCAACCCCTACCCCTACCCCTACCCCTGACCCCCACCCCCCTCCCCACCCCCCGCTTTGGTCTGAGCCGTCTTGGCTAAACGCCTGCTCTGAAATCTCAGGCCTGAGGTAGAAGCACTAGCAACACCGACATTCGTCACTTAGGCTGCTGCTCTCCAGGACAAACAGGACACAGACAGGAAAACGCAGAGCAAAATAAATCTCCCTCAGCATCTCAGCATCTCTGTATTTGGGTTTGTAACATACACTTGTGCAGCCTCCAGCTCTGCAGCCAATCCCGAGGCCGCAGCGGCCGAGCCGAGCCTACCTTTTCGGGCTGAGAGAAGGTGCCGGCGTTGCAGGGCGTCCTGGGGTCCCACAGCTTCACCGTCTGGTCCCAGCTCCCGGTGACCATCACGTTGACCTCCGGGCAGTACTCCACACACCTGATGGGGGCATCGTGCGTTCCCACCAGGTTTTCTACAGGAAAAGCAAAGCGCACGCTGGTTTACTGCGCCTGCCACCCCAGGTTCCCCCAGTGAGCAGGAGAGTCCACCCCCGCCCCCGCTCGCTGTCCAGCAGACTGGCCCCAGAGGCTGCCCTGAACTTCAGGTCACTTAAAACGAGAGCCCGTCTACTGTCCTCCCCCGATTCTGAATTCCTTAAAGGAGGAACCTCGTTAAGTCTGCAGCTATGACAGTATCTAGTTCTGACATATGGCAGGTGCTCAAGAAACGCATGCTGAATGAAGACATGAGTGGGTAACTTGTCTTTTGGACCTAAATAAAACTTATCAAATTCAGCCAATGCAATAAAATCTTACTAAAGTGGTAACAGTTTATCTGAGATCTGGAGATGAAAAGAGCATGGAATCTTATGATTAATTCACTTGGTTTGCACGATGGGTCAAATTCCCAAAACCATTTCTTTCCTTTCAATTTCAACTCTTCACTGTCTCATTCATTCATTCAATTAGCATCTACTGAGTGACTACTATTGCCGGCATCTGTGCCCAAGGCTCAGCACACAATAAAGAACAGGAATTGATCCTGATCCTCAAACAGGAAAGCTACTTGTTTAAAAAATATTTATCATCTAAGAAAGAAAAAAAGCTTACCAGGTTGGGCAGTGAAATACAGAGAATAAACAGCCAATTCCCTTAATTATGGTTTCCAGCATCGAAAGCATTTTTAAGTTTGTTTTTCAGTGTTTTTTCTGCTTTTAAACAAACAGGACTTAAACCTGCAAACTAACTTCCTCTGTGGAATAAGCCGCTGGCCAGCACAACCAGACATGAGCAGCTGCCAGAGCGGCTTTTCTGCAGGAACCTCTTCTCCTGGCTTCCTTTTTCTGGCACAGTACTGTGCCCCTCCTCTGCCCCTCCTCTCACTGCCCCACCACTCACCCAGTCCCACCTGGGCGTGCGTCTCCTTCAAATACATCTCTGTCGGATGCATGTGTACACACCAACCCCCAAAAGCAAAACACGATAAAAGCTCTGCCCGGAGCTCTGTGCCCGGCCCCCCTCTCTGGCCCCTGAGCAGGTTAACCACAGACAGCGGGCCCTCCGTCAGCCAGGACAGCTGCTGAAGCCTGCTCTCTGCTGAGTCCAGACCCAGTAGGATTTACAGCCCCGCGCTGTTTTATCTCAGAACATTAGACTTTTTAAAACCTACCCTCCCTCCAGCTAATTTAGACCGGCTTCTGACAGGAGAACGAAACACCAGCCGGTCCTCCAAGCCGCCGGCCCACCGCCGAGGCCCAGGTGCCCGGTGCACGCCGGGAGATGGGGCTCAGGACGGGCCTCCTGAGGAGGCGCACACACCGCGTGCTGATGGGTAACTTGTCCGATCACTTAAACACAAAGTCCTAAGTGTAAGCACAGGGCCTGGGCCTGAGCCCCCGAGGAATCGGCAATCCCGCCTCTCCCCTCCTGAGAGGCACTCACGCCCCAGCACTCCTGCCCCGCGCACAAAAGGCAGGTTACCTTGGTCCGTGTTCAAATCGTGCATTTTCAATTGGTTGTCTAATCCCCCACTCCAGGCATGCGTTGGGTCCTACAAAATAAAGGTTCGGGCCATTGGAAACAGAGCTTTAGAGATGGTTTGCAAATCCCCGCCGGCTGATGAGTTTATGCTCAGAGTGACAGACACGGGCCTTCTCTCTCAGCGATCACACACGCAGCTCACAAGTAAAGCAGCCAGTGGCCAGGACAAGGCACACCGCGGACGGGGAGCTAGGGAGCACCGCCCCGCCTGCAGGGCCCCACCGCCAAGGCAGGCGCGGGGAACAGGCCAGGGACCCGGCGGGCGGACGGGCGGATACGTACGTAGAAGGCGCAGTCCAGGACGGCGCCCGAGTGCTGGTACTTGAGCCGCAGCGAGTTGGCCGGCACGTCGTAGAGCCGCACCGACGTGTCCCAGGACGACACGAGCAGGAACTGCGAGGTGTTGGGGCTGAACTTCACCGAGGAGATGCCGTCCTCGGGCGGCTGGTTCAGCTTGAACTCATTAGAGCCGGTCATCTGCGGGGAGCGCGGGTCAGAGGCCCGGGGCGGGGGCGGGGGACGGGGACGGGGGCTGGGGGGCTGGGGACGGGGCTGGAGACGGGGGACGGGGCTGGGGGCTGGGGACGGGGCTGGGGGCTGGGGGGCTGGGGACGGGGCTGGGGACGGGGCTGGGGGCTGGGGGGCTGGGGACGGGGCTGGGGACGGGGCTGGGGGCTGGGGGCTGGGGACGGGGCTGGGGGTTGGGGGGCTGGGGACGGGGGACGGGACCGGGTCGCGCCGCCGCGCCTGCGCAGAGCCTGCGCGCCCACCGTCGGGACTCCCCTCCCCCGCCGCGCCCAGAGCGCCCAGCCCCGGCCCGCTCCCCGCACCCCGACTCCAGCCCCGCGGGGCCCTGCACCCGCCCCGCCGCGGGCTCGCGCCCGGCCCCTCCCCGGGGCTGCGGCCCGCGTCTCCTGAAGGAAAGGAAGGGGGGAGCGGAGCGGGCTCCCCGCGGACGGCCCAGCAGCCCCGCGCCGGGGAGCCCGGGTGCGCCCCGCCGCCCGGCCCGCTACCTTGATTTCCCCGCGGATCACTGGCCGCCGCTCCGCCGCCTCGCCGCGCTCCCAGCTCCCGCAGGCTGGACCGAGTGGGCGGGGAGGAAGCTCCGGTGCTCGCCTGCCATTGGCTGATTTCAAAAGCCAACGTCTCAGTCTAGGCAGACGATTGGCCTGCTCGGGCGTCGGTCAACCAGTCATCCTCTTCCGGCTCAAAGGCAAACGCGGCTTTCCGATCACGTGGTCTCGCAGTATCGCTAAGCTGAGGCCCTCCCAGCTAGTGCTGACCGAGTGAAAACTACAACTCCCAAGGAGCATCGCGCCAAGACTGGGTTTACGCCTTCTCAGACACGTGTGCGGCACGCTGGGAGATGGAGTCTCCCTGGGACCGACGTCCTTCCAGTCCTCTAAATACTAACTAGGAGGGAAAGATGCTCTTTGGGGTTCAAAGCATAGCTCCCTCCCCATCTGAGTTAATTTCGCAGACACAAGAACCCATTTTGGTCATTATTTCTATAGAGCTAAATTATTCTCCCTTTCACTGGACATACATACACTCATGAAGTTAACCAAAAATTGGAATAGAGAAGGAAATATTTACTCTAATGAATTGCATTATTTTGCCCTGAGTTTTTTCTCATTTTCCTGGAGTTTCCACCTATGAACCGGCGTCTCTCATTTCCTGTTGATCTAATAGAAACTCATACATATTTACTATGCTTTCTCTCTCCATTGCATCCTTCCACAAACATTTGAGTGCCTACTGTGTGCCAGGCTTGGTGAGGGGCTGGGAAGATGCATTAATCAGACCGTCCTTGCTCTGGAGGAACTCCCTGTCCAGAGGGGTGGACAGACTGGCGAACAGATAATTTGCAATGTGTTAAAGTTCAAAAGCTTCTTTTAGACATACATTAAAATAGGGTCTTAAAATGCCAGCTCTAAGCTTCTCTACCCACTCCACCCACGCCCAGAATTTTGAACTCAGTTTGCTCTATTTTCAGTTTCTAGAATCCTCCACAAATAGAATAATCAAGAAGGTTGCCTCTGTAATAAGAAATAATTTGATCTCCATGAAAGGAAAGCAATACTTAATTTGTAACTAGAATGCTGTGACTCAGTTACTCTTAAATATCAAAAACACTGAAATTGTTCAAGGTGACCCATGCTATAACCTCTTTTTCACTTCCTTTTGTGAGAAAAAAAAATCTCATGTGATTATGTAACTTAGTATAAAGTGAGAGGAAATTGTTGAGGTTAAAGTGACTTTTAAGGTGCATTGATAGAGGGAAAAAGTTTGGTCTTTATGCATGCACTCAAGCTGACTCAGGTGCAATTCCTTTTCTAATTCTTGATACAATAAGCGCAGAAACCACCACTCTTCTCCTCACTGTAGAGTAATACCTCTGCTCAAAGGTCAGATTCTTGCCCTCCCTCCTCACCAGCCCTCACACTGGCTTCTCTCTCTCTTCTCTTTCAACAAGTTAATGGCTAGGTTAAGAATTTTAAAATACAGTGCCTTGCCTCCATCCTAACGTTAGCTAAATAATTTTATACCCAAATAATTTTATTTAGTTCCTTCTCCCCATTGCTTATTTAATTATATTAGTGCTTGGAGATTCTGAGCATGAATTACCCACTAATAAAATCTAAGTGTATTTCATTATCTACTGGGCGTATGATTCAGGTCCCTCTGGGCATGCAGTTGCAACCAGACTCCATTTGAGTTTTGAGAAACGTCAATCTTTTAAATCCAGTTTAGACCCCGAAAGGAGGCTGGTGATTTGGCTGATTATTCAAATGAATTGATGGTCATGAGCTAGGAGATCTGGCCAAGATGGAGTCTTGGACATCATTTTAAATCCAAATGCAAGGCTGTGTGTGTGTGTGTGTGTGTGTGTGTATACCGGTAAGAGAGAGGAATTCCTAGAAACCAATGACTATTGGACCCTGCTGTCTGCTCATCTCCAAGTTGGTAAGAAAGTGAATGCCCACCACATGACAATCTGTAAAGGGGTCGCCCCTAAAATCCGAAGGGCAACTTGGCCATTCAATGAGTCCAGTGGCCAGAGGAAACCACTTGCTGTGAGAGAAACCCTCATTTTTAAACCATCACCCGAGAAAGGCAGTCTGCTGGCCTGCAGACAACAGTGATGCGGATGGGCTCTTCCTGGGCGAGAGGTCCCTGGAAAGCAGTTTGGTTATTTCTGCATGAAATGCTCAAGCAGCACATTCAGAGGAAAGGGAGAATTTAAAGTGGGCCATCGGGTAGGGAGGCGGTCCTTGAAATAAAATACGTGTAACAGCCCTGGGCGGGCAGCTCGGCTGGTCAGAGCATCTTCCTCAGACACCGGAGGTTTCCGCTCCATCTCTGGTCAGGGCACATTCCAGCATCAACCAATGGACGCATCTGTGAGTGGAACGACAAACCCACCTCCCTCTCTCCTCTCTCTCTCTCTCTCTCTCTCTCTCTCTCTCTCTCTCTCTCCTCAGTCAATAAATAAAAATATGTGTACCAAATACATCAGGAGGAAATGGACCAGTGTCACTGTTCTCTCCCTCCGAATACCCCACATTTAGCATAGTTCTCAGCCAGCAGCAGAGCCAGTAACTGCTTATTGAATTGGACTCAATTGAAATGAAATGGATGCACTTGAACGGACCCAGGATTGGCAGAGGTGTTCTTGGGTACCGTCCTTCCGGTGTGGCCTCGAAATAAATTGTGGTTTTTATGAAATCTCATGTGAGAAGGAAAAAATAGGACCTCAATCTGGACAAGAAACAGCTTGTGGTGGTGGTGGTGGGGGGGGGTTTGCAAGTATCCCGTGCACATGCTGCCTTCCTAGACAGGAAATCCCTTCCACGACGTGAGCTCCCCGCACCTTTGCACCCGCTAAGGGGGTCCCCGTTTCCCCCACACCCCCACCCCACACCCCCGTCTGGAGCTCGTCTCACGTGACACCAAACACCAGCCACCCCTAAACTCAGGCTTCCTCTTCAGACCAGGAACCGTTTTTACCAGGAACAGGTGGCCGCGATCCGCCCTGGGAGAGGAGATTTGCATGCGGTTCCCGCGCGGTTCCCTGGGCGCCGTGCCCTCCCCGCGGACACGACCCGCGCCCGTTGGGGCCTGAGGTCCGCGGGCGCCCAGGCCTCCCCGGCTTTCCTCCATGCGAGCAGCCGCGCACTGACCGCGACCCCATTATTCCTCCGCACACAATGCGGACACCCCGCCAGCAAAACAGCCAGAGAGGTGCCCCCCCGCCCCGGCCCCCCGCGCCCCGCGCCCTCTCCTGGGGTCCAGCGCAGACCCCCCTCCTCCGCCGCCTAGGCGCCCGCTCCCCGCGCCGCAAGGAGCGCCCGCTGGGCCACCCGCCGGGATGGCCTGGCCGCGGGCTGGGGGCGGCAAAGGAGCTCGGGACCCGGTCCAGGCCGCGCCCCCACCTGCCCTGCGCCCCAGAGAGGCGCCCGGGTCCAGGGCGCACCGAGCAGCACGCCGCCCCGGTGCTGCCGAGCCCAGGCAGCCGGTGCCGGGAAGGCGCTCTCTCCCTCCGGTGCCCGCCCCGCCGGTTTCGAACTGGATTCGGGGAGTGGAACGGGGTGCCATCCAGCTCACGTGCCGCCAGCTAGTGTCCCGACCCTTAACCCCTGACCCCGGCCCCGCCCTCACCCGGCGGGTCAGCCTTCTACCCCACCCACCCCCACCCCAAGCGGGAACCCCTCCACGTGCCAGCAGCCACCACAGCCAGCGAGGATGCTTTAAGTGGTTTATTTCCTTTTCTTTAAAAATATGTACAGATCTGAAACCTCACCCTTTCGCCCCCGCCCCTCCTCGGGACGAGGGAAACGGAAAGGCGGCGCGGAGGTCATGGTCCGAGGCGCGGGGCTGGCGGCGGGCTGGGCGCAGGGACGTGTGTGCGGAGGCGGAGGGCGCGGAGGCCGGTCGGTGTCTCCCTGTTTGTCTGGTTGGCTTCTCCCCACTGATCCCGCCGGCCCGGCCACCTTTCCCACCGCCCCGGGGGGGATACCCCTTCCCGCGGGGTGTCCAGCCTCCCGGTTCGTTTGGGGCAGAAGCGGGTCTGGCCTGAGGCGGACCCATGAGACCCCAAAGCGATCCACAGGAGAGAGGGGGGCAGAGGCCATAAACGGGGAGGTAAGGAATACACACGGTGTATTTCTCGGTGTTTCTGGCCGCTCGCCGCCCCCTCGGGAGCTGGATCCGCCCTGGGGCCGCGCTGGGGGCGGGCGGTGCGCCAGGCTCCCCGCGGCCGGGGGCGGCGGGCCGGGGCACCGGGGGTGCGGGGGGCGCCGGGGCGCGGGGCCGGCGCATGGGCACGCGGTCAGTAGTCCAGCTTGTTGTACAGGCCGTAGAGCGGCAGGGCCGGCAGGCTGCCGCCGCCGGGGTAGTAGAGCGGCGCGGGGAAGGCCAGCGAGCGCGGCACGGGCACGCGGAGCAGCGAGCTGTCCCGGAGCACGAGCGGCAGCCCCACCAGAGTCTGCGCCGACGCGTGGGCCATGTTGGCGGCCTCCAGCTCGGCCGAGAGCTGGCGCTTCCACTTGTTGCGCCGGTTCTGGAACCACGTCTTGACCTGCGTCTCGGTGAGCTGCAGGGAGGCGGCCAGGCCGGCGCGCTCGGCGCTGCTCAGGTAGCGCTTCAGGTCGAAGGTGGACTCGAGCTGGTAGACCTGGCTGCGCGAGAAGACCGTGCGCGTCTTCTTCTTGGCGGCGCCCGCCGGCCGCTCAGCGCCGCCCTCCCGCGGCCGCTCGGGGCCCGGCGACGGCGAGCCCGCGGGCCGCAGCCGCTCCTCCTCCTTACAGTCCGGGTGCGGCGGGAGGAAGGGGAGGTGCGGCGAGCCGGCCGGGCCCGCGCCGCCGCCGGCCTTGGGGGCGCCTGGGGGGGAGAACAGACAGGGAGGCCGTGGGGACGGGGCGCCTCGGGCACCCCCGGCGCCGGCCGACGCCCCCTCCTTCTGGCCGGCGCCCGCAGCTCCGGGCCCGCGCCCGGCCTTTACGAAGCTCCAGGGACCCGCTGCCAGCCCGGGCTCTGCACGCCCGTTCCGAAGAGGGGAGCGGGGCCGCGTTCAGAGGTTGCTCTTCCCGGAAGGAACGAGGCGCGGGGGGGGGGGGGGCTCCCCGCTTTATGGGGCGACACCGCGTCACAGGCCGTTTGTCTGGGGATCGCTGAGGACTAAGCGGGGCTGCCCGTCCGCTGCCGTGAACGGGAATGGCCCCTGAAAGGAGCTATTGTCAACGTGCGGCCGGGCTCCTGCCCGACAGGGTGGGAGGAGAGGGGACGAGACAATGAGCGGAGGGACCGCGGCGGCGAGCGGCCGCTCTCAGACCCGGGGTGGCCGAGTGTCCACGCGCTCGGGGGCCAGCGGGGGCCGGCACCCTGCCCGCCCGGTCCCTCTCCCTCTGCCCGGTCCCCCGCGACCGCCCCGCGCCCCGGTCCCTCCCAGCGCCCGTGGAGCCCAGCGCGCGCGCCTTCTCCCCGGGACCCGGGACCCCGGGCGGCCAGGGCTCCGGCCAGCGGGGCCGCCGCAGAGCACAGGTCCCTCCCCCGGAGCGCGGCGGCCGGCGGCGGTCCTTACCCAGGCCGGGGAAGGGGATGGGGGCGTGGCGCCGGGCGCCCGGCTCCGTGGGGCCGCGCGGGTCGGGGCAGAAGCAGGCGGGCGCCTTCCAGCCGTCGTCCGGCTCCTCCTCCTCCGAGGACACGGACAGGCTGCGCGTCCTGGCGGGCCAGCCGGCCGGCTCCCGCGGGGCCTCGGAGGGGCCCCCGCCCAGGATGGACTGGATGGAGAAGCTGGAGACGCCGCCGCCGGCCGCCGGGCACCTCTTGCCCGCATCTTCCTTGCTGCCCATCCTGGTTCATAAGAAACCGAGGAAAGGAGAACGCCCTTTAGAGACGGTCGGCGGAAGGTGGTGCGGGAAGGCGGCGGGGGAGGGGCGGGAGGGGGTCAGGAGGAGGGGGCGCGAGGCTGGCGGGCGGCCCTGCGCACGGGGGACGCGGGCCCCGGACGGCGGCGCGGGGTCCCTGCCCGCGGGCTCTGGGTG
Organism: Pipistrellus nathusii; assembly: GCA_963693515.1. NCBI lineage: Eukaryota > Metazoa > Chordata > Mammalia > Chiroptera > Vespertilionidae > Pipistrellus > Pipistrellus nathusii. Next base: position 974,926 of record OY882871.1, on the reverse strand, counting down.
GCCCGCCCGGCTCGGCCGCCCCCGCTCTGCCCGCGGCGCTGGGGCCCGCGGCGGGCGGCGGCTCATTTGCATAGCGGCCCGCGGGACGCGGCCAATCGCAGCGCCGCCGAGCGGCCCCGGACATTTTCGAAAAGCCGAGGCCGGGCCCGCCGCGCCGGTGCTCCCCGCGGCGCGCCCACGGCCCGGCGGGCACTGCGGGGTCCAGCCGGGGCCGCCGGGTCGGAGCGTCGCATCCCTCCGGCCAGACCCCGGCCTCCGTGCGGCTGGACCCGACCCGCGGCCCGCGCCTCCTCCGGGGGCCGCGCCTGCTCCAGGGGCGGCGACTGCGCGCAAGTCCGGTCTGGCGAGGCCGACTCCCCCCGCAGGCGACGGGTCCGCGCCCCCCGGAGAGCCAGCGCAAGCTGCTCCACGACCCTCCCCAGCCTCCGCGTCCGGAGCCTGCAGGCTGGGAGCCCCCAGACCCCCGCGCCCCTGGGGGGAGGGGGAGGGGGCGGAGCCTGCGCCTCGGAGCTGCCGCGCTCCCGGGAGCTCAGCTGTGAAGCCTGGAGCGGCTCCCGCTGCCCTTTCTCCTCCGCAGGCCCCACCCCCGTCCCAGGCCCCGGGCACCGCGGGGCCGTCCGGGTGGGTGGGCCCGGCAGGGGCGGAGCCCTGGATCCTGTTTCCAGAGACCCGGGTCCATCCCAGCGCCCCGTGGGCAGTTGGCGCTGCGAGGACTCGGACAATCCAGTCCCATCCGGGGGTTCCTGGCCTCGGACGGAAAGTGAACCCCTCGTTAGCGCGCTCCCCTCTTGTTTCGGGGGTCACCTGCAGTGGGAAGGGAAATGCCCTGGGGAGCGCACAGTAGGAGCTCTGCGGACCTTGGCTGGCTGGGCCACACCCATCTGGTCCGTTTTGCTCTGCTGTTTCCTCCCTCTTTGCAAATATCGGAGAAGGCGGGACAGCTGCCCAAACAGCGCTTGGCTCCAAGGAGGGGGCGGGCGGGGAGGGGCGGACGTGGTGTTGGAATTGGGCAAAGCCGCTTCCCTCTGGCCTGGAAGGCTTTGAACAGGACCCTTACCCTCCCTGAGCCTCGGTCTCCTCCTCTGAAAAGTGCGGGAGCAATGTCTACCTCGAGGAAGCCCGGAGGCCGCAGTGCCCACTCCTGGCCGGGCACCCAGTAGGCACTCGGAGGCCTGGCTCCTCGCAGCCCCCGGAGGGAGGCCTGGCTCTCGCCCCTCTCACCCCCAGATCAGCTGTTCCCTGACTCAGGACGGCCGGGCTGAGGCAGAGGCGGCCTGGGAGCGTTGTCTACCGAAGCTTCTAAGGTGAGGCGAGGCCCCCAGTGCTCAGGCACCCCCACCTCCCCGTCTGCGGCCTCGCCTCCCACCCACCGAAGCCCTGCCCCCTGGGTCCCCAAACGAAGCTCCGGATCAGTCCCCGCCTGCGCCCAGGCCCCGAGGCCCCGAGGCCCCGAGGCCCCGAGGCCCCGAGGCCCCGAGGCCCTGACGGCGAGCTCCCTCCGCGGCCGCCGCGCCCTTTGGAAACCCGGCGCGCTCCGGGCACCTCTAGCCGCGGGGAGGGAGCGCTGCGGCCGGCGGCGGCGGGCCTCTCCTCCTCGGCTCCTCCGGGGCTGGCTAATGGGCTAATTGATTAGGAGTCTCTGCGCGGCCGGGCGCGGGCCGGCGCGGGGCGGGGGCAGGCTGTGCGCCTGGCCCGGAGGCCGGCGAGGGGCAGGTGCCGGCCTCGGTCACCCATTAACCTCTTCGGGGCGCGGCGGCGGGCGGAGACACATTACAAATGGTCAGCTTTCATCACGCTGTCAGCTCATTAACCCGGAAGGACCCGGCGCAGGAACACAATTTGCGTGGCCTCCTCGGCTCGGCCACAGTGCGCAGGCTCCGGGGCCGCGGGGCCGGACCCTCACCGGCTCCCACCTGCGTGGGGTGGAGGGGAGGGTCCTGAAGGAGCACCCGACTTCCTCACCCGCCCGCGGCCTCTCTGCCGGCCACAGCACCCGCACTGGGCGCCCCGCACTGGGAAGAGGGCGGGGAGAGGGGGTAGGGGGGCTAGCCCCTCTGCGCGAGGGGGGGGGCGGAGGGGAAGACCTGGTGCGGGACCAGGAGCGCGCGGGGAACATCCTGTCCTCTGGCGCTGGGACCCTCACAGCAAACCCAGCTGCAGGCCCTGCCCCGATGTCAGGGCGGGAAATAGGCTCCAAACACCAGAGTGAGCAGCCTCAAGTTCAAGGTGGCTCCGCTGTGAAGACCAGGCCCCTGGCGTTGGGCTTAGGGGATGGCGAACGAAGGAAACGAAGACCCTCCCCTCTCCTGACGCGGGGGTGGATCTGTGTGTGGGGTCAAGGGCTGGGGGCGGGGTGGCCAGGCCTGTGGGGTAGGCCTGGGAGAAGCATTAGGCGACAAGGGACTCTACCTGGGAAACAACCGGCCACTCAACCCAGGGCCTCTCACCCCGCACAGGCCCCGCCCCGGCGGAAGGAGCCATCCGCCCGCTACCCGCCTGCTGGCCACGCCCACTCGCAGGGATGGTCTGGTCCCCCCAGAGGTGCGTTCCCGCCGGCCCCCGAGCAGCCTCCTCCAGCCCCACCGCACACCCTTCGTCGGAGGCTCCGCTTTGAGCAGCTGGCACGCACTTGCACAACCGTTACACACACGCACACATGCACACGCACACGCACACGCACACGCCTCCACACCAAACAGGGCGCAGAGTGGAGTCAGGGATGCAGGCGGAGACTGGAGAAACCTCTGGCTCCGACCCCCTGGCCTCTGCTCTGCCCCCCTCAACTAGTCCCCTGGGAGCCTCCTCCCTGTGCACCGCCCGCAGTCACACGCAGGCGCTGGGGGCCAAGACGCGACCTTCCCGCCCTTCCTGGGGCATCCGAGGGCCCCCAGACTCCACGGAGCGCGCAGGGGCCCGCGCAGCTGCAAAGCACACCGCCAGGAGCCCGCCCCCGCTCCAGGCTCCTCCATAAAGGATCTCAGTACGTGTTCCAGGCCTCAGCCACCAGGTCTCCATCCTGCGCGCCATCCTTCACCTCAGAGCCGCCTGCGACCCCCTCCCCCCAGCCTCCTCGCCTCTGGGGAGCGGGTCCCTCCCAGCTCCACTCAGTCCCCAGCCGCTGCTCCCCGGGATGATGGCCCCTCCTCGGGAAGGGGGCCGGTGGACCGCTCCCCGGAGGAATGATGCTGAGGGGTTGAGAGGAATGACAAACTTTCCCAGGCCGGAAGGACGCTTCCAGCGTGGCCTGGGGATTAGGCCGCTGCTCAGTGTTAACCCGGCCCGGAGCGAACTCGCGGAGGCGGCTAATAAAAATTGATCCTCCGCGCTCGGCAGCGGGCCCTGGGCCGGCTGAGCGGTAATAGCGGAGAAGGCTCGCGGGGAAATGACAGATGAAGTCATAAACAAGTTTGATCTTGGAATCAAGCTTCGATAAATATTAAACACAGTCTGGAACCCCCCCCCTTCGCCGGTGGATTATGATATATGGCGCGTCCAAACTTTAAAATAAGGAAATACCAGAGAAAATGATCTCAATAAATTTTCTAAGTATAAACGTTGATTATGTTTCGATTTTCATTCAAGGGCCTGTGCTGTTCGTTCTTTGGTGCAAATGACATCTCGCAATGGGCTCTGGGGGCGGGGGGGGGCTCCCTCTTTGGGAAAGAGGGCCCAGAGGTGGACAATTTATGTAATCTGCGGCTGGAAAATGAATTCTGTAATTTATTGGAAAACAAAGTCCCGAAGATTGGATCAGGAGCGGCCGAGCCCCGGCACCCCGCCCCCACCCCCCATCCATCAAGTTCCAATTAACAGCCTAACCAGAGAGCCTTAATGGGTTTCCAATCTAGTGGCCCTGATAGACTCATCAATTCCTCTGGGAGAAATTAAGAAAATCGACCGCCCCTTGGCGACGCAGTGTCATTCCTTTCTGCAACTATATGTCAAATTAAAAACACAATTAAAATTTAAACTGTTTCAATCAAAGGGTGCCCTGCAACCTATGTTTCACTTAATAGAACTTTGATGAAAATCTGATGCGTGCACTCCGTCACCCAGGGGGCAGGGGGGGGGCGCAGGAGGGAAGGGGATTCTTGCTGTTTCTTAGGATGTTGGCGCCGGGGCGAGGCCCGCCAGGTGAGTACCCCTCGGGCTCCGGCCACGTGATGGGGGCACGGACGCTCTGGATGCGCTCCCACTCACCGGCTGGACACTTGCCCTCACCCCCTACCCCTTTCTCTCTTCTGTCCATCCACCGCAACCGGAAGGGATCCTTTGGGAACCCCGGCCACATAGATTTGGGGCAGTTTCACCCCCGAGATGCATGGCCTATAGCAGCGGCGGCAGAGGGAGGCAGCGCAGCCCTGTGCACCGCGGGGGACCTCGGAGGAGGCACGCGGCCTGCCATACTCTCTCACGTCTGGGCGGTTGCTCTGAGCCCATGAGCTGCTCCGGTACCTGGAGGCCCAGGTGGGAGGAAACCCAGGCGGAGACGTGAGCCCCTTGGTAGTGGCTCTGGCCTCACTCAGGACTCGGGCCAAGGCGGCTTCAAAGTGCAGCGGCCTCGTTCCCACCAGGCCCTTCCGTCCTTCCGCCACCGGCGCCTCACTGTGCCCGGGGTGAGGGCCCCCCCACCGCTCACCCCGCCAGGAGCGCGCGCACACGGCGCACACACAGGCGCGCGCTCCCGGAGGCGTGTGCACAGACCCCAAAGCCGGGAGGGTCTTCGGGCCGCGCGGGGCGGGGCAGAGTGGGCGGGAGCCAGGAGGAGGAGCCGGCGGATGGCCTCGGGCGGACCCCAAGGGGCCCCGGGGGCTGCCCGGCTGCGTTCTGGACCCCAGACGGGGGTGTCCGTGGGGCTCCCGGGTCATGCACTCTGGCGCCGTCGGGGTGACCCTAAGAAAGGTCTTTCCTAGCGGCGCTGCCGAGTCGGTTTGGGGCGCTGAGGACCGGCCCCTAGACAGGCCTCCAGGCCGCGGGGCGTGACCACCAGAGAGGTGGAGCCACGGGGAACCTTCGGGGCGGACGGCCGGCGGCCTGCGGCCTCCGGGGTTCGGGGCTCCGCTGGGAAGTCCAGGCGCCCGGAGCACAAAGGGGTGGGAGCAGAGCGCGTGCCCGGTCCGGCGGCCCGCAACCGTCAGGGCCCCCTGGTTCCCTCTCCCACCCCGCGCCCAGACCCTCGGCGGCCCGCACGCGCCCGCAGAGGAGAAAGCAGCCCGCACCGACCTGCGGGCCTCCTCGGTCCCGCGCCGGGCCCTCCAGCGCGCCGGGAGCCAGGAGAGGAGGCACTGCGGCCCGCGCGGGGCCACCGGCTGGGGCAGCGGCGCCGGGAGTGGTGAGGGGCCGTCCCGGCTCAGAGTGAGCGCCTGGCGGGCCGGGTATATCTGCCTCGCTGTGTTTGGTGTACACACACTCGCTCTGTTTACCACCAAATAAAAGAAATACATCTGTGTTGCCAACAGAAACAGCTGGAGCTCCGGCTCCGCGGTCTCCCAGGGCCGCAGAGCCGCTGTGGGGACCGGCTCCCAGCGAGGCCCTGGCCTGGCCGAGGAGTGTGGGGCTCCCCCGGGGCTGCGGGCAGCTCCGCTGGTGTCCCAGGCGGCTGGGGCAAGGGGAGCACGAGGCGCCTGCGGAAGTTCAGGCCTGGAGCAGCGCCTGGCTCCTCAGCCCGTCCTTCCCGCAGGCTTTTCCGCCTGGGAAGAGGTGCGCGAGGCGTGGACGAGGCTGGTGCTGAGCACACGGGGCGGCTGGGAGCTGCGCACACGGAGGCAGCGGTCTGTCAGGAGGCCTAGCTGTGCGCTGCGGAGCCTGTCCGGCCTGCTGTCCGGGGCAGGAGGGCTCTGGCTGGGAAGCCGGTCATTGGCACGGACTTGAAGATGAGTGGTGCCCGGAGGGAAGAATTCGGGGCTGGGGCTGGAGGAGAGGAGGCTGGACCCAGCTCTGAGGGGAGGGAAGCTAAAAGGATGAATCAGGAATGAGGTTCATTGTGGGGGGCGGGGGTACTGACCCCCTGGCTTCCCTCCTTGGACTGCCTGGAGTAGATGGGTGGGGGCACCTCACTCCCCCAGAGTCCCCTCAAGTGAGCGGTTCCGCACCCCCACCATCCCTGGGAGAGGCAGCAGCAGGGAGGGGGAAGGAGGGGACGGGGAGGTCGTTGGGTGTGGAGAAAGGTGACCCCGCCAGCTGCCCAGATGCGGCAGCTCCGCCAGCGCCCTCTTGTCTTCTCCTGATATCAACGCGGAGGAGAGATGGCAGCCGGGCCTCTGATGGAGGGAGCGCGAGGTGGCTGGGCTGCTCTGACACTCCCCGCCCCAGCCCCTTCTCCTGCTCCCTGAGAAATGCCAGGCCCCCACCTGACCAGAGAGGAGGGCGGGCTTCTAGGCCCCAGCAGCCCTCAGCCCCAGGGGGCGGAGCGCGACCCCCCACCCCCAGGACGCCTGCTCTGGGGAGAGACGCCCCAGGCCCGGCTCGGGCCTCCGCTTGCAGAGGGAAAGGAGGATAAACGGAGCGTGTGAAGAACCAGTTATTTCTCGACTTTGTAAAGACTGGGTCAGTCAAGAACCGTTTTCTCGAATCCAAACACAAATAAAGTCTTTTCTTGGCGCTTGATAGCATCGGTGTCCGGGCTGTAAAACCTGAGGACGTGTTTGCTGTTGCAACATTGCTTTTAATGAGCTGCCGCGGGCCTGGCCCGCGGTGAGTATTGCCAACAGCCCCGGGCATCGCTCTGTTTGCAGGTAACACAGGGATCGCCGCATTTTGACCCCGAATGTCTGTTTATTTTTCATTTACGACACATGCCCCCGTTTTTATTCCAAACCAGAGGGAAATAAAGGGAGGTCTGCCTTCGCTGTGGTCCAGGCTGAAATTTGGCCATAAATACTCAGGCCCATCAGCGGGAGACCAGGCCGGACGCTGAACCGTTTGTGCGGGCTGCGCTGGCGGAGCCGGGCGCTGCGAGAGGGGCCGTAGCGCGCAGGCTTTCCCCAGCGGAGGCGCCCCGCGCGAGCGCTCCGCAGGCCGGTCTCCCCGGTCCGCATTCCCCTGCTGGTTCCCGGCTCCAAGGACGCGCTGCCGGCAGCCGGGCTGCAGCCGCTGCGCTCAGGCAGGAAGCCGCCGCGGGGCGAGGGGCGCCGGAGAGCCGGCTTCTGCCGAGGACCCGCGCTCCCAGCGGCCTCCCGCCCCGCGCCCCGCCGGCGTGGGAACAGCGAGCGGCGCGCTCCAGGCCGGCGGCCGGGACGGGGAGGGATACGGAGAGGCGGCTCTTGGGTATGGGCGCTGGTGGGCAGCGGCACGTGGACTGCGCCCCCATTCCAACCCCCCCACCCCGCCCAGGAGCCGTGGTTCCACACCGACTGCACAGGCTGCCCGGTCCCTTGGCCTCCCCAGATGCCCGGCCTCTCCCAGACGGACTTCGGGGCCGCCTGTGGCCGCAGCCAAACCCTAAATCCACTCCCGTCCCCATTGCCCACACCCGGGCCCGCCTGCTCCAGGCCCGCCGCCCGGCCCAGCGCTGTCCCCCCAACCTCCCGGCTCCCGCAGGAACCATGTCCCCGGAGCGGATGCGAGGCCACCTCAGGGCTTGGCCGCCGCCGCGCCCATCCCGCAGCCCAGAGAAGCCCGGTTCTCGCCCTTCTGCCCCTCATTCCTCTCCTGCTCCCGAGCGTTCAGAGCCGCGGGGGTGCCGCGAAGGCAGCGGCCGGCGGGAACACAGCCGCCTTTGTCTCTCCGCCGCCGGGATGGATGCAGCGGCCGCGCCGGGCCAGACTGCGCACCGCCCGCCCCGCCGGCAGGGAGGACCATCCAGACACCGGCTCCGGCCCTGCAGTCGCAGTCACAGTCACACACGCGGCAACACCAGACGCTTCGCTTTGCTCTTTAATGAGTTCCGTTTCACCACGACATGGAGTGTAACAACGTTTTGTTTCTTTTTCTCTTTTTCTTAAAAAGGGACTGAACCCAGACGGAGGTGGGGAGATGGGGGGGGGGAGCCTGGGGGGCAAACTACCGCAGAACGACAGGTGCAGCCGAGGGGGGGGGGCAGACACGGATGGGGTGGCAGAGCGAGGAGCCCTGCGGAGCGGAGGGTGAACTTTACAAGAAATCTGTACATTTATCAAATAAGTTAAAATTCTCCTAAATTGATTGTCCTTCACTTAAAGCGCTCCAGTCTCCTGTCTCAACTTCTCTGAGCCTTGCTACCTGCCTGTCCTTCTTTCCTTTCTCTCTCTCCCCCCTTCTTTCTCCTTCTGAATTGTCTCTTCCTGAAGCAATGGCCGGAGTACACAGTGGGACGCCCGCCTCTCCGGCGGAGGAAGGCCCGCGCTCTGGGGGAATGCCCACAGTATTGCACAGATCAGCTCAGCTGCTACTGCCTGACCGAGAGGGAGAGGGAGGGGGTGCGAGCCACAGGTTGTTCCTTCTCGTGCGGAAATTACTCTCTAGGAGGGGGTAAAACAATAACAGCAACATTAAGAATAATTTACCGACAAGTGGAATTCCAAAAATAAACGCCACTAATGAATAAGGCTGAGCACGGGCTGAGGTGGAGCCGGGAGGCTGCTGTGGGGCGGTCTGGTCTTCTCCCTCCCGACACTGAGATAATTCTTGGGGCGCAAAGCAGAACAGATGAAGGATTGAGACAGACAGACCTTGAGGAACTGAGGCAGACCTCGCGAGAGAGCAGGGCGGCCTTCATTGGGGGGTTCTTACAAGAGGCTGCTCAGGTTTTGAAAATTGGGGAGGATAACTGTTTGTGTGTGTGTGTGGGGGGGGTGAGGAGAGGCAGAACCACACCCAGAAATCTAGAAATAAAAATACTACAATGCGAATCCTTTCTCTCTCTCCCCCATCTCTCTCTCCCCCCTTCCGAAAAATAGTTCTCTAGGAAGGAATACATTAGAGGGGGCCCGCTTTTTGCGTTTATTTTCCTCCGATGAAAACAAAACCAAAATAAAGCAGCAGCGCGGGATGCAGACGTGGTGGGAGGGGTTGCTCACATCCCCAAAGCTTCCAGCGGGAATAGTTTGGAATATTCCGGACCTGCTTCCAGTCCTCTTTAACACAGAAGCCGAAAACCAAAAGGCAGAGGGGCAGCGCCTCAGATCCACGTGGGGGGTGAATTGCACGAGAATGCGTTGCAAATACTTACAAAAAAACGCTACCCTCAGGGGGAGGGGAGGCCGGGCCGCGCCGCGCCGGCTCCCGAAGGCCGCTGGGCGTCTGGGCGCCCCAGGCCCGGCCCAGTCTCCTCTCCTCCGGGGCCGGGAGGGGGCCGGCGCGCCCTCCGCCTCCCCTCTCCCGGGCCTCAGACGGGCCGGAGCAGCGGCACGGAGGAGACCACCGGGTGCGAGTAGTAGACGGGGTGCGGGAAGGTGAGCAGCGGCTGGCTGGCCGGCACCGGCGCCCCCGCGGCCGCGGCCGCCGCGCCCTCGGCCGCCGAGTTCTCGTGGTAGAGGATGGGCACCCGCACGATGCGCTGCGCGGCCGCGTGGCTCAGGTTGGCGGCCTCCAGCTCGGCCGCCAGCTGCCGCTTCCACTTGTTGCGGCGGTTCTGGAACCAGATCTTCACCTGCGTCTCGGTGAGGTGCAGGGAGGCGGCCAGGCCGGCGCGCTCCGAGCTGCTCAGGTAGCGCTTCAGGTCGAAGGTGGACTCGAGCTGGAAGACCTGGCTGCGCGAGAAGACCGTGCGCGTCTTCTTCTTGCGGCAGGCCGGCTTCTTGTCGGGGCTCTCCGCGCCCTTCTTCCAGTCCTCCGGGCCCGGGGGCGCCCCGGCCGCCTCCGCCGCGCTGGCCCCGGCCGCCCCGGCCGCCGCCGCGCCCTCCTTCCTGCCCTCCTCCGAGTCGCTCTCCTCCAGGACGATCTCGTCCGGGCTGCGCGAGTCCAGCTCCTTGGGGTCGGCGTCGGCCTTGAGCAGCGGCTCCGGGGAGTCGCGGTCCGTGCCCGAGGCGGGCGAGGAGTCCCGCAGGAGCGCCTTCTCCGACGCTGCGGGGAGAGACACACGGAGGGATGAGCGCGCACCGGCGGCGGCGAGGCCCGGGGAGACAGGCGCCGCCTCCGCTTCTCGGGCCTCAGGGCCTCCCGCCCGCCGGCCTGCTCCGGCCCGGCTGAGCCAGAAGCGGGGCGCAGCGCCCCGGGGCCCCCTTCCCTCCAGGACCGGCGACGGGGCCCCTGACGGTGGCCGGCGATGCGTCCTCTTTCCCCGGCGCCCCCTCCCGCCCCCGCCCCCGCCCCGGGGCGCACAGAGGGGTTCGCCTCTGTCTGGGGGCCACCCGTCTGGCTCCCTCCATCCGGGCCAAGTCCTCCGAGGCCTCCCGGTTCCCGCCGGAGGCTGCTGTCCCCGGGAAACGCTGTGCCCGGGCTGCGGCTCCACCTTCTCACCAAGTGGGATTGGACTCCCGGGCCGGGAAGCCCAGTGGGCGGCCCGGCCGGCCGGGGGTGCGGGCCAGGGGCCGGAGGAAGTTGGCAAACCCCGGGGTGGAGGTGCGGGGAGGGGCCCCCGGGGCTGAGGGGGGCGCAGCGGGGCAGGGCGGTGGACGCGCGGGGACGGAAAGTTGAAGGAGCGGTCGGTAGGTACCTTCAGGCCGCGGGAGGGGGCCGCCGGCGGGGGCCAGGGTGTAGGGATACCACCAGGCCGGGGGGCGCTCCAGGTAGTGCGCGGGCAGGGCGAACCGCTGCGCTGGGATCTCCAGGCGGGGGAAGGCCAGCTCGCCCACCTGCGAGAGCGCGAAGCCCGCCGCGCCCTCCAGGGCCCCCTTGGCGGCGGCGGCGGCGGCGGCGGCGACCGAGGCCGGAGCGAAGAGCGTCCGCGGGGGCGGCTGCGGCTTGGGGGGCACGCGGGGGTGGTCCCCGTTGAGCAGGTTCTTGATGGAGAACGGGGACTCCTTGGGCGCGGGCGGCGGCGGCGGCGGCTGCGCGCCCGCGGCGCCGGGGGCGTCCGGCCCGGGCTCCGGCATGGTCCCCGGTCCCCTCTCCCCGGGCCCCGCGCGGAGGGACGGCGGGCGGCCGGCGGGCTGGCGGCGGCCGGAGATCAGACCATACACGGAACTCCACTCCGGGCGCGGAGCGGCGGCGGAGGCGGGGTGGCCCGGCGGGGCGGGCTCACAGGGGCGGGCGCCGGGGGCGGGGGCGGGGCGGCCTGCCGGCGGCACCGGGGAGCGCGGCGGCGGCTCCGGCTCCCGGGGCGGCGGCGGCGGCGGGAGCAGGTCCCGGTCCGGGGCTGCGTCAGTCCGGCCCGGATGCTAATGATGAAATCAAAATGTCATCCGAGTTAAGCGCGGGGGGCGGGCGGCGATTGGGCGCGCACAATGGCAAATGGGATTAGGGGCGCAGGCACCCCGCCGGCCGCCGCCCCTCCTCGCTTCCCGGGTTTGGCGCTTTGGCTGCGGGCGGGGAGCCGACGCTATTGGCTTTATGGGGCCCAATTAGGCGGCCGACGAGGACCAGCCCGTCCGCACAAAGGAGAGCGGCTCCGCAGGAGAGGCGCCCGGAGCGCCCGGCCTGAGCGCGCGGAGGAGCGGGGAGCGGAGACCAGCCGGCGGCGCCTGGGCCCGGAGCGCACTGACAGCCCAGCCGCGCGCCCGGAGCCCCAGCCCGTCTCCCTCCCCCGCCCCCGGCAGCCCGGGGACCCGCTCCCCTCCCCCTCCAGCCCGGGAACCCGCTTTCTCCCTCCACCCCCAACCCGGGGACCCGCTTCCTCCCCCCCCAGCCCCGGGACCCGCTCCCCCCGCTCCCCGCCGCCGGCTGCGGGAGGGGGAAGGGGCGGGCCCGGCCGGGTCACCTCGGGGTTACCCTCGTTCGCAGCTGCCGCCCCCGCCCCCGGGGCCTGGCACGGCCGCCGCCCCGGGAGCGGGAGAGCGATCCAGCGCGGCCCACGGGCAGGACACGGCCTCAGGCCCCGGGACCTCGGTGCTCTCCTCCTCCCGGCGGCCTGGCGGCCCCAGCGGTCACCCAGAGCCAGCCCAGGGCGCGCCGCCCAGAGGATGGGGTCCCGGCCCCCCTCAGTGGATGGGAAGGGAACGGGGGTGCGTCCCAGCGCCGTGTCCGCGGCTCAGTAGCCCCAGGGCCTTGGCCTCTGGCCCCGGAGATTGGTGAGGGGCCCCTCCCCGGAGAGAGTGGGGGTGCATCTCTGCGCCTCCACCTGGGGCGCCCCTCCGCGGGGCCACAGCGGCGCGAGGAGGGCGCTCCCCTCCCCTGGCCATGGGGGCCGGAAGCCTGCGACCCCAAATCAGCACGTTTCCCCGGGAGCGGCTCCGGCTGAAGGCTGACGCTGGGGGTTCCCTAACCTCTAACGGGCGATGGCACCGGGGGCGGCTCACCCTCCGGAGCCCCTGCAGAATGCCCCCCCTGGACGGAGGGACAGCGGGCAGACAGCACTACCCAGGCTGCTGTCAAAGCAACCTTCCCTCCCGCTGCACAGAGCTCTGGGAGGCCGGCCCCGCTCTGGATCCAGCCATCAGCATTGCTTTGGGGGGTCCCCTCCTTAGAAACGGCTCTCCCCTCAGAGAGAGGGGCACCCGGCCGCCGCCCCTCACACGCTGTGAGCGCCCCGTGCCTCGGTCCTGTGGGCCCCGCACTCACCAGGCTTCTCTTTTTAAATCTTTTTACCGATGCCAGGAAGGGAGAGGGAGAGAGAAACACTGATGATGGGAATCAGGATGGCTGCCTCCTGCGCGCCCCCCGCTGGGGATGGAGCCCCGATGGGGAATGGAACCCTGACCTGGTCCCTGGGTCCCCACTCAGCCCCAGGGCCCGGCCAGGGCCTTCTGTCCTGGGATGGAGCTTCCCTATCGCAGGCCCCGCTCTGGTCCCCAGTTGGGAAATGGGCTCTATTTTCCCATCAGGGTTTCGGGGACCTCCCCCTCCCCATCAAATTCGGTGAGCGCCTTTGGTGCTTCTCTCAGGAGTGAACCCCGAGTTTCTTTGGGGCCTAGAAACGAACTCCAGGCTCTGCTGACGGTTCCTCTCCGTTCGCGCGGGGCTCCTGACCGCACAGCGGGGCCGGGACCTGATGGGACCATCGCGGCCCCGAGGCCCCGCAGGCGGGTCCCCCTCGGGTTTCGCCGGTGGCCACGGACTCCGGGGGAGACCAGGCCAAGGTCACCCCTCGCTGCCGGACCCCAAAGCCACGTTCTCTCCAAAGACAGGCAGCTCCGGGCGCGGTCCGCGCAGGAGGGGGCGGGGGGAAAGGGGTGCACGGCCCGCACCCCCAGCCACGCTGGCGGCCGGGATGGGGGGACCGCGCCCCCAAAGGGTGTCAGGGGGTGCGGCACAGTCTCCCGGGTTCTGAGCACGGACGCCGCCCCGGAGAGGGCGCGCAGGGAAGCTGGTCCCCGGAGGGCGCGGGGCGGCTGGGCCTCAGTCTCCCCGGGTCCCCGGCCGGGGGGCGCCCTCTGGCCGGAGGAGTGCGGGGGGCGGGGACCCACAGCGAACCCCCCAAGTCCGGGGGGGCTGCGCCCCAACAGCCGGCCGGACAGCCTGTCCGCGGGGCTGCGGGGAGAGCTCGGTGCGGGTCCCCCGCCTCCGCCTCCGCCTCCACCTCCGGCCGCCGCCAAAGCCGGGCGAGCGGCGCCCTCTAAGGGGCGTCCCCGGAACCGCACCGCGGGCTCGGCGGCCGCCCAGTCCCCGTGGGCAGGTCAACCGGGAGACGGAGCAGCCCTTTCCGTGGATTCGGGGGACCCCCCTCAACCCCCGCGAGCGGAGCCGCAGCCCCACCGGCCCGCCCCTGGGCCTCGCCCGCCCCGCTTCCCCCGCCGGGGGCTCGGGGATCTGGAATGTTCCGCGGCCCCTGGTCCCCAGGCCCCTCCTGTCCCCCCTCCTATCCCCCCTCCTGTCTCCCCTCCTGTCCCCCCTCCTGTCCCCCCTCCTGTCTCCCTCCTGTCCCCTCCTGTCCCCCCTCCTGTCCCCTCCTGTCCCCTCCTGTCCCCCCTCCTGTCCCCCTCCTGTCCCCCCTCCTGTCCCCCCGGAGCAGGCACAGCCGCCAGGCCCGCGTCAGCCAGGAGCGAGCACAGGAGTGAAGTCTCCTTCCTGCTCAGCGCCTGGGCCTCCGGGGCCCCAGACCCCGCAGCAGAAAACAGTTACCTTGTTTTTAAGGTAAAAGAGCCAGGGATTGAGCATCGACCTACGAGCCAGGAGGTCAGGGCACAGGCCCGGGTTGTGGGTTCGATCCCCAGTGAGGGGCGTACAGGGGGCAGCCGGTCCATGGTTCTCTCTCATCATGGATGTTTCCATCTCTCTCCCTCTCCCTTCTTTTTTAAAAACTATTTTTTTTAATTGATGTCAGAGAGGAAGGGAGAAGGAGAAAGATAGAAACATCCATGATGAGAGAGAGTCACTGATTGGCTGCCTCCCGCACGCCCCACACTGGGGAGGGAGCCCGAAGTCCGGGCCTGTGCCCTAACCGGGGATCGAACCCTGACCTCCTGGCCCATAGGCCGACGCTCAGCCCCGAGCCAGGCTGGCCGGGCTCCGCATGCCTGCCGATGGCCAGTCTGTGTGTCTCCAGGGCCATCCCGGGAGCCGACTGCAGGCGCCAGGGTGTGGCCTGCACCCTCCTCACAGGAGCCAGGGACAGAGGTTCCGGTGACAGACGCGCCCCGTTCTGCTCCGGATGCCACCCCCTGGGCCCTTGGTCAGCGACCTCTGAAGTGGGTGGGACCCTAACCCTCTGCTCGCCCAGGTCGCGCTCAGAGCCTGGGTCCGGGCGGCCCTGGTTGTCACTGGCCTCCTGGGGGCATGGCCCAGGCACTTCGCCCCCAGGGCTCAGTGGTCCCCTGTCCTTGTCCATCACAGTCCGCCCCGAGGCGCGTGGCTGTGGGTGGCCTGCCCCCTCCCGGACAGGACACGCCGTGGACGTGGCAGAGCTGGGAGAGGGGCGTCCAGGGCCCTCCGGGCCCCTCTCGCCGGGGCAGCCGGAGGCACTGCCCCCGGACCTGCGTTCGCTCTGGACGGAGGCCCGGAGCCACGGGGCCTGTGGCTGCTCTGACAGACCGAGCCCTTCCTCCAGCCCCACGGAGGGCAGACTCCGGGCCCGAGGCCTGCAGGTCCCGGAATCCGGGTGCTTTGCATGCGGGTGCGCCCTGGAGTGTCTGTTGTTTTTCTGGGACGTGGAGTGACTGGGGCGCCGAGAATGGAATCCGGTTTGTCAGATGCTCACTGAGCACCTACTCTGTGTGACCCCCTTAGAGGGCGCCAGGCTGATGGGCAGGCCGGGGGGGGGATGTGGGGGGCGGCTTCCTCGCCCTGACCTAGTTAGGGGGGTGGCAGGACCCCCTCCGTCGCTCCTGGATTTACGTTCCTGCCGCACCAGGCCCCTCCATCCCTACCACCCCCACCCCCGGGGCCTGCAGGGCAGCCCGGCCTGGGGTCCTGGCCTCTGGGCGCTGCCAACTGGTGCCCCCCATTTTGCTGGCAACATGACCACCAGGGAGGCCACCCCCACCCTGAAGACACCCAGGACGGCCTCTCTCGGTGTTGCCCCCGTCTTCGGACACCGTCGGCCACGTTTCTGAGGGAGACCGGACAGTTAACCATGGCGTCTGCGCCTGGTTAATTGCCCGGTGGACGGATCGATGGTGCAGCCAGGCCGTCTGCGTGGCCGATAGGTGGTGATTCAGACGCCGGCTTGCTCCGTCCCCATTCCGCAAGCAGGCCTGGCCTGCGGCCGGGGCCACGCAAACAGCGCCATTAGGTCCGAGTCCCCGGCCTTGAGTGGCCCAAATAGTCCTGTTGGGGCCGGCGGCGCGGGGCTGATTGTGGGAAAATTGGAGCAATTTGCCAAAATAAGCCAAGTTCCTCCTCGTATTCTTCGTGTCTCTGCAGGAAATGGCTCCTCAGAAACGGAGTGGGAGTTAAACACCCTCAATGGCACCTCAGGTCCCGCCCCGTCACCCCCCTCCCCGGAGACCATGGTCCAGCTGCAGCAGCCGTTCCCAAAAGGGGAGCCCCGGACCCCAACATTCCCAGGACTGTCCCACTGCCCTCCGCCCAGAGCCCCTGCCCGCCCACGGCCGGAGCCACGGCCCACGAATCTCCTCTGGGGGGGGGGCCGTCCCGGCAGCACACACCTTATCCATGGCTGCCCTTTATTGTGCACCATGTGTGTTCCTGTCAGTCCCTCCCTGGTCCTCCAGGCGGGGGAGCCCTGTCCCCCTACTCTGACCACACGGGGTTCACCCCTCTCTCGTGGCGCTGCACACCCACCCTCTTCCCAGGGCCTGCAGGGCACCCGTGCCCAGCACCCTCACTCCCGTTCGCAGAATGTCACCCAGCTCCCGGCGCCCACCATCCAGGGGGCCTTTCTCTGGGCTTCCTATAGTCCCTTCCCTCCTTCCTTCCATCCCTCCTTCCTTCCCTGGAGGGTGTTGGCATCGCGGGCAGGAACATACGTCCGTGTCGGTTTTCCAGAAAGTCATTTGCCAACGTGGATCCAGAGCTGCTTCCAAGTATAAGCCAGCGGTCGGCAAACTCATGAGTCCACAGAGCCAAACGCCAACAGCCCAAGGCCTGGAATTTCTCTGGAGAGCCACCTCGTTTAAACTTAAGCTTCTTCTAACGCCACTTCTTCAGCATAGACTCGCCCAGGCCGTGGTTTTGTGGAAGGGCCACACTCCAGGGGCCTCAGAGCCGCCTGTGGCTCGAGAGCTGTGGTTTGCCGACCACGGGTTCCAGAAAACCGGTTCCCTTTAAAATAGACCCCAAGGGAACAGCTGGCAGCTTGGCCACGGAACACGTGCCCACAACACGGAGACGCCATCCCTCTGTTAACTACAACACGACCCACGTGTGTGCCCCAGGTTTACACGCTGCGGTGTAAGCAAACAGCGCGCGTTACCTAAGCCATCGAAAACGGTGCTTATGGCCCTGGCTGGTGTGGCTCAGTGGATAGAGCGTCGGCCTATAGACTGAAGGGTCCCAGGTTGGATTCTGGCCAAGGGCATGTACCTTGCTTGGTTGCAGGCACATCCCCAGCAGGGGGTGTGCAGGAAGCAGCTGATTGGTGTTTCTCTCTCATCGATGTTTCTAACTCTCTATCCCTCTCCCTTCCTCTCTGTAAAAAATCAATAAAATGTATATATATATATATTTTTAAATGGTGTTTATGGCCCTGGCTGGTTTGGCTTGGTGGATGGAGCATCGGCCTGCCGACTGAAGGGTCCTGAGTTCGATTCCAGTCAAGGGCACATGCCTGGGTTATGCGCTCCATCCCCAGTAGGGGGCATGCAGGAGGCAACCAATCCATGATTCTCTCTCATCCTTGATGTTTCTCTCCCTCCCTTCCTTTTCCTTCCTCTCTGATATCAATAAAAAATGTTTTTAAAAAATGGTGTTTATGAGGTTCTTTTTAATGACAAGAAAAAAGTACTCATGATACATCTTAAAAATTACTCATGATACATCAAAAGGTTCTTTTTAATGACAAGAAAAAAGTACTCATGATACATCAAAAAAAATTATGTTACAAAGCATGGTATGGACACAACTTTTTAAAAACTGTGTATATTACCCCCAGTGGGAGGTGCCGGAAGGAGGGGCCTTAGGGGTGACCAGCGTGGATGAGGCCATGGGGGTGGGACCCTGGGTGGGATGAGCACCCTCCTGTGGTGAGGAGACAGCCAGCTGTGTCTCTGCGGTGTGAGGACCAACCTCCCCCCCAGGTCCGGGCCTCCCCCCTCCAGAACAGGGAGAACCATGTGGAGGGTCAGCCGCCAGCTGTGCTACCGTGTTTCCCCGAAAATAAGACATCCTCCGAAAATAAGACCTACTTACAGGTTTCCTTCTGAGTGAAATATAAGGCATCCCCCCGAAAATAAGGCCCCCTCCCCCCCCTAGCTAACCATGAGAGATTTGGTCCACTGATTCTGAAAGAAATGGAGTCACAAGAAATTCTCCAGGAAATTCAGGAATTGGATTGCGATGATGATTTTCCAGAAGACAATGACATGATTGCCATTGAATAAATGAGTAAATTCTTGATACTGTAGGATTCACAGTGTGCTGGTTTGTGTTGACAACTACCGTCCTACCGTACCGTGTACAGGTAATACATTTCCTTTATTTTCATTTAACAATCAATGTGTCCCGTATTCTTCTTCATGGAGAAATGACATCCCCTGGAAATAAGGCCTAGCGCATTTTGGGAGCAAACATTAGTATAAGACACTGTCTTATTTTTGGGAAACAGGGTATCTGCTGTCCGTGCACCCGGCACAGGTGGCTCCGCCTCAGCGAGAACGCGGCCCACGGCCCCGGGAGCCCTCCCCTCCGGCTGCGCTGGGCCTGGGCGCTGCCGGGGCTCCACGCTGGCTCTGCGGTGCGGGCTCCGGGGAATGAGGCGGCTGTGCGCCGGGTCAGCTGCAGGAGTGAGTCCCTCCGAGGATCGGCCTCCGGTTCCTATGGCACCGCGGGCCGGAGCCGGCGGGTGGCGGCGGCTCAGTGGGCGGGAAGGCGGGGCAGCGGAGCAGCGTCGGCGGGGACGCTCCTGCTCCGGCCGAAGCTGAGTTACTGGTGCCGATTCGGCGCCGCGGGCGGGCGGGGGCGGCCCGGAAGGCCAGCAGGCGCCCCAGTCTGTGTTGGGCTCAAAAGAGAGCGGCCGCCGTGCCCAGCGTCCCTGCAGCCTCTCCAGGTCACCGTGAGCCCAGGCGCCACCGATGGCACCGGCACCGGCACCGGCACCGGCCCGGCCCGGCCCGGCAGCCGGAACGCCGCAGCACGGGAGCCGCCCGCTGGTGGGTGACCGTCGGGTCCAGTTCTGAGCACGTGCCCCGTTCCTCGCCGCCTTCCGAGCGGCAAGTGGATGCGGGGGGAATCGCGTGGCCTGAGGGAGGGCGGCCAAGGCCTGATGCTGTCTCCAGGGGGAGGTTTGGCGCCTCCGTGGCACTTGTGCGATTGCCGAGCTGGTGACCCCGCGGAGACACGGCCGGCCTCCCCGCTGCCCGGGCACTGCCGCCTCAGAGGAAGTGCCCGTCCCTCAGTCTGGTTACCCCCCTGCCCCCCCTCCGTAGCCAGCGAGAGCCTGGTGCCCCTGACGGCCCGAGGAGGGCGGGGCCAGACCCGCTCCTGCCTCCCAAGTCTCTGCCGGCCGGGCTGAGGGGCTGAGCGTCGACCTCGGAACCAGGAGGTCACGGTTCCGTCCCCGGTCAGGGCACAGGCCCGGGTTGCGGGCCCGGCCGGCTCCTGGGTCTCTGCACGGAGCTCCGGAGTCCAGGAAGATTCCTGCCGCAGCCTCGGGCAGGGCTGTGAGGCTCCCCTCCCGCCAGCTCACATTTTAATTAAGAAAGTCGCCCTTTGGTGAAATTGCAAAATCCTTGTACTTAAGAATCAATAAAATGTGCAGCGTCTGAAATGAGATGAGTAACGGCCCCGCTGTCTATTTTGGGCCCAATTACTTATTCATCGAAGAGACCAGCTGCTGGCCGCCGTCCGTCAGGAGCGAGACACGCCCTGCACTCTGGTCAGAGCCTCCAGCTCTGCTGGGAGAGCAGGAGTTCGTCCCACCCGCATGCATTTTAAATAAGACCGTCCACATTATCTTGTCCATTTAAAATAATTGTATGGAAACGGGAAGAAATATGATCCCGAGGAAGCTGCCGTCTGCCTCGCCCAAGCGGTGCGCGCCGGGCGCTGCTTTTTAAAATTCATGGCGGCCGAGCAAGATGGATCGCAAGCTCCTTCCCAGGACTGCGGGGCCTCCGGGCGGGGCCGGGCCTGGCGGGGGCTCAGCCAAGACCTCAGGTCCAGCAAGAACCCGAGGGCATCACTGCCTCAGCCTGGACAGGGCCCGGGCAGGGACAGGGTCTGGGGAGGGACAGGGCCCGGGCAGGGACAGGGCCTGGGCAGAGACAGGGTCCGGGGAGGGACAGGGCCCGGGCAGGGACAGGGTCTGGGCAGGGACAGGGCTCAGGCAGGGACAGGGCCCGGTCAGGGACAGGGCCTGGCAGCATTGATCCCCCGGACCCTGGCACTGCATGGGCCCAGGAGGCCTGGCCGGGAAGGAGGAAACCAATGAATGTCCCGGTTCAGGGTTCGGGCTAGACATGTCCCCGAGCCTAGGAATCTGCATTCGGACAAGCCCCTCAGCGGGTTTCCCGAGCTCCCACATTTGGGGACCACGGCTCGGACCATGGGTCAGCTGGATGAGAGCGCTTCGGTCCGAACCCTCCCGCCTTCCCCCGGCCGGGAGGGAGCCCTCCTCAGGATGGTGGCGGAGGGTTGCCTTGCACAGCCTCCCTGGCCTCAGTGGCCCCAGCGCGGCGAGTCCGGGTCCCGCCAGGAAGAAGCCAAGAGCTCCTGGAATAAGCGTCCCCAGGAGGGGCCGGGCCTGCATCCCCCTGCAGGAGCCCGCTCTGCCTCCCAGGTGCCCCCGGCCTCCCGCCCGCCCCTTCGCACTGCGGTTTGTGCAGCCTGTAAGCCTTAGCCTTGGCCTGTGCAGCTGACCACGGTGAGATGCGGGCAGCATTTCAGGCTGAGATACACCAGCCTCACCTCCGAGCTTGCCACGGGGGCGGGGGGGGGGGCACTTTCTCCTAAATCGGCCATTCTGAATGTCACTCAGAGTCGCTCCCACGGAGAGTATGTTTGGCTCCAGGGCGAACCGATGCGTAAAGAATGAGGCCAAGCTGCTCCTGCCTCTGCCTGCCCCAGCGGAGTCCTCCCCACGGGTCCCGGGATGGAGAGTCCGTGTCCATCACACACCGCCTACGGGCGACCTGCACAGGGGCAAACCCTCGAAGACCCCCTGAGCGGCCCGCGTGGCTCAGGGGCTGAGCATCGACCTAGGAACCAGGAGGTCAGGGTTCGATTCCTGGTCAGGGCACAGGCCCAGTTGCAGGCTCCATCCCCAGAGTGGGGTGAGCAGGAGGAGCCGGTCCACGATTCTCTCTCATCACGGATGTTTCTCTCCCTCCCCCTTCCTCCCTGAGATCAATAACAACAAACAGAGCATATATATTTAAAAAGACCTGGACAGGCACCTCTATCCTCCCCCCCCCCCCCCCCCCCCCCGTTTTCAGATGAGAAAAATGGGGCTCTGAGGGGTGAGGCAGTTTGAAGGTCACCCAGCTGTTGGGTGCCTGCGTCTGGCTCTTGGACTCCCAGTTCTGCGAAGAAGCCGGCCTAGAGATACGAGAACCTGGCAGGGTAGTCTCAAACCCCTGTGAGCATCCCTGGGGCGCACAGCTCCAGTGAGGTGTCCCCTGGAGGGGGTAGGCCCCTCGGCCACCTGCCTGAGCGGAGCAGCCCCCGTGTTGTCTGGCACAGCCCTGGGTGCAGCACGGAAAGTCCCAGGGGGACGAGGATGGGGGTCGCTCACCTGGCCAGAGACGCGCTGCCTCCGAGCTTCGGGGTCCCAGGGGGGAAGGGGCCCGCACCGCCTGCCGCACAGGAGGCTGCCATGGGCTGGGCTGACCCACGGAGGGTGGCGCCAGGAGCCCAGGGAGGCACCTCTGAGGCGGCGGGGCCTGCGGAAGGGGCGGGTACGGGACCCAGAGGGCGTGGCCTAAGAGAGCACACCTGGAGCCTGTCCTCACCCTGCTGCCTGGGCCCCAGCCCCACCCACCTCCCGTACAGGGCAGCTTCACCGTCATGTCTGTCCTGTGGTCCTGGCGCGTAAGCCCCAGCAGGCTGGGAATTTTGTCCGTGTGCTCCGCGGGGTATCCCTAGGAAAGTGCCGTGCGCTCCGGTGGGCTCTCCATGCTTTGTGAATGAATGCATGAGTGTATGAGTGTATGTATAAATGAATAATGGATGAATGAATGAATGGGTGGATGAATGGATGAATGAATGAATAGATGGATGAATGAATGGATGGCTGAATGAATGGATGGATGGATGGATGAGTGGATGAATGGATGGATGAATGAGTGAATGGATAAATGAATGTATGAATGGGTGAATGAATGAATGGATGGATGAATAAATGGATGAATGAGTGAATGAATGAATGAATGAGTGAATGGATGAATGAATGAGTGAATGGATGAATGAATGACTGAATGGATAAATGAATGTATGGATGGGTGAATGAATGAATGGATGGATGGATGGATGGATGGATGGATGAATGAATGGATGGATGAATGAGTGAATGGATGGTTGGAGGGATGGATGAATGGATGAATGAATGAATGGATGGATGAATGAGTGAATGGATGAATGGATGAATGAATGAATGAATGGATGGCTGGATGGATGAATGGATGGATGAATGGATGGATGAATGAGGGAATGGATGGTTGGATGGATAGATGAATGGATGAATGAATGAATGGATGGATGAATGAGTGAATGGATGAATGGATGAATGAATGAATGGATGGATAGATGGATGGATGGATGAATGGATGGATGAATGGATGGATGAATGAGGGAATGGATGGTTGGATGGATAGATGAATGGATGAATGAATGAATGGATGGATGAATGAGTGAATGGATGAATGGATGAATGAATGAATGAATGGATAGATGGATGGATGGATGAATGGATGGATGAATGGATGGATGAATGAGGGAATGGATGGTTGGATGGATAGATGAATGAACGATGGGTTCCCTGCTGTGATTGAGGAGCAGCATTAGGCGGCCAACAAACAAGCTGGGCTGCTGGAGGGCCACGAAGGGTCCCCCTAACCCAGGAAGGTGGCTGCCGGGGCCACCCTGGCTCCTCCAGAGCCCGCCCTCCGTCCGTGCCACCAGGCGCCGGGGCTCTGGGTGGCAGTTCTCTCCACAGCCCCTGGGCGTGGCCTCCTCTGGATCTCGGAGGCTGCCTCCCAGCCCTGGCATGGGGAGGGGGGTGACTAATCAGGCCTCTCTTTTTCTTTTTTTTTAAAATATATTTTCATTGATTTCAGAGGGGAAGGGAGAGATAGAAACATCCATGATGAGAATCATGAATCAGCTGCCCACTGGGGACCGAGCTTGCAACCAGGGCCTGTGCCGTTGACCGGAATTGAACCAGGGACCCATCTGTCTGCAGTCCGATGCTCCATCCACTGAGCAAAGACCGGCCAGGGCGCAAGGCCGCTTCTGTTTGAGGCGGGACTGGGTGCCGGCTTGACCCTCAGAGGCCTGTGCCCGTGTCATAGAACGGCGGACGGAAGCCTGCCTGTCCGGCCCCGCGTCCAGCGCTGTGAACACCCCGCCGCCTGGCCCGGCCCGGCCCGGCCCGGCAGCTGCGAGGGCTCGGCGCGGCAGGACTCACCGCACACGCCTCGTCCACGCAGGAGGCCCAATGGCCATGTCCCCAACTTCCTACACGCACGTGCACGTCCCCTTGTCTGGGGCCGCTTGGGTTAGTCTAGGGCTGGTCTGGAAGATAATGTATGGCGACTGTTATATTATTTATTTTCGAGCCGACGTATTGATTATCGCGGGCTGAGGATGACGGATGGCACGGGCGCGGGGCACGGTCAGCGGGTTCCATTAAAGAAATGATAGTATTGCTCCTGGATTGTTAAAAGGTTCAGTTTAGGTTCTTTATAGTTTATATCCATCACTATTTAATGACCAAATGATGAAAAATCTGAGCCGTGGGGACCATTTTTTTCGGTGGGAGTTTTATGTGTAAGCAGTTAGCAAAATAAGATACTCCATTCTGGAGGGGGCGGGCGGGGGGGCGGCGAGGGGAGCGTGCGACTCCATGTCTCCGGGTCTAACCGGCTGTTGTCATGGATGTCGCAGGTATTTAGCAGGGAGAGGACGCCGAGACAGGAGCCGGGAGACCCCACCAGGGCCCCGGCGGGGAGGGCCCCACGGGCTCCGGGCTGGGTTGGGACCGGCTGTTCCCGTGGCCTCGGGGGTGAGGGGCGGGGGCTCACGCTGGAGAGCAAGGACTGGCCCCGGGACCAGTTTCCCCTGCTGGCCAGACAGGCCTGGTGGGCGGAGTCCCAGCCAGAGGGGCCAGCGGGCGGCTGTCTGCAGCCAGAGGTCGCCAGGCAGCCTGCGGGAAGGGGCTGTGGCGGACACTCCCCAAGGGGCTCTGTGGGCGGGGTGGATGGCTGGGCATCGCGTTCCTGAGCTCGGCTGGCACACTGCGTGTCTGCTGAGACGTGGGGCCTCCCCTCGGGCCGAGGCGGCCTCAGGGGGAGCAAGCCCTGGGCAGGCTATGGGGCTGGGGCCTCGGGGAGGAGGCTGCCCCCGAGCCTCAGCTGCCAGGTG
This sequence comes from Pipistrellus nathusii, assembly GCA_963693515.1. Taxonomy (NCBI): domain Eukaryota; kingdom Metazoa; phylum Chordata; class Mammalia; order Chiroptera; family Vespertilionidae; genus Pipistrellus; species Pipistrellus nathusii. Next base: position 950,776 of record OY882871.1, on the reverse strand, counting down.
TTTGCTGGGAGGCGTCCCTGTGCCGGGCCCTGCCCTCTCCCCCCTGGCACCGGACGGGCTTCGGGGGCTGGCTCTGCTTGGAGCCACCCAGGGCCCCCTCTCCTCAGGACCCTGAGCTGGCTCCCAGGACGGGTGCTAGTTCAGGGCGAAGTGTCCGGGCCAGGGGAGGAGAGGGGCGGGGTAACGAGACTTGAAGCTCAGATCTGGTCACCTCACCTGATCCCGTTTTCCCTGGGCACCAGCTGAACTACATTTCCTAGCACTCTTTGCAGTTCCCCAGGCCTGCCACCCTTCGCTCTCTGAGTCCTGGCTTACAGGGGCCTCCCACACTCAATCCTCAGGGTTCTTCGTTCCAGACCCATGTCCCTGCCCCGTCCCTCCAAAGCTGCGGCCTTTACCGGTGCCAGCCGAGGCCTTGGACCAAGTGCACAGATGGGAGAGGCGCTTCTCTGCTCCTTCTAGCCACGCCAGCCACGCCCGGCGTGGGCCCCCGTGTCTCTCAGCCACGCCCGGCTGGGCCCCGGCCCGTGAAGGACGCCTGCAGTAATGCAGCTCCTCGGAAGCTTGACTCCGACCAGCTCCGCAGGACAGGGAATTGGCGTTTGGGTTCATCCCAGGCACCGACAGATCCAGGATCGAGTCTTCACCACCCCTCTCCCCCCCCATCACCCCCTCATCAGCCCCCACCACTCACCCCCCGGCCTCCCCCCCCCCCCCCCGCCATGATCTCACTCTGGGAATCGGGTTCCCAAGAGCCGATGCTCACCCATCCTGGGCTGCACCTGAACAGTAGAGATCTGTGATTGGCCCAGCTTGGGTCATGTGGCCATTCTTGGCCCAGTCACAGTGGCCAAACAGATGGGGCCCTCTGGTTGGCCAGCTGCTCCCCTGGCTCTGGGGACACCGTCTGAGCAGGCAGGAGCAATGGGCGCCCTGTCCATGGGCTTGTTCACCTGAGACCCTGTGCAGGCGGAGAAGGTGGTTCACAAACAGGAATCACCTGCCGTTTCCTCCTGTGGTGGTGTGAGCTGCCCCCGGTGTGAACAATCCACGGTGTGAACTGCCCCCGGTGTGAACAATCCACAGTGTGAGCTGCCCCTGGTGTGAACAATCCATGGTGTGAGCTGCCCCCCCCCGGTGTGAACAATTCATGGTGTGAACTGCCCCCCCTCAGTGTGAACTGCCCCCTGGTGTGAACTGCCCCCTGGTGTGAACCTCCCCCTGGTGTGAACTGCCCCCCCCGTGTGTACTGCCCCCCAGTGTGAACTACCCCCCTGGTGTGAACTGCCCCCCATGTGAACTATCCCCCTGGTGTGAACTGCCCCTTGGTGTGAACCTCCCCCTGGTGTGAACTGCCCCCCCTGTACTGCCCCCCAGTGTGAACTACCCCTGGTGTGAACTGTCCCTTGGTGTGAACTCCCCCATGTGAACTGCCCCCTGGTGTGAACTGCCCCCCTGGTGTGAACTGCCCCTTGGTTTGAACTGCCCCCCGTGTGAACTGCCCCCCCAGTGTGAACTGACCCTGGTATGAACTGCCTCCCCTGGTGTGAACTGCCCCCTGGTGTGAACTGCCCCTGGTGTGAACAATCCACGGAGTGAACTGTCCTGTGGGGAGGAGGAGGTCTCTGCTGAGGTCTCGCTGTGCAGCCTTGGGCCTGGCGCTCCACCTCTTTGTTTCCCATCGGGCGGCTCTTAATCGCATCACCAGGGAAGGGAGGACCCGGGAGGGAGCCTTGGACAGGCTCAGAGACAGGGCCCAGTGGCGTGCTGGGGAGAGGAGGGCGCCGCTCCCATGTCCCCGCCCAGCAGACCCTCCTCCCTGCGGACGGCTGGCCGGCCCGGAAGGCTTGGTGGCCATGCTGTGCAGAGGGTCGCCAGGCAGGCACCTGAGAGCGAGCAGGGAGGTGCCCAGGACCCTGCAACTGCCAACCCCTGACTCCCTTTGTCTGAACAGCAGGCCGCCCCCGGCCAGGGGCGCGAAGCGAGTGTCCGAGGGGAACGAGGAAGCTGCCTCCTGGGCGCGGTGCAGGCGGCCGGACCTGCTCACCCCTGTGCTCCGTTTCACCGGCGGCCGTGAGCGAGGCTGGACCCGAGGCGTGTCCCGCTCGGAGGCCCCAGAGTGAGAGGCAGGTCCACCCGCCGCCCCCGTCTCTGCCGGGCTGGCGGAGGCCGGGAACCGTGGCTGCGGGCCCAGCGTGACGCCGTCTCTCGGCGACGAGGTGGTGGCCGTGTCCCCGGGGACACTCAGCGGCACTGACGTTGGCGGCCAGCCCGGCGGCGGACCTG